>OX101787.1:178644-526144 GCA_944452715.1 Ophion slaviceki
GAGACTTTTTTCCGTGTCCCTTCTCGAGGAGGACCGTGTGGAATGTTGAGAGAGTGGTCGTGGTGGTCGTGGTGGTGGTGGTGGTGGTGGTGGTGGTGGCGGTGATGGCGGCGGCGGCAGCGCCGGCGGCGGTCGTATTGGTAGTGGGGTTGCTGCTTCTCGAGCTGCTTCTCGGTAGGGTGCAGAAATTGGAAAGGTTCAGTTGGTGAGGGGTGAGGTCGGTAAGATTTACAAGACTCGTCTTGTCCGAGCGCATCGATCTGCCGGACTCGCTTTTCCGATCGCGACGATGGCGCGAATTGTGCTTTCGAAAGTGAGGTGATTTTGGCGAAACCGAACGATCCGCGTCATTGTCGTCGTCGTCTCCGTCGTCGTCTCCGTCGTCGTCGTCGTCGTCGTCGTCGTCGTCGTCGTCGTCGTCGTCGTCGTCGTCGTCGTCGTCATCGTCGAGAACGAGGAGCAGACGATCGTTGGCAACGATACGAGTGTTCTCAACAAAAAGGACGTTCTCGTAATCAACGCTGCTCTCCTTCCATCTTTCGGGCTTGTCTAGAGGAATTTTTCGAGAAAGTAGTATGTCCGCGGAACCGGGACCGCTTCCGTCGCCTAGAATTTTTCTCGCTTCGGTCATGCTCAAACCACGCAGACGTTTTCCATTGACGACGAGTATCTCGTCGCCTATCCGGAGGGTGCCCTCGCGATCGGCGAGACCATCGGGTACAACGTGAGCCACGAGATAACCCGGACTCGATTGAGGTGTCTTTGCGATGAATATACCGAGGCATTGATCGGCCCTCTCGCGAACGAGTTTAACGACACTCGTCTCGGTTGTGTAGGAACGGGACTTTACGACCGAGAGTCCACGAGTCTTTCTTCGCGAATCCTCGCTGCCGATGGCCCGTTTCTCTTGTATCCGCTCCGTGGGAAAAACGACGCTGGCGCGTGGTGGTAGTTCCGGTGGAGCACCGGAGAAATACTCGTTCGTTAGGCTCGTCCCGCAACGATCGTCCAGGAGAGAACTCGTCGCCGAACCGTTGTCCAATATCCCGGAATCATTGTCGTCCTGATCCTGTTGGTGGTGGTGGTGCTGCTGCTGCTGCTGCTCGTTGTACAATGGATTCGTCGAGAGATCCTCGAGACCCGGCAGCGTGCCGTACGAGAAACTACGAAGTCTTCTCTTGTCACGATCCTTGGTGTCTTTGCGATAAATCTTGGCTATCAATTTGCTCGTCGAACTTTTCAGATAGCGATCCTGCATAGCTCGAAATTTCGCGGCCAGACAGCTCGTTGCGGCCAGGCTGTCGCAACGGTAAGTTTCCTTTCTTATTTTTGATTGCTCGATCGACCCAGCTACCGCCGGCTCCCGCTCCTCCTCCGCCTCATCCTCCTCCTCCTCCTCCTCCTCCTCCTCCTCCTCCTCGTCGTCGTCGTCGTCGTCGTCGTCGTCGTCGTCGTGATTGCCCCGGCTAGTGCGAGTGCAACGCTTGGCTCGATGCCTCGTCGGAGACGAGTTTTCGGGCCTGCCGCTTTTGCTCCAAGTCACGGCGGGAGCGGCGGTGGCGGCAACGGGGCTCGAAAAGCCGAAAAAACTGAAACGATCCTCGTTGTTCTTTCTAGAGGGGACAAGTCTCGATTGTGATTTGCAACGTCTTCTTCTCTTGGTACGAATTTTGTCGTTTTCGGTCACAAGTTGCTTTGCAAGATCAACCTCGCACACGGAACGACGAAATTCGTTTCTCGTAAGTCCTCGTTTGCTCAAGTCACAACGAAACTCCGATTCCTCTCTCGACTCGGGTTCCGCTGCGATTATTTTCGCCCCTTCCTCGTCGTAGTAAAGCGGCGTCTCCGCCGCCGCCGCCGCCGCCGCCACCACCACCACCTCCTTGTCTCTGAAGAAACTCAACCTCGTATTTTTCACGCGATCGAGGAGTGGATTTCTCTTTTCGCACGAGCGTCGACGCTCCTCTTGTATTCTCTTCTTGTCCTTCTTTTGACTGGCTCGTTCCGTCGTCACTTGGGACGTCTGGACGTTGTAACAGTTTCTCTCCGACTCGGAACTCGAGGATTTCCTTCGGACCCATCGTACCGGTGACATGTCTGCGAATTACACAGTTGACACCGATAAGAGCGTTGATTTACAAAAAAAAGGCGATATATATGATCCGCCCAGGTAGGAAATCAAAAGGCTGACGATGGAAAGAAGCTTGTGCGAGCCTTGCTTCACCGAGCCTGAGTGAGACAGACCTGGCCCAGGTTTCATTGCATCGTTTGGAGCAGCCTGGAACCAAGACTGGCTGCTTAGTCTAAAGTCAGGGTTATTTCAAGCTTTATTCAGCCGGTGAATTTTGAGGCTGAAAAATCAAGGCTGGATGCAGGCTTGTTTCAGGTTGTGATAAAATAAAATAAGTTTAAAATCATATTTTTTGTGTACTTGTGTGAAAAAAAAAATTGAGCAATAAATTTGTCGGGTGCGAAGGCACGAAAAACGAAAGCGAAGGAGGCAGCAGCTCAGAACATGTAAACATATGCTCTTATCGATATTTATGAGGTACACAAAAAAGTATATACGAAAATAAAAGTACGCAATAAAATAAAGTATTGTTTTTAAAAATATTTTTTATATATATTTTGTAACAAATAATAAATACATATAATAAATCAAATGAATTCTTTACAAATTTATTAAAGTTACCCCAATGTAGAATATAGAAAACTAAAAACAGGCCTCATATAGCCTCGGGAAGAGTTTGGGAAAAGCCTGGTCATAAATGCTCGTGAAGGCTTCATTGAGGCTCGTTTTGAGCCTTGTTGTTTCGTCGTTTCAGGCTTAGTACAGGCTTTTCTACCAGCCTTTGGTCAAGCCTGTGTGCAAGAGCCTGAAACCGCGTTATCATTCGGAGGTTCAGCTAGGCCTGAAATCAGGCTGGTGCTCAGCCTGAATTAAAAAATGTGAGCCTTGTTTCGGAGCTCGGCGAGCCCTTTTTTCATCGTCAATTCCTACCTGGGCGGTTCTTTAAAAGAATAAAGCAAGCAATTCCATATCTGAGTCGCGCGTTCCGAGACGTCCTTTGGCGCAATATGTGACGTACCGCAGCCGAACAGCTGTCGTATATATGGATGGCAAGTGGACAGTGAACAACTATACTCGGGGTTTTGGCCAATAAAACTCGCGGCTAGAAAACGGTAAATCACCGTCACTCGAGGACTGCCCTGCTCTCAAATAATTTCGAATACGGTTGTATCAATTATACCTGTGTTATAGGTTATTTGGCATACGCGGACTTGATCTATCGTCTGTACGCGCCCCCTGCGCCTTCGAGGCGTAAGACGAGACATATATATATTTCCCTCCAAATTCATACACATTCGATAAACGCTCGTTTGCATTTTTTTCAACAATAAAAAGACTTTTCGTGGCTATCGTGGAGAATATTTTGTCCCGTATGTATACCGCGCGTTGGAGAAATATCGCGAGCAGCACCGTTACTCCCGCGCGACTCGAGCCTCTCTCCCTCTCTCTCTCTCTCTCTCGCTCTCTTCCTCCACGGCGAATTCGGAGTACTTACCGCGCATAGGCCAATCGACGGAATTCCACTTTGTTATTCGTGCGTAACGGCAAAAGCAACGTTCTCTTCGCAATCGGTTTAGCGGTACAACCGAAGGAGAGACGCGGCTACCTACCTGCCCCATTCGATATTCCTCCTATCGTACAATTGTCTACACTTTTAGAGTCGATATTTCATTTTGGCAAACGCACGAAGCGGGCTTTGGAAAAATACGAAAATAAGGGGAAAAAGTCCAACGGAATATATCAAGTGTCGAAGAAAAATGGGAATAAAAGAAAAGTATTGTTACCTCTGTACCGAGAATCCGCGTGTAACTGCAGGGAGCCACCCTCGAGTTCCTCGTCAGCTTGCAACGGGCTGAGGCTCAAAAGTCTCGGTGCATCAGCGTGTCCTCGAAACCAGCGCATTCTGTAAACAATGTTTTCCTGTTAACCTGTCGTCAATGGATTGTTGTCCGCCCTGGGCGGGAAAAACTGAAAAATGTCTTTGAACCGCGACGTGTACGCAAAGAGGGAGATTGCGACTCGATTGTCCGGGAGAGCAGCAGGTTCGCGTGAACCGATTGCACGCTTCGAAAAATAGGTACGATTCGAATCAACGACCCACCGTACTCTCGAGCATTTTCCAACCGTTTGCTTTTTTTCAAACGATCAATCGACTCGAATACGAAAGTATCAACGCATCGGTGCGTTGTTGCGCCAGCTTTGCAATCTATATACCTACAGCGATTGGGAACAACAACAACAAAAAGAAAACAACAAAACTTGTGGTTTTCCGTGCGCGTGTTTCTCAATCGAGATCTCGAGCCGCGAGCTGCGGCGGCCTGCTACGATATACTTTCTCGCGATCGCCCCGATCGGTCCGCGCGATATCACCGACGAGCACGCATTCCAACCGCCTCCGCCGCGCGGTAATCTCGACTTGTTCCTTCGACACAACGTACAACTGAATAAAGCTCAGAGACGTCCGTTGTACCCCCCCCCCCCCCCTGCGGGCTATAGTGCGCACCGTCTACGGCACTTTAAACGCCTATTATCAACGCGAAATACATCGAAAAGATACAAATGAACAAATTTATTCGAAGAATAGTCGCGGGCAAGGATGTTGTAGCGTGTTTCTTGAGAATACGGCGGGCTACGCCAACGAGCTAATCAATCGCATCGAAATGTATAATTTTTATCAATGCCAGCGGTGACTTACCTCCACACATATAACAAGTCTTATACGATGCAACGAAAAATATCGTCGAGTTTTTGTCGAAAGCGCGAAAACGCGCTTTCTCACACTTTCCCTGACATGTTTAACCAACATTCAAGGATATTGGCCAAAAGTGGAAGCTGGGAAAGCTACTATATCCATATATTATTCGCGGGTACAAATATGTTGAATCGAAAGCAGAACTTTGTACACGGAGGGTGATTTTTTGTTCGTTTCGGTACTACGTCGACTTTGACGCGTACGCATTGTCAGAGTGAGAGCGCGTGGAGCATCGCTCTTCGAGACGGCTCAAATGATTCGACATGGATGAATCTTTTGAAAATATTTCAAGTATTGAAAAAAACAACAACAACAAATCGTACGAACGGGAGAGAGGAAAGCTTCGAATCGCGCGGGAAATATATGCCCCCCCCCCCCCCCCCGACGGAGACAATGAACGAGAGTGCAAGTTTGCTTCATCCCCGCGTATCTCGGCTGCGGATACAGCCCCCCTCTCAATCGGAAAATTCACACGGTTCGAATAAGAATCGCGCGGCGATTACGAGAACATTGTTTCACAACATTTCGCAGTGTGACGCAACGCGATTGAAGCAAAAATCAGTAGGATGGAAATGAAAGGTAAAGCTCGGTTTGTATCGAGTAAATGATGGAAAGTTTTGGCCATTATATCGTGGGTTTATCTGGAAATAGACGCGTCAAGGTGTTGTCGAGATGCCTCTGTCTCTCTCTCTCTCTCTCTCTCTCTCTCTCTCTCTCTCTCTCTCTCTCTCTCTCTCTCTCTCTCTCTCTCTCTCTCTCTCTCTCTCTCTCTCTCTCTCTCTCTCTCTCTCTCTCATCGTTGGAATGCAACCAAAGTCATTAATTTTTTTATCGCCTACACTTTTGTTTGGTGGATTTTGAGTGGACGTTTTTTCGGATTGTTACTAGAGATTTGCCATTTGAATCTGTGAGAAAAAAGGTTTCGAAAAATAATGAAAATAAAAAGGAGATATATTTTTGAGACTTGTCGTTGTAGGATTCGATTGCGACGTTTCGTTTTGGATTCCTGTTTGGGATTGGCAATTAAAATGTGTGGAAAATAATATTTTCGATAATAGTGAAAATGGAGAAAGAAAATAAATATTCGAGACTCGTTGGAATTGAAGAAAGACGTGGAAGAAGAGGTGGATCGAATTCATCGACGCTCCGCCGCGTTTTCACTTTCAACCTGAGATTCGAACTGATCTCGGGCGAAAGTGTTTGGGCAGCCCGCACGCGCAGCTCCTCTCACGAGGGCTTGTTCTTCCGAAGACGCGAAAATATTAATATATGTCGTAACCTTTGAATATCTCGATATATTTTGTACACGTACGAACGAGGATCGGTGAAAAGTCGGTTGTCGCGTGATTGGCCACGCGGCTCGAGGAGAGTGGCTTGAGCCCAGCGAGAATAGCCGGACTCGTCCCAACAGCGCGTACCACTTTCTCCGCGAACGAGAGAGACACACACCGCGAGTGCGCGACACCCTGCTCCACTACGTGAATTAATATTTGACCAATAGGCGAATTTTCTTGGGAGGATCTGCCGAGCAGCGTCAAATTCCGGTGAGCAAGGAGGCGCGCGCGCGATTCTGCTGTGGCACTTTCCCTTCTCTCTCTCTCTCTCTCTCTCTCTCTCTCTGTGTGTGTGTGTGTGTGTGTGTGTGTGTGTGTGTGTGTGTGTGTGTGTGTGTGTGTGTGTGTGTCGGAAATACGGAACGAGCAAAGACGCGCGAAGCAAGCTCCGCTTGTCCAACCGTGCCTTCGAGTCTAATTGCCGGACTGTTGCAAAGTTATCCGAGCCGTTCGCGGCGTAATTCTCGTACCAGGAACGAACCAAAGACGAGCGGCCAAGACTCTTTTCGCGTTTGACTTTTTCTCCAAGAAACGACTCACGACCCGTTTACCGGAGAACGCGCGCAATCGACAAGCTCGAACACCGCATTATCCAACCTCCGAAGAAATATGGAGAAAAAAAGAAGAAAAAAAAGTTCATCGCCCGCAGCAGATTTCCTTGCGCGTGAACGAAAATAATTCCCAGAATACAACGCATTCCGCGTGATTGTGAAACGAAATAATTGCATCATCTATACGATAGGATGTACGCGGGGGCAGCGGTGGGTAGACGCGAAAATGTCCTCCGTAGGTACTCGAGAAGGTAAGCGAAGCGAACGTGATTTCAAAGTCTCGCGTGGTATGCGCGGCGGATATGTTTTCTCCGGGCACTTGTTCGCGTGCACGGGATTCCAAATGCCGCGGACTTTGGATTTACGGCGAAGCTTTCGAAAATTGTCGTAGAGACAAAAACAAATCATTCTTGGATATTTCGAAGGAAAAAAGGGTAGGTATACTTCGGCGGTAACCTGTACAGATACAATGATTGACGAAAAAAGAAGAGACCACAATGCACCAGATAAGCTGTCATTCTCAAAAGCATAGAAAAAATTATCAAGTCTCGAGTATACTTTCGCCCGAAATAAATCTTCTTGAGTCTTCATAATTGTACAATATTGAGTTATATATTTGATACATTTTCTTGTACTTGTTAGTTTTTCTTTCGGAAACACCGAATTAACCGTGAGGACAAAATAAAGAGACCACGTTACATTTTTAACAATAAAATTACGACATTTTTAGAAACTCAACAATTAATATTCGGTATATGACCGCTTTTTGTCTCAATTATACTGCCAAAAGCCTTCTTCGGTTTTTGGGTATTCTCCATCTTTCAATTCCGCCCAAGTATTATTCAGCACGGCGAACGATTCTTTTTTTTTTTTTTTTTTTTTAATCCAAGACAGAACGTTATTTTTCCACGGGATTCATGTCTGATAATTGTGGAGGCCAAACGATTATTTTCATGTTTTATTACTTACATGAAAATCTGTCAAGTTTTCTTTGCCGTGTTTTTCGGATCGTTGTTTCGTTGAAAAGTGAAATTATCCTTTTATCGAACGCTTTCTCCGTCCGCTGCAAGTGACGGAGTTTTTGCCCGGTTTTCCTCCACACTCCAGGTCCTGTTTTCCGGTTGAATAACTCAAATTTACAATCATCCGACCGCAAACGGCGCGTTTCCAAAAATCAATTGGCGGCATCTCCGCGTATTTTTTTATCTAAATGTAGGCGTTTCAGTTTATCGCGCCGCTGAATGAACTGAGATATTTTTTTTTCTTACTCCTATCGTCTCTCGCTTCGTCGTCACCCGTTTTCTTCCTCGATCTACTACTCTATCCGCGCAACTCACGACACATCCCTCGAAATTATTTCCCTACATTTTACACCTGCGGAGCGAGACTCACTTGAAACTATTGTCGCTATCCCCCCCACCTCTGTGCGAAAAGCCTTTTGTCTCATTTTACCCAATCAACTTTTGTACCTGCGTACAAATTTGTCGCTTATGTGTCTTGACTCGTGATTCTAACGTGGAAAAAAGGCATCGACCGCCACAAACAACACACACCGTTACCGAGTCGGATGACAAAGCAAACAAAACCGGGAAAACCGGTATACAAAGGAAATAAAACAATAACGTTTTTCAACAATAACCTAGAGTCGGTGAAGAATTCTATCAACGAAAACAAAACTGAGATAATAATATTTTTTGTTATATTATTGCGTGAAGCTGGAAACTACAAGTGGTCTCTTTTTTGTCAGTTGCTCTCTCTCTCTCTCTCTCTCTCTCTCTCTCTCTCTCTCTCTCTCTCTCTCTCTCTCTCTCTCTCTCTCTCTCTCTCTTACCTTACCATACCATACCACAAATACCTTACCATAAATAACTTGAGTGATCCATTCCAATCTGCATTTAAAAAACATTACAGCTCTCAAACGGCACTGATACGCATTGTTGATGATCTGCGACTTGCCATAGATAAGCCCATAGTGACAGTATTGGTGCTCTTTGATCTGTCCAAAGCCCTCGATTATGTCCCGCACGACTTGCTGTTAAAAAAACTAGGCCATTCGCGCTTCTCGAGGAGTGCTGCGGCCTGGTTTAATGCGTATCTAAGCAGGCGTTCACAGGCGGTAAATGATGGTAGAAAAAACAAATCGTCATGGGGTTATCTGCGCTCCGGTGTACCGCAAGGCTCCGTTCTGGGACCATTACTTTTCTCGATCTTCGTTACTGATCTTAGTACAGTAATAACGAAGAGCCAGTATAGCATTTATGCGGATGATTTACAGATTTACGTGCATTGCCACCCGTCGGAAATTGATACCGCAATTGCTAAAATAAATTGTGACATTATAGCTATCTGCGAATGGGTGACCAAGGCCGGTCTTAGGATAAATTCTGCCAAAACGAAGGCAATAATAATCGGTGCACCTCGCTATCTGGCACGGCTTGATGCGGCGAGGATTCCCTTTGTTCAGGTGGGATTGAACCAAATTCCTTGGTCAAGATCCGTCACCTGCCTCGGAATCCGTATAGAGCGTACACTTTCTTGGTATGAGCATACCATGAGTACAGTAGGAAAAATGAACGCAGCATCATATCAGCTTAAGATGTGCCGTCGATTACTGCCCACTACGGTTCGTGAAATGCTAGTGGCGGCGCACTGGTGTTGCCGCATTTAGACTATGGCCGTCTTCTACTTACCGACATAACAGATGGACTAAACCTTAAACTGCAGCGAGCATTGAACATAGGAGTTCGTTTTATATTTGATTTACGTCGAGATCGATACGTTACGCCATGCTATTCCACACTAGGATGGCTAAAGGTGGCTGACCGTCGCAAGCTTACCCTTCTGTCGTTTATGTATAGACTATTTTCATACGAACAACCTCAATACCTCATTAAGCGTTTTGAAGGGCTTAGTTGCACAATGGCATGGCAACTTCGCCGGCCACTTAGTAGTGGAGACCTTATAGTGCCAACCTGTAGGACAAATTATTATTTCAAGTCACTCACAATAATGGCGCGTTACGTATGGAATGGCCTTGATTACAATTTAAGATCATGCAACTCTGCGGAGCTCTTTAAGCAAGTTGTGTGCAACGAACTGCTGGAAAATATGCGTGCGCAGACGGCCGCGGCGTGAACGGGATATATCCCTTAGTGCATAATTAAATTTACATTTAAGATAGCCCTAGTCATAGTTTTAGGTATATGAACTGTATAAATTGTATTGCGCCTCTATCATTACTACTCCTGTACACCACTTTGCACGGTGCTCTCAGGGGAGTATTGTCCCAGAGCACGAAATAAACCATCTCTCTCTCTCTCTCTCTCTCCCTCCCCTCCCTCTATACACATGTATATATTCATATTTATGGAGAATGAGTCGGTGCAAAGGTGGGGGTGGGAGACGCTCGGAGAGCAAACTTCCCCGGCGAAATGACCAAAATGATCAAACTAATCCGATTATAACGGGCTCGTCGTCCAGCAAGCAGCACGGCGTTCCAGTCGCGTAACTCGTACTGTAAAAAAGGGGATTGCCGTTAGAATCGCCGCCGCCGCCGCCGCCGCCGCCGCCGCCGTCGCTGCGTTGCGATCGAACAAACACATCGAGGCCGCTTTTCGAAAAACATTGGGAACATTTGGAATAAAAAAAGCAGACTGTGCGCAAGTGATATTAAAGTTTGCATCGTTGAAACGCAACAAAAATGATTATTTTTCAATTGCTCGCATTTCATTTGGCAAATATTAGGTTGGTAAGAAAGTCTTGAGAGACAAACGACACCTTTTCTAAATAAACATAATATTTCATTAAGATAAGATTAATTTATAATAGTCTTCCTCTTCATCTATAACTCGTGCCCAACGCTCTGGTAAACTTTGAATGCCAGCCGTCCAGAAATCTTTAGGTATCGTATTGAAAAACTCTTCGAGGCTATTTTGTATGTCCGTTTGATAATCAAATTGTTAATCACGTAGATAGTTTTTAAAGCCCGAAATAAATGATAATTCAACGGGGCTAAATCCGGTGAGTATATGGTGGATGTGGTAGTACTTCCCATTCTAATTCTGGAATAGTTTTTTGTGTCATTTTAGTTATTACGTGGGGCCGAGCGTCGTAGCGTAGAAGACGAACTTGTCGACATTTGCGACGTTTTTGTTTAATAATTTCAGATAGTTTCTGTATCTGCGTACCCGAGTCGAAAACTAAGGCCGAAAACTTTATTCGATTCGGCCGAAAGTGTAAAAGTTGGCCTACGGCTGGTGACTTAGACCGAAAAAACGGCGAATCTTTTAAAATCGTAATAATTCAGGCGACTTATAAACCGGAACGTACCGAAAATGCGCCGGAAAAATACGTGTTGTTCGGCTTAACGGGTTGCAGGCTGAAAGTACGCCGAAACTTGGGCTTTCAGCTTATATCAGTCGTTCTGCTCAAGCCGAAAATATGCCGATACTCATTTTTTCGGTCTACTGATCGACGTCGCAGGTTACAGGCTGAAAATACGCCGAAACTTAATATTTCGATGTATATTCAACTAATTAAAAATTACAAATAAACTATAGATGGGAAACTAGAAACATTGAAATAAAAACATTTAGGCTTTATCAGTTTAAACGTAACATATTTTATTTCATTCAATATGATGATTATTGACAAGCTGTTCTATATATTTTGTGTCTCCAATTTCGATAAGGAAACAAACTTTTTCAATATTTTCAACTTTTATAAGCCGTAAGTTTTCTCGGCGATGATCATCAGGGATTATTATTTTAGACAAATATGCCACGGTTATTCTATTTACATTATTCTCACTTATCAGACTTGGTGAAACATAGAAGGGACTGGTGGTCTGCTGTTCATTAATAACTGCATAACATTGAGCCTCACACTCGATACCACAACTATTTTCACAGCGACATAGCCTTAAAAACGATTGAACAAAGCCAAATTTGGTCTGTTCTTCATCTTTAAAAGAAATACAAAAAGAAGCAAATTTCGTAGACCGAGTATAGTTGAGAGCGTAAATCATATTTGAGTTTTTCTTTAATCTCGCAAAGATGCCTACTTTCATGCCCGGTATTAACACTTCAGCTTGTGTCAAAATGCCTTCCAAATTCTCCGGTATATTTTGTAGATATTTAATAGTTCCTATAGCGTACATTTTATCCCCAATTTGCCGTGCATTCGTATATCTTTTTCCTATTCGAAGGAGTATTTTGCAAAATGTCGTTGCGCGTGAGAGAGGGTCGAGGTGCTCTAACATACTAGAAATAATTCTACTATGTGCAACACTTGTATAGATTTGTAATCCGACGTGGCTCGTCCCATGAACAAATTGCAATAATTTTCCATTAAGGTCTTCGAAAGAAAAACAGGACGTCACCCATAATGGTCCTGTATCTCTAACTCCAAGTACCAATTGTAAATAGTGGTGAAGATACTCTGGTTTCATTAAATCGCGTAAAATTGGCACAGAATAATAAAAAAACCACGTTCCCCATTCACTAGCCTTCCAATGCTTCGAGTGTTCGGTCAAAGTTCTTGGATTACGTGGCGTTGAAGCAAACGGTTTTATTTTAATGAGACGACTGTCCACGATATTTTTGCATGCATACAAAGAAAATGGTTCAAACTGGGTAGAAGATTCACGCCACAGTAATGCCAATGTCTTAACGACCCCCAAATAAACACAGTGCATTATGTCGCTAGCACATCCCCGTATCGCATCAGGCATCATTTTCGTTATCAACGATACACTTTTAACCCCAAATTGTGGTTGCCCTGTTTCAGTTGCCTCCCTTGCGTGGTTCTCATGCCCAATTTTCGACCGTAGTTCTAAGTTTTCTTCGTAGTGATAAATATGTGTATTGCCGTAATTCTCTCCTCTAATATTTAATCCTTTTGATTTACATTTTAAGCATCCGAAAAACCCATTAAATGGGGTATGATTGAATATATCGGATTTAGCTGGGCTATCGCATGTTCCACACAAAAGTAAAGCTTTGACTGTTCGCAATTCTGGAAAACCTGGAACTCGCACCTGGATACCATTATAAAGCGCTCGGAAGGCATTGTAAATAGGTAGCAAAAAAATATTTGCATTTGGGTCACTTGGGCCAAACCAAAGTCCTGCGACAATTATATTTTCATTTTTGACACGTTCACGATACGGCAGTTCATTAATCGCAAGACAGAGAGGCCATATACTATATTTACGTGATTTAAAAACTGGCGCACCGTCTGTATACCACATAAAAGAAATATTATTAGGATCACGAAGAAAACCATTTGTCCCCGAATGCATTTTATATAAACGACCGTCATACACGTCACATATGTCTTCTGGCTGTTTATCTCTCGGTTGAAAACGATGATTAAGGTGATCAATAAATCCCGGTTTCAAAAAAAGATTTTGCAACTGATCTGCGATTGGAATTTCGATAAAATACGAATTAGGAGCACTGGTACCGCAATCACATTTTACATCATTATTTTCTAAAGTGGCCAAGCATAGTGAACAATAATAGAGCCTGATCAATGGGGATTTGATGTCACGAAAATATTGCAAAAATTTATATAGGGTATTCCTAAACCGTCTTGTTGGAATGAAATGGAGTGATATTAACTGCAATAGATCACCAATGCATTTTCCGCTTAATGAGTATGTCAACATAAATGTAAGAATACTGAGTAAACTTTCTGCAACTGTTATTGGAGAACCATCATAGAGAGGCAGATCTATATCCTCGATGATACGATCACGTTCATCTCTGCCTCTTGGAAGATCTCCGTGATCATCTTCAATGTCGGGTTCAATGTCAGATTCGATTTCATTGTCACTGCCATTTTCGTTGCGATTGTTCGCTCCAAAATCTCCATTATCATCATCATCACGTGCATCGAAGAACTCTACGCATTTTTTTCAATTAAATTTAACAATAACGTTGATATTAAATATGATGAATGATTTTTACCTTCATTTCTACCTTCTTCAGAATTGTTGGTAGACTCTGCTTCATTAAATTCATCATCGGTACTAGATTCATCTCTATCTGCTCCAATATGTTCCTTCTGTAGAGAATAAAAATCACCTTAAATTTATTGCTTTCTTGTATGAAAGAAGGTTGATGAGATCAAGTTCTTTTACGCAAATATTCGGAGGTGAGGTTCTGTTTGCCTCTATATCACTCAAGTGCTCTTCACTGCATGCAGCGTTCTCGTTTGGAGCAGCATAATTTTCTTGAGTTTCCCCTAATTCCACGTCATCTAAAAATAAAGAAAAAATCGTCATTGGTGATCATTGTTGATATCTTTGTACCATATTTACAATAATTACTAACCCGAGGAGGCAGAACTTGAATCATTTTCAGCATCAGTTTCACCAGATCGTATTCGTAGGTTACTATCGAGAATAAACGCAATGCAAAAAAAAATAAGTGGACATTTGAGATATATGTAAAAAAGATTATTTTTTTTGTAAGCACCGGCCACAGCGGTCATGTTAGTAATCTTCTACGGTAAGATTTACCTAAGGTCGTTGAATATGTATATTTTTTCATTACATACGTGTATAAAAGACAGCAATTTATTAGTTACCTGTCATGAAAGCCCTGGAGATTTCTCAGCCCTTTTCCCAATTCCCATCGTCTGGTTTTGCTATATTGGTTCAAATCTATTCCACGTTTACGCTTCGGCATTTTTGTCAAAACCTTGTTTGTATCAATTTTAGTCGAGTATGTATTGTCAATATGTATTGTCAATACATTGACAGTAAAAATAGAAGAAAAAAAAAACGATCACGCGTGTTTTTACACACTAACTTTCGACTGATCGTTGACTCGCTGGATAATACGTTTGAGGAACACCATAGACGGTGATATACGCACTTTATTTATGTAACTTTATCATTCATTTTTATTTTATTATTTTCTTTTTTATCATTGCAAATGCCTAGTCCCACAGGAAAGAAAACGGCTGATGCGAAAAACAAGTGCTTATCGTTTTCTCTCTTGTTTTTTCGCTCGCTGATATGATCGCATGTTCACTGCGCTGTCTAATAGGTTCGGTTGGCTAAACAATCCCAAGTAATTGGGTATGAAAAAAAAAATCGAGTTAAAAAAAGTGAAGTGGGTTTTAATCTTTTGGCTGAACGTTGGCGAGGTTATTAAATCGGAAACGATACAAAAAGGTTGGACTGGCGATTTGCCGTGGGTTGACAACAACGAAACCATATTATACGAGCCCAAAATTCTGAAAACGTCGTGTAAGTTAAATTGTTTGACAATGTCTAACATAAGCGTCGTAATTATAAGATTTTCAACTCGCGAGACATACTCATTTGTTCTAAGTATTATTAACTAAATAAATTAATAGTCTACGCTGTAAATAAAACGTGTATGTGCGCGTTTACGACGGTAAAGCGCGGTCTGTTTGGCAAGTGAAAAATCGCCGAGTCGCGCTGATCAGCGTTGCTAAGCGCTTTGCTGTCGCAAATGCTCCCATATTGAATAATCACGATAAAGGAAATTGAAAATATTTTTTTGGTTGAAAACGCTTTGTTAAGGTAAGATTTAATTGATAAAGTTTAATTTTCCAACATTTGTTTTTGTACAATTTTTAAAGGCAAATTTTCATATTGTCGAAAATTAAATTTTGCTCTCACTACATCTGCTTATTCAATATTAATATTCTTAAGAAAAAAATTTAAACAACAAAAAATAATTTCTTTTGTAGATAATCGGAAGTATTTAGACTCGGTGATAGTTGACTCGAATGGGCAAATTCGGAGTAAATATTATTATATGTCTGCAGTCATTGTGAAAGAAATGGCAGGCAATAAAAAACAGAAAAATAAAATAAACAAGGAACAATTAAAATCGAAGAAAAAAACGAATGACAGCATTTTACGATTTCCGGATGTTTTTCAAACTTTGTCATCTACACAAGCTATGGCTGATAATGGTGAAAGTGAAGAAAATCCTCCAAGTAATGTTTCTGAAAAAAAAAACCCTGTAGATCCAGACTCGCAGAAAGAAAGGAATGATATATTATCTCCCAAGGAAAAAACAAATGACCGGGATACAAAAGAATCCGAATGCTTTTGTAAGCAAATATTACAATTCGGTACGTTTACCTTTTCTTTCGTCTTCAATGATGAAATAGAACTTAATTAAATGTTAGTATACTTCAATTATTTTTTTCCCTTATATCTTTTTCAGCTATACCAGAAAACGTCGCATTTCTTGAGATGTTACTTTTAACACTAAAAAAGCGTGTGGATCAGAGAAAAAAAGGCGTGCTAAAAATGCAGGATACTTTGGTATTCTCTTGGGTCATCAAAACTTAATCATTTTTTAATGATTAAGAAAAATTTAACAGGCGATTTTTTATCCATACTTCTGATTGAATTGTTGCCAAACACCAACGATAAAATCTCAAAAAGCAGTTTGGATTTCGCAGTGCTCCAATCAAAACTAAAAAAACGCTCATTCGTGAAAGAGCTGGTCTTGCAAGTAATGTCTGAGGAAGAATTAATGAAAATATCGTCAGCAGGAAAAATGGATCCAATAATTCGAAAGGCCATAATTGGTATAAATTATATATACGTATTAGATATCAACATTGGTGACAACTCATTAGCGTATTTTTTATTGCAGGATTTATAAAAAACACATACGATGTTAACATCGACATTGCTGAATTCAACGATGTGATCAATAAATATACGCTCAGCGTCAGAAAAAGAGAGCACAAAGTGAATCAATCGACGATAGCACAAAAATCACGAGTTACTTCAACAGTAACTACGTCTAATCACCTCGAAAATAATCTGAGGTCCAAAGGTATAAACTGACGTTAATCTTATTAATTATTAGCATCGGGAAATTCGTATTTTATTGTGTTTTCTCCTCAAAAACAATTCTATTCTTATCTTTCTTTCGAATGGAATTAATATTTTCCACACAGGTGATAACACAATTGCGATTGAAAGGGCCATAAAAAATTTTGATAAGACAATGATGGGTAGCAACGGGGATGATCCTGAAAATGGAGGTTATTCAGAACAACCATCAAAAGGTGCTGGTAAGAAGAAAACATGACAATTTTACCCATTATTATTATTATTACCGTGTTCACAGTACGACTTTTTTCGATCATTACAGAAGCCTTAAAAAGGAAACAGCGAACAGAAAATTCCGATGAGCCTCCAGGAAAAAAACCAAAGGAATTGACTCAAACTGTTGCTACAGCTGTAGCCACTGGTGCATCCGCTAATATAGAGGGAAATGATAGCGTGAAAGAAACTTGTGCTACTCTCGGCCGTGAGGTTGAACAAGGAAGTATGTTACCCTCATTGTTGATGCATTTTGCCCAACCAGAGTACGACGGACCGCTTTAAAATTTTGATAAAATATTCTATCAATGATTCATTCAATATGAGTAAAATTTTCTTATCCAAGGTCATAAAAAGAAAAATTTTCAAGATTGTTTAACCATTTTTTAGAGGTATTTTTCTCTTTTTTTTTAACATGGTAAAGTGAAGATAAATTTGTTCAGGATAGAACAACAGTACTTGTACCAGGTGCTAAAAAATTACAAAAAAATGGCTAAAGTGGGCCGTCATGCTCCGGTCTCCCCTAACTATGAAATTTCCACGGAATATATGTTCCTAGAATGTATTTTTATGTATTCTATAGAGTATGCTATTAGTAAGTTAATAAAACGATATAATAATAGATACATCGCCTCCAGCCCTGCCCAGAGTTAGTATTGAAAATGAAGCACCGCTACCTTATTGACCCCTACCACCGACATCCTACTATCATCCCCAACAAGTACCTCAATCACAGGTACAAGGATATATTGATTATATGGCGAAAACGAATGACTTATCTGGTCCTTCTGGTTTACTGACTGTTCAGGGGCCTCAGCAAAACGGAAATCAAAATTATTTCTATGGCCAACCTCGGTGTGACTACAATCAGCTGAATGTTCCTCCATGTCCACCAGGAAACGCTTACTTCGCGCAAAACTCAGAGGATGCAAGTACTGAACGCATGCGGTCGATGTATACATATCGAACTAATTTCCCAGATGTACACCCGCCACGCGATCATTATTTGCCTACCTTAAATCCTCCTCATTATCAATCGAACTCGCAAGAACAGTTCAACAATTGGCAGAATTCAGCTAATCAAAGCTCAAATTTTACATCACTTTAACTCCTAACTAATTTACTAAAGACTCTGTATAAATGCATTATTTTGAATAAAAAAAACATGGTGAAAACGATATTCTTTATTATCCTACAGATTTAAGAGGAAGCAAGATCGAATTGCATTAATTATCACTCATATTACCAAACATTGATACTCGATAGGGAGACCGAAATCCCAGATTTCTGCGTGTTTTCGGCCCAAGCAAGCGGGCTGATGAAGAGACCGAAATCGTAAGTTTCAGCGTGTTTTCGGCCCGAGCAAGCAGGCTGACGGAGAAACCGAAATCCAGAGTTCAGGCGTGTTTTCGGCCTGCAAAGCCTGGCCGGAATGGTTCGCTATTCCGGCCGCTTTTCGACGTGAATTCGGTCTAGACCGAAAACACGCCGGAAAATAAGACTTGTATTTTTCGACGTAAATCTCGGCATTTATTGTGGTGTCGGACGGAAGAAGCTCTACAACGAGCTCTCGAAATCCCACCAACAACAAAGTAAAACTTTTCTATCTTCTCGGGATGGTTTAGGCGGCTGTTATTGTTTTCCCCCTTGAGGTAGCCATCGGCGCTTTGGTTTTCGGTTAACGTACAACACCAAGCTTTTATCTCCGGTGACTATTTCTTTGAGTAAATCCTTTCCCCGTAGGAACGAAGCAACAATGGACGGCAAATAGAAACGCGTGTCGCCTTGTTCGACTCACTGAGATTGCCAAGTATCCAAGATTGTGTAACTTTTCTGTATCCAAGCTCTTTAAAATCTGACTACAGCCGAGTACGTTTGCTAACTCTCACGACGCGGTCCATTGGGTTTCAGTCGTAGAAGAGATCGCAATGCTTCGTCGTCAACGAGAGTTTTCCCGCCGGACCTATGGTTTTCCGTCTTCGAAGGATATATCGTCGGAACGGAAACGATCGAACCAACGGAATACCGTTGAATGATGAACTACGTTACTGTTGAACTCACTGCACACATTAGTATAGCAGCAGATCTTGCAGAACGTCCTTGTAAAAATTCGTAATCGGCGATCACTCAAAGTATTCTTTGGTGCATATTTCCCCATACTGTCTGATCGTAACAAACGAGCGCCTTGTATGCCATTTGGCATGAAAATTCCTACAACATTCTAACAATTTCCTATCTCGAATGTTCTCGAATTGCTTTGCTAGGAACGATATTTAACCGAGCGAAACCGAAAGACTTTAGCGTCGCAAGTCTTTCTAACCAAGCAGGATTATTTTTAAGTCACTTTCTGTTAATATCTACAATTTAAAAGGTTTGAAAAAAAAAAACGTTTTTCAAAATCACCACGATAAGAGAGAAAAATCTGAAAAAAAAAACCATCTTCGTTGCGTTCGTACAATGAAAAATTGGAGAGCTTGTGCGCGGAAGAGCGGCAACGCTCGTATTACAAAATAGTCGTGGTCAAACTTGAAACGAAGATAGGCGCGGCGGCGGCGGCAAGCTCTCTCGTCTCGAGCGCTCAAGATATATACATGTAGGTGTGCGCGTGGACGAGAGGAAAGAGGGGAAGAAGCGCGTTTCTGTCCGTACGCCCCGGGACGCGGTGTATACAGCCTATCAAGGTCGTCCAGGAATATAAATCCTTTTATTTAGTTAGCGAGGATTCGATGACGAGGACGTGCCAGGCATTCCACGCGCGCTGGAAGAGCCCTCCAACGTACAGACGCTCCGTGGAGCTACGAACGGAGCGGATAATACGTGTATAGGTGCGTTAGTGCCGTATCTCGATGGAAAGGGCGAGCTAGTCGTGGGGGTATCTGTTGCGGCTCCGTCGCCACCGCCAACGGTATACGCGTCCCCTGATAAACTAAACAAATCCCGCCGTCTTTTCGATTTCTCAAAATGCCGCCACCCCGAGCGCGCCATTATCGTAACGTATCGCCCCGGAGAAAGGACGATCGTACACTCGGAAAGGTACAACGCGCTATTTTCCGGGAGGTGGGGAGACAGGGGAGGGCCAAGGTCGCCTTGGTTGCGCGGTATGGGGATAGACGCGTGAGGGGGGCCGAAGGTGTCTCGAAGGGTCGCCGCCGTCTCTCGGACCTCGACTGCACGCAGTGCCGATACGCGAACGGATTCCCCCGCGCTCCACTTGCCGCGACGAGGACGCGTCCTTGCCAAGGTGGTGCACCTCCCCCTCGACCCAATTTACCAAAATTTTGCCTCGAGAAATAACTCGTGCGCGAGCCGAGAGAAAGAGAGAGAGAGAGAGAGAGAGCAGAGTGCGCGGTGCGTTGGCTCGTAATCGTGGTGCAAAGACCCGGAGTAGCCTCGAGCAGAAGCGCGCGCGCGCGCGCGCGGGAGGACTCGCGCGAAATTCCAAGATATCGCCAATAGAGAGATGCGCCTTTTGAAAATGAAAAAACGTGCAATCGCAACGCATAGTTGAAGAATTATCAATTGATCGGTAGGTATAGACCTGCGCGAGATGCTGCAAGCGTAGGTAGAATAAAACCGGTATAAGCTATTTCCTCTCGCGATCGTACCGATGCATCATTCCGACTATAGAGCGTGAGCTAATAATTAGGCGAAGAGATCGAAGATGGGGTGCGGCCGGTAATAGCCAAACGCGAGTATCGCGAGCGAGTGTGCGCGCGCTCGTCTTTCCGGTTGAATACGTTTTTTTTTCTTTCGTTCTTTCATCGGACTGGATTTCTCGAGCCGAGAAAAGCGCGGCTCGGGCGCACCGCTCGTAATATGCTATAATACATATCAGTACGTACGATTGGAAAAGGAAGGGTCGAGGCACGGCGATTGGAAGTTGGCTCGATGTGGGCCGCAGAGAAACGAGTACATACGCGCGTAATGTGTAAACGCGCGACGACTCTCCTCGGATTCGGGTCGCACGCGACATCACTCGCGAGTACGCGATGGAGTCTTTTCTCTTCGGACGTGTGCTACGAGTAGCGCTTTTCAATTACCTTTATCCGATATATTATTTCCATTTATCGAGATACGCGCGGGCTTTTTTCCTCTCACAAAGTCACCGTGTAAACGACAACAAGTACGCTTAGTTGTATAATATAATACACACGTCGTAAAATTAAATTTGACAAATATACATGTATAAGTATATTATTGAGAAGAGTGGAAAAGACAAGGGTGACGGAGTGAGGCTTCGACAATGTCGGCGGACGCGCAATATTCCGCCGCGAAATAATAAGAAGGAGAAAGGAAGCAGGCTCGAAGGAGCGAGCTGCTTTCACTCGTGCCTTCGTGATCCCTCGCTCGCTCGCGCGCGCGCTCTCCTCCGACTCGTTGCTCTCGCGAATAGCCAAGAGGCGTCGATGCGTCTCTTTCTCTCTTCCCGAGACGACGCACTATCGATTGAACCGAAAAAGTATCAATCTTTTTATAACGCATCTCGTTTGAAAAGAAAAACCGTAACGAGATTATACCATTCGCGCGGTAGTATACGTCTCCCCCCTCCTCGATAAGCCGTGAAAATGGAAATAACCGGTATGGCTGGAACTGTATCGTACACACGAAGGAATTTCGTGTCGTCGATCGACTTTCGAGAGACCTTCCTTGTACAAACTTGCGCTTAGAATCTTTCGAAAGCGCCTTCCGAGTTATTCCGGCAAGTTCGGAGGGAGGAGGGAGCGAGCGCGTTCGCGACCAACACCTTGCGCGTACGGCTAACCAACGATCGACGAGCTTCTCGATCGAATCGCGCTATTATACTCGGGTCTCGTTTTTTCCGCCTCCGCTCGCCTCTCTCTCTCTCTCTCGCTCTTTTTTAGTCTTAGTATTTTAGTTAGTTTTTTCAAATACAAACTAAAGACTAGTATTTTAGTTTTTAGTTTTAATATTTTGAGGCTAATTCTAGTTTTAACTTAATTTTAACTTTACATTTTATATCAACTAGTCATAGTTGTAGGTTACTGGCTAACCATATTTGGGAGAATCTAGTAAGATATAAATGCGCTCTTATTGTGTGTTTGGCACGGTGCTCTTAGGGGGCTGATGCTCCAGAGCACGAAGAAAACAATGTTCTCTCTCTGTACCTCTACGTATACCATAACGTTCAAGTTTGCATCGTTGAAACTCAACGACTTTTCTGCTCATTTTTCATTTTTTTTTTTTTTTCAGATTTATCATTATTCAAAAGCTTTTTTCGCTATTTCGTGTCGTACATCTCTAAAAGCGTTCAACTTTGCATCGTTGGAATGTAACGAAAATATATTATTTTCAAGTGCTCAAATTTTGTTTGGGCGATTTAGGCTGTAAAAACACCCAAACGTTTTAACGTATTCGTATTCGTATTAAAGATGTACGACCTCAATTTGCAATAAAGAGTCTTTCAATATTGACGCAAATGAAGAAATGACAAGTGAAGGGGAAAAAATCCTTGCCTTCCAACGATGTAAACTTGAGCGTCATCATTTCAACTAAGAATTCGTAAAAACGTTTGAGTCACTTTAACGGCCAAAAAAGAATTACTTTGCGTTGCAGTACAACGATGCAAACTTGAAGATTGTGTCGACTTGGTCATCTTGAGCGAATAAATAATAAGCACGTGACTCGTGCGCAGTCGTGCTGTCAACGTGACTCTACGAGAGAGAGAGAGAGAGAGAGAGGGGGAGAGAGAGAGAGAGCGAGAGACCTTTTCGGCAGCCGCGACTCTTGACGCTCTTCCTCCGAAAGTTTTCTCAACCGAGTCTCGCACGCGGCAATTCCAGCAAAAATTAGTCACGGGAAATATACTCGGAGACGATGATCTCACTCGCCTCAAGGGAGGCTATTATTTATACGAACGACGTAAAATGTTCGACTCGAGAGAATAAAGAGCGGAGCGTGACTCCGAGATTTAACGTTTTGGCGTATCGCGTCCCGCGAAGAGAAGAGGGATTGTCTCGCAAGGCTCACTCATCGCCGTTGTAGCGAGACAACGGGAAAACGAATACAAACGACTGTGTATCCTTGTTCGTTACGTGGGACTTTTACGCGTCCCTTTAGGAAAAAGCCTTTCGGTTTATTTGACTGTCGAGTACGTTCCGGTAGTTATACAAATGCCGTAGCCGCTGTTGCCTTCGTATCGACGTAAAAATCTCCGTATCACTCTCGTACACCACGAGCCACTCGTCCTTTTGCTCCCGAAATTGCGCGCTTTTCCACCTTTCCACATTTACCTACGTATTATACCCGTCTATACATATACGAAAAGAAAAAATAATCCACATCGCGATGTGTCGCGGGGAGTAGGGGGCTCGAGAGAGTACCGCCTTTCTGCATTAAAAGTCTCTAATTATGAATCATCCGGTTGAACGCGGTACGACGATTTCCATGGTTTCTCTTTAAATACTGGTGGGATGAGCCGCGCGAGCGAGGGGGCGATAAGAGAGCAGCAAAGGCCGAGAGGGACCTGGAACGACGTTACAGGTGTAGGCGCCAGAGATTAGTCGCGAGACGCGCGAAGAGTATCGGATATACACAGTCGCGGTGATTCGAGAAGACCGCGCTCAATCGCGTATTACCTATTCTTGGATGATGCACGCGCTCGGTTGTGATTTTTCAGGCTTACAACGCCTAACGTAATAATATCCGGGCTCTGGGGCGATAAGCTGGCCTCGGTGGTCGGTGTGCGAGTTATTTGATCAGGCGCGACGATTGGAATCACGTTCGCCTGGCTAGTCACGCGGTGAGGGGGGGGGGGGGGATCGGTTCAATGACTCGTCGCAAAGCCCTCTTTCCTTAGCTATTTTTCCATCAACGGAGCGCTCCTCATCGAATGGTACACACGTTTGTTTCGAAGCGAAGCTGCGTAGCCTGCTCTCACCTTGCGCACCTCCGCGGCTACCGGCTGCTGCGACTTCAACGAGCGAGCATCGTCCTTGTTCTCGTCCTGTGCGTTCGCGAGGCCCTCGAGAATCGATCGTACGCGCACTCTCGCGGATCATCCGACCGGAGGAGTACTTTTGGTGTGGTGTGAGAGAAAGAGAGAGAGAGAGAGGGAGAGCAGGCAAAGAGGATCGACGTGGCAAGAGAAGAGAGGTAGCGCGTTCGCGGAGGCTCGTGTGCGCTGCGATCGAGCGAGCCTGATCGACTGAACGTGGCGCGGCGGTCTCGTCAGACCTTTCTGCGTTCCGATTCCTCTGTTTGCGCTCCCACTACCCGGCTACTCTCGTCGAACGAGAGCTTCCTAGCTCGAACGAATTTTTCATATTCCCGGCGACGATGCGCGCGCGCGCGCGCGCGCCAGTACACCGCGAGGAAACGAACAAGGAAGAGGAGGAGGAGGAGGAGAAGGAGGAGGAGCAGGAGGAGCAGCGGCAACCTCGACAACGCTCTTACGGATGCTGCTGCGAGTCGGGAGATCGCGCCCAACGACCGAAACGATTCTCAAGATGATTCGTTGAAACATAGGTGGATTCTTCGGTAGAAAGGCAATTGTTGCGGAAAGACGAAAAGAGACAGACACCGCAAATTGGTCGACAGTCATTCTTTGGAATGTATTTACAAGATTAGTACAAAGAATAACTCCCTGTGTGTAACACGAATCCGTTACATAGACTTGACATAATTACAAGTAAGCGGGTGTTAACGGTTCGAGTGTATGAATCGAGGCACGTGATATTAAGGCGATATATGCTACCGAGTGGTGAGGGCCTCGTCCCCGTTACTCTGCATTTCGGACAAATTTAAATTATTTCACTCTCTTTCTTCACCATTATACGCTTTTCTATTTCTTGCGTATTTTTTTACAATTTGACTTCTCTGCGAACGACACGTGTGCTGCTGTCGCTCGGCCTGGCTATAGAATCGACCAGAGTAGTCTCTTATTTGTCATTCCTTTCAATGTTACTATTCGAACGACAGTTGCTTTCAAAGCAGTTTTTTTCGAAAAAGATTGTCAATCCCCGAATTACTCGATACTCCGAATGGTATTTCGAAACACGTGTCGTTTCGACTTTTTTTTATTCGTGCGCATATTTACGAAAAATGAAAGACAAAAAGAAGATATTTCACAAAAACTGGTAGCATGTGTAGAGAGGAGAGTTGTGGTTGAGACAAACGTACAAAATAAAAAGTATGCTGCGAAATATAAAAACCAAGTAAAATGTATTGTATGGGCAACATCGTATGATAATTATAGCGCATATTATGCTTGATACACTGAAATATTAATCGTATATTGCGATGAGTTTACAAGTTTTTTTCTTTTCTTTTATGATATAACGTAAGTGTGATGTACACAGAGCATTATCAAATAACAATTATTAATTCGCCAGGTCCTCGTTTCATTAATCTTACTGATCAACGATAGGCTATGTATATGTATGTGTGTATATATATATACACACTCATGTACACATACGCGCGCGCGCGCGCACACACACACACACACACAATGGTACTTTGAGTCATATAGATTCGGTAAGTCATAAAAACGTTACTCCTACTCGTAAAAGGGGGAGGGCGGAGCATATCGAGCACCAGAATGAAACGTACGGTACGTGAGATGTTTCGATTTTCCTTTTTCGTCCTTGAGATTCCACAAACACATTACGATTCACCAAGATGAGGTATGTTGTTTTTTTTCCAACGCCAACACACCGTTTATCTTCACAGGTTACGAAATTTGAAAAATCTTGCACGTACGGGACAAAAAGTATCGTAAGATTTGTCAAAAGAAAGTCGATTGAAAATGCTTTCATATTATATAATACATATATTTTTGTGTGTGTATATATATATTATATTACAACAATATTTAATTGGCGTTGCCGTCAAAACGTGCAGATTGATTCAATGGTTTGTTTTTTTTTCTTCTCAGCCAAGTTGGATAGATTGTTACATCATCGGGATATCGCAATTGATATATATATATATATATATATGTGTGTGTGCGGGGGGGGGGGATGAATGTTGCAGAAATTATCATTGTTCACAAACGTAGAACAAATCTTTATCCGCAAGATCGCAATCACGCTCGTCCAATATTCGCGCTCAACAATGATTTTTTTCTTCTAATAATTAAATGAAAAAAAAAAACGCGGCTCACACACGTTGTATGCGTTTCTTTTTTCGTCTTGTAGTCCTTGTGCTTAATTAAAATGTTACGATGGCACTATATGAATTAGTTTATCATCTTTGCTCGCCGAATTCGTAACGATGGTCCCAGACATCTTCTCGTTACGAACTCTCGGGTTCTATACACGTACCTTAACCATACGAGTTCAAGTGTGTTCTTCCTCGAAAAAATAATTGGATACACATGTATACAGGTTTTTTTTACGTGTATATACGCTTTCAATACACATGCAAGCTCGTCATATATTTTGCAATGTAAATTCTTGCGATAAAAACAACCATGACACACTCAATGTTTCCTCTCTATCTCTTGACTCGCAATCTCTTCCGTCGCGTGAAAACATTACTTTTAACGTTTGTTTATAATCTCTATTGTACAAATAAGTGGTACAATATTACAACACACTAATATCCTCGTATATGATGATAATATTTTTCAACTTTTTATTAATATTCTTTTCGTTCGCAGAATGCATGTCTCGTAACTCGAAAGGTATACTCGGTAAATTTCTATTTGCTCGCTTCATTTGTTTTTCTACGTTGCACGCCTGAAACGCGAAAACAAATATTTGTGTAACAATTATTCAACAAGATTTCTCATTTCTTGTCGAAATACAGAATAGTACATTTTTAGCCAACGAGCTTCTCAAGACGCATCTTTGATAACAGTAACAGCTAGTCCGTCAGTGTGTTTGTGTGTGTGTGTGTGTGTGTGTGTGTGTGTGTGTGTGTGCGTGTGAGTGAGTGTACGTGTAATATTCATTTACCCTCCTTCGTACACGAGGGACGCTACCTTGGCGTTATAAGATATGTTCAATGTTTAAATTTTTTATTTCTCAATATGTTTTATCGGTTAACCTGCAGTGACAACAGTTGTGGCTAGTACGTACATCTTTAATCTCACTTTGCTAATCTTTCACACCGATCCTTAACCGTGCTGTGCAATACGATTCATCATTTTATTTCAAACCTATCCTATTATCGTTTTTTTTTCTCTCTTTTTTATCAACATACGGAGCCTTTCCTGCGGTTGCCCAATGTTTGGACATTTCTTCGGGATACTTGGAGGAGGAAAAAACGAACAAAAACAAAAAACATTATTGCAAGCAACGAGAAGACCAGGTCAAACTTTGTATAAATATTGGCAAAACTATTCCCACATCCGAAGCTAAATCGTATCGTGTCAAAGAGTTTGTTTTCTTCGTGAAAACGTGAAAATAAATAATTGAATTCCTCCGTAGTTGTGAATATTTGCACAAGTTCGAAAATGATTTCCAAAAATTGGGCACTTCGAGTTGACGCAGGATGCCCTACATATACATATATAAATTTTTCCGACGCGATAATTTTGTCTACAAAGCCAATAATAGCTTCTCCCAGATCATTTCGTTTATCGTATATTACTATATAAAAGATGCAATAGAATCTCTCTCCCTCTCGTCCGAATAATATTTACTAGTATATAAAGCTCCTTTTGCTAAAGATGGTCCATGTCATTCACAGCTTTCCGACAACTTTAACAGTCCCTGCGAGTTTTATTTATTTCATACTGTCAAAGTATAACAATATAATCTGATATTAAACCGTCTCAACGACCGATTCGGCAACGAAAAGATAAGAAATTAAAAAAGGCAAACAAACAGTAACTAGTTTGAATAAAAGATGTCTCTGCGACAAATCGCATAGAGCAGCGAAATCTGTAGTACCAAGAACCAAGGGTGGTACATTATACGATAAGTGGTTCGAACAATGTTTTTCTCAAACGCGCTTAGTTTTTTTTTCTTTTGCACTTGCTCGCGTGCTGTGCGCATCGTCGCGCCACGCCATCGTCTAACGCTTCATACGCGTAATTCATATTGAAGAATATAGATTGATGTGTACGTAAAAGACCTAACGTTAATTGCGTACACGCGAAAATGTATTCATGCAAGTTTTTTCACACGTCCTTTAGCTCCGTGTGATCCTTAATTCTATATCACTATATTGTATTTTCGTGGTGGAGCAAGTTGTGTGTTACTGACGTTAAAACTTTTCCTTCGAAAGTGCAATGTGCTTTTTTCTTTACACGCTTCGTATCGTTTCTTTTGTTCTTTTTTCCGACTTTCCGACTTTTTCATTCTTTTACGTCTTTAATTCCTGAGTTCAATTGTCGCTGCTTGCTCGTATTTCTTTCGTGCCTGTATGTGTGTGCGCGTCCAGTTTCAGGGATGAAATAAAAAGACATCTTCGCTCCTTTCTTCACATTGTCTCGTGAAACACAATCGAAGCTTTTTCCAGAACAGGAGCAGACTATTTGAACTTTTGCCACGTTACGTTGCTCAATGTTTGTTTTTTTTTTTTTTTTCGTTCTTTAAGAGTCAAAAGTGGCACGCCGCTACAAGTTTCAGCGATCTCAACAATCATCATTAATACTTAAACACCGGGGACGTTCTTTGTCGTTTCAAAAGGCCAAAAGTTATTCAATTGTTTTTTTTATTATTTACAAACCGATACGGGGCGTCAGCGCATCTCAAACACGTTACAACACGTTCGACTTTTCAACTTTTCATCTCACTTTGTATTTGAAATATTTATCATCAATTTGACGAATCGAACGAATTTCTTCTTTCATACGCATTGGGACATTTCGAGTAACTACGGCTGACGATATCAATATACTTAGCGTTTTTTTCTTCGATATACTATCAAACTTCGTATTTTCATTATGAAAAATAACAATTTCTTCACACTCCTGTTTCTATGTCTCTAATTCTCTCTCTCTCTCTCTCTCTCTCTCTCTCTCCACCTATCTGTCTCCCGCGTCCTCGGATTATTATTTCATTCGATAAAAATGTGTGTCCCCTAAAAGATTGCACTTTGTGATAATGTTAAAATGCTGGCCCTACGACGGGTACGAGCATATTTCTCTTGGTTCGATAATTCATTCCTGCCTTTTTCCTGATAAAAGATATTAATCGGGTATCGTTGGAGTTGATACGCGAGATCACTCGAAATAGGATCTAGGAGAAGCGTAGTTTCTGGAGCGAGCGTGCATCCACGTACAGTCCCATTTTTTTCTTCTCATTTACGTTGCGAGAGGAGAGGGCCACATTACGGTGCCAGGCACTATTTTTTCCGTTACCTGTGTACTCCATCAAGGATACGTTACGTTACATTAATTCAACGGGTATACATACGTTTATATGTATTTACATTATTCTTTTGTTTGTTCTTTTACGATAATAAATACCTTTTTCGAGGCAATTTTTACAAGGTTACGACAGTCGACAAAAACCAAATGAAATGAACCCAATAAAGACTTGACGTTTCACCTCGAGAAGTATTTAAAAGTGACAATTTTTAAATGTATACAGCGCACTGCGTGCGCGTGCGCGCGCGCGTGTGTGTATGTGTGATTTTTTTCGTGCTGTACCTCGTTAACGTTCTTCGCCCTTAAAAGTACACCATATATGATCAACTCGGCGATGATTGCGTGCGATTAAACCGCGACCGTAAAAGTATCATCGTGTTATCGACAATTTCCCTTCTTTCTATGTATTGTGTTACCTTCTTTTGTGGAAAATATCAAGAGAGGCGTTGGTTTCTTTTATTTTCGAGAAATATTTGTAAATTGTTTCAAATATTATTGACACGAATATATGTTTGCGAAATTGTGTGCAATCACTCGATGCTTTTAGGCTGCAGCAGGTTCGTGCTCCAAACTTTCGTTTTCTTTTGTATTATTTCCTTACGTTAGTTTCCTAAATGTCATATGCTTTTTAACTTTTCATCGTATCAAATGTGCAAAATGCTCGTGAAAAAATTGTCTTCCAACGCACGTAGCACTATTTCGCGTCATCTGTGCGACTCGATATTTCGATTTTTTTTATCGAGACGATCAAGTCCCGAAAAAAAATGCAACAAATGGGCGACAACATTAACGCGGAATAGTCGTAATCACGCGCATCCGTGCGTCCATTGTGTACACGAGGAATCGTTTTTTTATCGTTTTTTTTTTTTTTTTCATCTTTTTCTTTCACAGTCTTGAAAGGACAGGTAACTTTCGTAGTGTCATCGTTACAAATTAATTTTATCGGCGTGTTTTTTTACTATTAGTGCTGTTATCTTTATATATTTTCTATTATTATTGATATTACTATTCCAAATGATGACGCGCCGATTGAAAGACGTATCTTCCTCGCTCTTTTTTTTTCAATTCAAAGTTCAATATCGAAATTTTCGTGAAAAGTACCTATTCTTGCTAAAACCAGCGTGTGTGTATATATCAAACATAGAGATATATGTGGCGGTGTTTCATTTTCGTTTCATTTGCCAATACTACGTAGACACGTGACCCTCTATCTATCCAGGCTATTGCGTGCGTGTGTGTGTGTGTGTGTGTGTGTGTGTGTGTGTGTGTGTGTGTGTGTGTGTGTGTGTGTGTCATTTTTTAATATATTCATTTCGCAACTTTTTCGCACAAGACATTGTGTGTGTGTGTGCGTGTGTGTGCGCGCGCGCGCGTGCGTGTGTGTATATTAAATAGCAATCCAATGCTGTTTCTCCAATATCGTTTTCGTCAATTATCTCGATCGCGCCAGCAGACATAGACCGTTAACGCAACTCACCCATTGTCTGCGCGTATAGGAAAAAAAATAACACACACACACACACACACACACACACACACATGTTCTAGTCAGTTCCTAACAAAAATGGATGCACCATTGAAGATTTCTGTGCAAAAAAAAACAGGAGGAAAGCAAATTTTTTTGTATCTCACAAAACGGTAGCAATCTCGAAAAAAAAACATAATAATCATGATGGAACTGAGAAGAGAGAAAATTAAGTGTTACTCCGATCGACGCTGCAGTTTAGGGTCGCTGCACACGGCGTATTTTCTACCCGCAGAAAACGCGCGTTTACGCCGCGTTTTTCAGTCCAAAAAGCGTGTGGATCAAGTGGGTATGGCGTCGTTTGCGCGTAGAAAATACGCAGTATGCAGAGGCCCTTATGGGCGACGGTTTCGTATACGACTAACGAGAGGTATTTTTGAAATGCATTCCTGTCGCAGGAATGGCATGAACGAAAAAAATTAAGAAAAAAAGAACAACAACAGTAATAATAATGATAATAATTACGAAAAAAAAAAAAAAAAACATTATTTGATTAATCAATTGGGGTTGGACCCGAATTAGATACTAATTTAGATATTTTTGTTTTGTTTAATGACTAGATCGATTGCCCATGGAAGATTGTACCCGGCTTTCGTTATTGACGACTTGGCGACACGAACTTGTGTGAGATTTGACTAAAATTCTTATACTCGAATCTTGATCGATCGAATGAGGAAAAGTTTAAATCAACGGATTATGCTGCTGAGCAGGTCCTTTGTTTTTGCAAAGGCTGTACGTTTTGAAATCTCCTTTCTTTCTTTACCTTATGTCCATCTTCAGAACTGTGTACACGCGTGTGGTTATAGATGTCGTGTATTCACATTCAAGTTTCGACACGTTGAGTCGACAGTTTCATTTGTTTTTTTCTTTCTCCTTTTTTCACACGTATACAAAGTGGATAATTTTTTTCCCCCTCATTTCATTCGATACGAAAAAAAAAAATCCTTTGCTCTGTTAACGCGGCAAGTTTGATTGCACCCGTGCCTCATTGAAAAAAAGAAACCAGTAAAACCTTCCGACATATATATATATACAAACAACACCTCTTATTATATACACTAAACACACACACACGCACGCACACACACACGTACACGTATGTACTCGTACGTATAAACACATACACGCACGCACACACACACATACATCCATGCGCGCACACACACACACACACATATATATATAAAGGTTTAACATTATGGCACCGCGTTATCTCCGTCAAGTTGTTCGGTTTTCTTCCTCTTGAGAGTCTTTTTAAGCGTCCCCACGGTGGAGCGAATGGACTTGTTTGCTTAATAGTACTCGCGCGCATCCATCCGCAGTTGCGAACACGTTAGTTGGTAGAACCGGGCGAATCGGCATACTATACCACCGAGAAAAAGCTCGAGCGAGAGACGACATAGAATTTAGGAGGATCAACAATGATAAAAAGAAAAGGGGGAGAATAAAGAGTAGAGCAGGGCCGCGCGCTCGGATTAATTGGTCCAGGAGTCGGTGATTCTGGTGCGTTTCATGAGAGGTCCGTTTTCGTAGTCGGAATTGTTTCCGTGATGGGTTCTCATATCGGCCGAATTGACGAGGCCACCACCGGAGCCGCTACCACCACCACCACCACCACCACCACCACCACCAGGTGGCGATGGCAAATTCGTCGGTGTAATACTGCCCGAGTGGGACGAGGGTGGATTACTCGTTGGCCTGGCGGTGGATATCAGATTCAACGTTTGAGACGGTACGGTGTGGGAGAGGTGATGAGAGGTCGGTACGATGCTACCGGACGAAGTTTGGCAAACTCCACCACCACCACCACCACCGCCAAGATTCGTATGATGAAGATTACTCGAGGAGCCGGGAGCAACGTTCGTTACGCCGTTACCTCCGTGAGGATCGCGCGGGGGGCTTATCGGCTCGCTCTTTATTTTCACGGGTAACGGTGACGTGGACGGGGCTGGCGGTGGCGTACTGCTCGAGACCGCCAAGTGAGGAAGGCTGCTGAAAAGAAAAAACGTTGACGGTTATTTAGAAAGAGGACGTTGTTGGAGCGCACGCGCTGCACCCTTCTGCTTTATCCTCCTCCTCCTCCTCCTCCTCGTCCTCCTTCGGCCTTTTCCTTACCTGATGTTCGACATTGTGGCGGCCGAGTACATCGACAAATCGTCGACGTACCTCTGATGAGACCAGGTCAGACTACCGAGATCCGAGGAATAATCGGTCGGACCAAAAGTGGAATAGCCGCCGGCTACGGAAGGTGTTTGCAACGCGACGACCGGTGTGTTGAGAGAGCTCTGTCCGTGGCCACCCTGAGAAAAAAAATGGACAAAATATACAACAAGGTTGAGGGTTATGATAGGTTTTGAGATGGCGGCGGCGGCGGCGGCAAACGAACGAGGACTTACTTCGTAATTGGCATCGTCGGAGAGGGGTTGCGTGAGGGGTGTGGGTATAACGACTCGTAGATTGGCTCTGTGGGGATGCGGGGGCGGTGGTGGTGGTTGAGGCGAGTGTCGGGACGGTCCCTTGTTAGGACCGGCGACCCCGAGAGCCGGAGACGGTCCCGGACTCGGAGAGCCACCGAGGGGCGAGGCCGAGGGTGGATATCCGTTGCTCATTTCCAACATACCTCCGGGTGGATAAACTGTCAAAAGTAGGCAAATAAAAATATATCGTCCACGAGGGTGTTTCTCCCCGTGTAAAGGTTAAGGTCTTCGAGGGCGAATAAATTGTTATTCGAAATACCTGAATCAGTTTCAGAGGAGGAAGGCCGCGGAGAGATGCTGGTGTGGGCCATTTGCGGACTGGATCCAAGAAGCGACTCTCCGTAATTGTTAACCGGCACGGTGACGGGTAGCGTGTAATTCGATTGACCCATACCCTGGCAAAAATAAAAGTGCAAAAGGGGATCTCGTTGGATGAAGGAAATGTGGTCGTGAGGTCTACCGCTGCTACTCGAGCGCGCGGCCAAAAGTAAATAGCGTTTCCTTCCTGCGAAGGCGGAGGAGGCTTACCCTCGAGCCGTTGTGCTGATTTCTCTGCATCATCAGTTGGAATTCTTCGTCGATCTTGGTGTACTTGGCCTCGGTGCGAGGAGTCAGATTGTAATCGTTGGCGTCGGGCTCCGGGCTCTCGGGTGACATGGCGCCCTTATGCTCTTTCTTGTTGAGCGCCTGCAAGTGTCAGCAGACAGGTTCACGTGACCACACCGCCCGAGGGCACTCAACCACTTGACTCTCGTCTTTTACACGCGCCATTTTTTTCGTTTGGCAAACGCGCGAAAAGTCATTGAAAAGCCTCAGATCGGAGGAGAGACGCTCCACGATCCTCTGATACGATCAAACGAATTTTTCCCCTTGTGCGAATCGCGAGCCCGTTTCTATACCGAATTACTCGACTCACCTCGATTATATTTTTATTCGTAAGCGACTCGTGCGGTTCGTTGTACTCGGTATACTTGAGAAGAACCTTGTCCATGTCGGTGCTCGCGTATTGATATAGCTTGTTGCTCGAACTGAATATAATTAGAGCTATCTCGCAATCGCAGAGTACCGATAGCTCGTAAGCCTTCTTCATCACACCGAATTTTCTCTTGTTGAACGTCACCTGACGATTTCGCTCGTCGGTGATGCGCGATATTTGTATCTTCTTTCGACCCATTTTTGTTTCCTTCCTTGTGCCCGTACAGTCTCCAAGTTGTCTCAAATATCACCGTGGAATGTTCAAAACACTGAAACAGAAGCCCGTTTTATTTTCCTTTTTTTTTCTTCAACACATTTGCAACAATGTTTTGGCCAATGAAAATTTGCATCAAATCGTTCGTGTCATCGAGCCAATGGTATTTAACCAGGGACGAGTGTCGCGCCGCCGCCGATTTTTCTCCGCTTACACCGCGCGAGGCTAGCCCTCGTCCCGTCATTTCCCGAAACCACCCAACCCGCGACCCTTCAACGCCAACTGTCCGCCGGCTTTCTCGGGCAAGTAAGACCCTGGATAAACCACTAGAGTTTTTACGAATATTCAAAGGATATACCGACCATTGTAAAATAACATTTTTTTTTTCAATCGCGTATCGAACGAATAAAAACGTTACAATACTGTTGGGAAGAGAAGAAGGGAAAAAAGTCAAGGCTGCGCGCGGCAAGAAGCCCGAAACACTTTTATACATATTTTGTATAATATATTCCCGATGTATATTTGTATATACGCGTGTTTGCGAATACGTCCAAACACAAGATGAGTCGTGGTTCAAGAGGCGGAGAGCTATATATCGATTTTATTCACTCTGCGATTACATCATTTCAAGTATCTTTGAACAATTGGCATTTGGGTCTGTTTGTCTCTGAAGCAAGTTCGAAGGAAACGAATACGATCGTCGCCCTCGATCTCTCCGCCCCGAGCATCTTTCGATTCGCAATCTTTAATTTTGTTCTCTTTACATTGGACAGAAAGTTTCAAGGGAGCGCGGGTTAAGGGGGAAAAAGAATCGAGTTACAGTGAAGCGCAAAGGGACGAGTGTATGCTTGTGTGTTGTCGTTGGAAGAAAAAGAAAAAGAAAAAAAAAACAACAACAACAACAAAGGCCAGTGTGTATCGACTTTTAATTCAAGCACGGGTGACTGGACCCGGAGCTCTCGCGGGTGTGGATGCTGATGACGATGCCGCGCGTCTTATCGACGCGCGTACGCGATTTTAACGTGCCGATGGAAAAGGTGAAGCGACGAGCTCGCCTTTCGCCCCCTCTCATCGTTTCGATACACATATGCATATAGGTACGGGAAGCCAGAGACGCGAAGGAAAAGTCGCGTTTTTCCAATAATCTATCTTGAATTTCCTAGAGCTTCGAAAGCACGTACGCGTGGTTGCGCCAAGTCGCGATTACACGGTAATTTTCGAATGACCAAAGTTTTTATGCGGGAAAAAAAAAAAGTACATACGGAGGAATAGCGCGTCGTAATTTATGCAAGTTTATACTGTCGAGGTGTGCAAGGATATACGAGGGGAAAGCGGCTGAGGAGAGGAGGCTCGATCGACCAATACCACACATATTCGTCCATCAGTTTGTATTATAGGCTCCGGCTCTCTTGCGTATGTTCCACCGATCTATATATAAATATTTACACACACACACATTTATATGTGTGTGTGTGTGTGTGTGTGTGTGTATATTGACTGAAACGAGAGGTTCGAGGCACGGACCGCGTACGAGGCTTATATTCGCTCGTGTCACGCAGAATGTCCCGCACAGGTGGAAATCGGCGTTGAAGAAGGGATTATATCGACACGCTTGAATAGCATAGAACCATTCACCTCGTGCGTACGTCGCTCTTTCAAGCGCGAGAGCTTCAGAGCCTGAAGTTCTCCCGGCGAAACGCGCAAACGTTCGTGTCCAAATTTTGCCTCGTCCCTCAACGTACAATCGCGCGTCACGTGAAAATATTTTCACCTTTCCCAAACGCGATGTCTTTCGTATGTCGAAAGCCGTGCGTAAGAGCCCGGGCGCGAGAAAGATGTACAGAGGAGGTCATGGTGGTGGTGGTGGTGGTGGTGGTGGTGGTGGTGGTGGTGGCGGCGGCGGCGGCGGCGGCTTGGTGGTGGTGCGCGACCTTCGCTTATTATTTGGCTACGCGAGGCCAATCGAAAATGTACACGCGAGAGAGAGCATTTCACGTAAAATCGATGTGTGAAATCGATGCTGCAACGAAAGTCCGCGAGTGCAGGGGTTCGATAAAACTACTCTCGGAATTTATGACATTCAAGTTTGCATCGTTGGAATGCAACGAAAATTCTTTTCAAAAAATAATTCCAACTTTTTTTGTCCATCCAGACTGCAACGTAAATCGCTCAAATGTTTCTACATATCGTTCTTGGCAATTAACGAGATCTCAATATGCGAAAAAAAAGCTTCGGTTAATGATGAAAAAATAGCGACAAAAAAATACCCTTCGATTCAACGTCATCGATATTTTCCTTGCCAATCTCTACTCACGATCTTTGCTCAAGCTGTATACGCGCGTTCCGATTATTTTAGCATTTATCGCCGTTCGTAAATTTGTTTCTCGAGAGGATCCTCCGCCGGGTAACTACGAGCGAATTATGATAATTCGCTCGTGAGAATGGTCGTTGGTGCGAGGCGAGTAGATCGGAAGATAAATTTACGGGGGGAAAAAGAGCGGCGCGTGATCGATTGAGCGTGGAAAGGCCCGTACGCGAATACACAGTATGCCCCGTACCCCCCGGGTTAGCAAACTTTATATATACGTATTCGCGTTTTTTTTTTTCTTCTTTTTTCTTTGGTTTCCCTCATTCGCTTCCTCCATTCTCTCTATTCTTATTAATACGAGTATGCAAGTGCAGAGCGGGAGAAGAGGAGCGAAGGAGGAATGCCGAGGAAAAATACGGCGGGTTCGCGATCGAATTCGGTCTATTATAGAAGAGCAAACATGGAGGGCGGGTCAGCGACCAGCACCCCGCGTACATGTCCGCGTACATCCGTCCGTATACTCCACGGTCGAGGCTCCGCGTTGCGCGGCGCACCGGTAAGCGCGCGAGCTTCGCGCAAACCAATTTACCGATATAGGTGTAGCTAGGATGGAATCGGACCCTCACCGATCGACGGCAAATCGCCAAAGAGAACCCGATACGTATACGTAGGGAAAATAAACAAATAAATGAAACACACAAATGGGACGAGTGCATTTGTGTCGAATAAAAAGGTTTCGCGAGTGCTGGCAAAGTTGAATTTTTGCGAGTCCGGGGGAGGGTTCGACCGCTGGCTAACCGCGAGTCACGTGGCTTTCGGAATGACTGCGAAGCGACAGGGAGAGAGGAAGAGGTAGAGGAACGAAGATGGAAAGAGAGACGGAGAGAGAAAGCTATTCGCCGGAAAATTGACACGGTGCGAGGATGCCCTTCTACCCCCTCGAGTACCACTCAGATCACCCCCCATACCTCACAAAAAACCTCTAAACTTTAACAATCGACCAACAACAATAACCAAGTTGAACGACACGAAGAAATGTCATTTCCATTTCATCCCCGAAATAAAAATGCCATTCTCGATGGAACAAAGTAACGACACTTGAGTTTGCATCGTTAAAATCCAACGAAAATTCTTTTCTTCCTTACTTGACAATTATCCTTTGGCAGACTTGAGCTACGAACAATCACGCAAACATTTTTCACGGTACTTATTTAGCGCTGGACAACCTAAATCTCTTAAGTAGGATTTTCGGTAATAATGGAAATAGGAAATTGAAAAGAATTTTCGTTGCGTTCCAACTGTAGAAACTTTTCAACCCCGTACAGAGTAGCCATGAACTCGAAACTTGCCGATGATTTTATTTTAGTTGACTTTTCGAGTACCCGCTATTCGAGGGAGAGTGAGTGATTTCTAGTAAACTCACCGATCTTCGATTGACGCGAAGGGAGGAGCCCTTGGGTCGGCAGGCCCGACGGTAACAAAAATGAGTACGTGCAATGCGATATCCAAACGCGACACGCTGTTGCACAAATTGCCTCGTCCCGCGGACGCGAAACAAAAATACTCACGATGCGATTCGCGCACGTTTGCACATATATTGCTCAAACAGATGAGAAACATCCACTTTGGGTTATCGCTTCGGAAGAAAGGATGCGAAAACAAAGAAAAAAGTACGTGGCTTTGTTTTAGGCGAATGTGCGGGTAAGGGGGGGGGGGGGGGGGCGATGCGCGCACGTGTCGAAACTCGTTGTTGTCACCTTCGACTTTTTATTGACGGATGCAGCCGGTAAAACTGCAACCTCGAACCATGGAAAAGTCTTGAAAATAGTGTTTTTCGCGTTTGTTTGGCTTCGTTTAATTTTTGCGTAGAGTATAACGCGATGGTTTTCGCTGATTGAGAATAAGTTTCGATGATGATGATGATGACAATGATGACGCGGCGAGCCAACGTTCACGTACGGTACATGAAAATTTTCGTGGATTTCGGAAAAGAGTTGGCCCGCTCTTTGGGTGTTCGAAGCGAGTCACGTCTTCTGTACAAACACTCGAATTAAGTAGACGCGCTCTTCTTTCTCTTGTTCCCTCGCGTCGTATCGGGGGACAACGATAACAAAAGTACAAAAGACATTGACGAACAAGTTGGACGCGCGCGCGCGGGCGCGCGCGATATCTCTTTGACAAACACACCGAGTTGGAAAGAAGAAGAAAAAACACCCGCTACTATCGAAACGCGCACTCGAGATTCATTTTAGCGGGCTCTTCACTCGTTTACTTGTAATTATTTCCGCGAACGTACCCGGTATAAATTCTTGATTTATTGACATTGGCTTTTTTCGATACGTTTGCTTCTCGATAAACAATGAAAATGAAAGGGGGTGCGTGTGCTGACTAGAGATAGCCGGGCAAACGCGCGCGCGCGCACGATGGACGAAAAAGCGCGCACTCACACGAAGATTCAACTGTTTGGATCAGGCGCGCGCACTCACACACGCACGTGCGCCGAGTCGATTTGTACTTGTTTCTTCTTTTCTCGTCGAACTTTTACTTTTCTTTTATGTATATATAAATAAAAGTGTGTTATCGAGGAGGGGGGTTGTAGGTAGGAAGTTTGTTTCTTTCTTAAAATAATAGATTTCACGTGTGCGTCGGCGAGCCGGCCGTGACGACGACGACGACGACGACTATCACCGACGACGACGACGACGACGACGACGACGACGACGACGACGACGACTACCACCACCGACGGCGACGACGACGACGACGATAGTGAAGTACAAAACGAGGGATTAGCCGGTGTGGCGCTGCTGTTGCGCGCCGTACAATTTTCTCTCTCGCTCCCCGTGGTCTGACGAGCTTTTCGGCAACGCGCGCTCCGTCCATGGATACAGCTGGCGAGTAGGGGAGGTGGCAAAGAAAATCCTCGCGAGGGGAGATGCTTAAGCAAAGCCGGAGAGGGGCCACCTCGAACGGTCACCAGTCCTCCTTGATCCGGCTTTCCTTTTCTCGCCGGAGAAGGTCTCGTCTTTGGGACCTTGCCGCCGCCGCCGCCGCCGCCGCCGCCGCCGCCGCCGCCGCCGCCACCTCCTCCTAAAATCTCACAGCTTTCGGAAGAGGGCAATTTCTAAAACTCTTCTTCCACTCTCAACGACGGAGGGGGGAGGGAGGCTAGTTTTCTTTTCGTTCTCGGAGAGCTTTCCGAAGGTTCGAGGGCAAGCTCTCGACAGAGATGGCCAGCGGCAAGTTTTTTTGCGCGAACCCCCTTAAAGCTTTCCGTCAGTCGCTTTTCCCTCCACCCCTCGACTCAACGAAGATCGTGCGCGTCGTCTTTCTCTCTCCAACGACGACGACGACGACGACGACGACGACGACGACGACGACGACGACGACGACGACAACGTCGGATCCGCTTCTCCGATTGGTCGATCGAACAACTTACGTCAGTCTGCTCTCGACCAATCGGTAGTCCCCGAAGAGAGACGTAGGCGAGAGAGAGAGAGAGAGAGAGAGAGAGAGAGAGAGAGAGAGAGAGAGAGAGAGAGAGAGAGAGAGAGAGAGAGAGAGAGAGAGAGAGAGAGAGAGAGAGAGTGCAAAGACTCGCCACAACGTATACGCAGTTACGGATATAGTACCACACATAGATACATGTAAAGCAATACGCGTTTGCCCGACCCGAGCGTATGAAAGAAGAACAAAAAATTATATCACGAGTACACCGAGCTCAAAACGTGCCAACTAGTTTGCTCGTAGATTTGTCCGAAAGGACAGCAGGAGCATTAGAAGGTATTTGTGACAGCCACTTTTTTTTCCGTTTTCCCCCCTGAGTGCAGAAACAACATTTTTCCTAGAGGGGACTTGAGAAGATTCGGAAATTGACCAGCGCAACGAGGCGAGATGAAAAGATCTAAAAAATAATGACATTGTCTCTCGCCAATGATGTGGCTCTGATCAACATTACTCTTTCCCCATCAGTCTTCCGCCGATAAGAAGCTGCTGGAACGAGAACAAAGCGTGAAAATATTGTCCGTAGTTTTTTTTTGTTTTTCAGCTTTTTTATGGTCCAAGCGTCGAAATAATTACGTAGCCTTGTTACGATCGGGATATACGTTTGATAAAAACAATGTGGCAGGGTAAGATAAATATCTCCCTCCTGCCTCTTTTTCTATAAAATAGCTTTCCTCGTGTACTACCAATTATCGTAATTGATGCCGATCGAACGATTGTTTGAAATGATTATCGAAGGGCCTATCGAAAAATTGAAATGTTGAATAATCGATGCTTGTTAAATATAATTTCGATGCCGAGTTTGATGTACGTGGCTATTGACGATTAAATAAAAATGATGATTTTCATTGGGTAAGGCCGGATCCACACTATGCGGTTCTACCGAAGTGTCTTAGCCGGATCTATAGTATAACTATAGATCCGGCTATAGTTATAGTACTATAGGTTAAGAGTTATAGTATAACTATAACTCTTAAACTATGATGAATACACTATAGATCCGGCAAAAAGGCTCCGGTAGAACCGCATAGTGTCGACCCGCCCGGCCTAAGTGAAAATTCGTGAACCACGTCCAACCCATTCCTCGGAATATCCAAGTAATTAATTGGCGAAATGTTTCGATGGGCGCTCGAAGCGCATGATTCGACGTTCGACGCAAGCGAGAATCACGGGAGTAACGAAAAGAAAAAACAACTGTTAATAAACGCTTCGAACTGTCGGTTCCGAGAAAAGCGATTCAACCTCTTTTTACCGAGGAAACTAGTATGGTCAAATGTCGCTTGAAAAAAAGCCTCGTGAGAATTTTAGGTAGAACGCTGTCTTTTTTTTTCAATTCGTCGGGGTTCGGCCATGAGGGTAAAACTCAGCTTCCGGGACGTTGAGGGTGTTAGAACGGCCGCCATCTTGAAATTAAGAGTGAATTAGTTTTTTTTTATTTATCTCGGTAACCGTGAGGCTTACAAAAATGTTGTAGAGAGCTGTTTTGTAGTTGATACAATTATCCATAACTTTTTGCGCTAATGTCAATAATGAAAAAAGTTATAAACAAAAAAAGATAAAAAATTGGGGCATCAAAAACTCCGAGACAAGATCAAATTAATTTGAAATCTGACAATAAAAATACTTCTTACCTTTGTTGTACGGCATTTCGTTATAAACAATTTGACCTATTCCATTTTTTATTCGGTTTGTTTTTCTTGATTCTTATGGTTATTTAATTATATTCTTTCTTCTTCGTTTCATTCAAACGGAATACATTCGAATTCCTTTCTCCCTTTATTTATTCATAAAAGTAAATAATAATAATCTTAAATTTAGAAATTTTGAAGGTTCAGAAGAAGATAGGTTAAATTGTTTATAACAAAATGCTCTCCAAAGAAGGTACGAAGCATTTTTATTGTCAGATTTCAAAAGAATTAAGAATCTTGCCTCAAAGTTTCTTATCCCCTAATTTTTCATCTTTTTTGTTTGCAACGTTTTCATTATTGACGTTAGCGCAAAAAGTTATAAGAAAAAGTTGTGGATTGAATTGCATCAACTACATAAAAGCTCTCTACAAAATTGTTGTCAGCTTCGCGGTTATAAATTTAAAAACCTAATCACACCCTTAATTTCAAGATGGCGGCCGTTCTATCACCTGCCCCCCCCCCCCCCCCCAAAATGAAAAAAAGCGTTCTACCTAAAACTTCCAGCAAAATCACCATTTGACCGTACTAAATCGACAAGCGAGAAATATTTTCGAGTCGAACGGGGGTAAATACGGTTGATAGGTTCGATATAGTATTGTGTCGTCGGTGCGAGGATCGATCGATCTCTCTACCTCCCACTTCGAGTCAGTGATGACCGCAAAACTGCCAACCTTTCATCAATTTTTCAATACTTTCAAACGTATCGACACACACGCGCAAACAACTGCAAAAGTATATCGAGCGTGTTTCTTCGACGAATATAGATTATTGTTCCTACATTTATTAGCGTAGCTACGATTTCATCAAGACAAATTACGAAGCGTAAGAACGGTCGTCGCGCGGCGGCGGTGGCGAGGGGGGGGGGTCTCAAGCCAACCTCCCTTGCCTCTCGTACAAGCTTCGATCGCGTTCTCAGGGCACGATGCCATTTGTACGTAACGTTGTATGAAATGGACAGGTGGACGACGGTAAGATCAGTCGAGACGTTACGAAACCCATACTATAGAGATACGTGGACAATGGGTGGGTAGTATTATGTGGGATAATAAAGAGAATCGGGTGGAAAAGGAGGGAGACGGACGCGCTGGGGGCACGGGAGACGCAAACCTTTCGCGACACGACAATCAGATTCGTCTCCGCTAGGTGGATTTATTTCATCTCAAGTGCACTTGCCATTTCGTAAGGGATTCTTTCTTTAAATCACGAGGGAACCCCACTCGTTTTTTCCCTCCCTCGGTCGCCACCCCCCTTGTTTCACGACTCGTTTTAATCGAGGATTTTTCAGCCAAGCTCTTTCGATCGCGAAGCTAAATGGTAAAATGCAACACGTTAGAGAGAAACGAAGGGACAACGAATCAAGTGCTTTGGCAAAGGTTTTTTCAAACAAGAGATAAATAGGTCCAAAGCATTCCGATACATTGGTCGCGAAGGATGAGAGACGCGGTGGGAGGATGGACAGATGACAATGTGACGGAAAATGGTGGCAGCTACGGGCCAATCGCGGATACGGTGTACACCACAAGCGTTTGCTTTTTAGTTCATCGTTGAATTGAATGCGAGACCGCGTGTGCTTCCCTATCGAAAATTCCAAGTGTGCGAAAGAAAAAAAAGAAAATGAAGAAAAAGTCCATCATCGTTATCGAATCGATCCGTGGTGTTGCGCGATATGATAAATCAAGTATGTATCCAACATCAAAAATAGAAACGTTGTACGAGAAGAAGCGCGCGCTCTATCGTCGGCGTCGGTGAGGTAGAAAGAAAGGGGAGAGGGGGGAGGGCTGCCGCGTTTTGGGAACGTTCGAGAGTAAGAGAGAGAGAGAGAGAGAGAGAGATTCGACGCGCATCTCTCAAGTCGGAAATAGACATTGAACGTATGCATAATTGAAACATCCAAGTGAATCCTGCATGTGCGATCCTTCGACCTGGATTATATATCGGACCTTCCAACTGCACGTCCATCACTATCCGTTTCATTCGTCACTGCGACCGAGTAGTGCCCCCGTGACGGACGTTTACAATTTGAAAATTTCTACCTGAAATCCTCTCTCCTACAGGCCGAACGTCCGAATAATTGGGAAAAGAAAAAAGAAACAAAAAAGGCTACGGTATGTGTGCGATCGTGTCGGCTCTTTGATTAAGAATATTTTGAGCGAGCTTTTACGTTAATGAGAGAAATACGCCAAAGAAATATTCATCTTGAAGGTTCGAATAAAACGAAATATATATGTGATGTTATTTTTGTTGTAAACTTTAGTTGCCCATTGCATCGATCGTGTCGGAAATGGTTTGTTCCAATGACGATTGGAGAGAGAGGGGAGAGAGAGAGAGGGGAGAGAGAGAGAGGGAGAGAGATGGACAGGCGATGAGAAGCACGCGGGCGAGGGAAAGGGGCTTGGGCGGATGTATCTTGACAGAACAGAATATCGAAACATCTGCACACATGGCGCCTCTATCGTCAACATCAACGACAAGGACTGTTTCTCTTTTCTTCCGGCCCTTGAGGACATTCTCAAGGAGATTTCAAAGCGAGGCTATCCCCGGGATCATCTATGAGCAACGTATATTGATTCTAGTATCACAGAATCGTCTCTTTCTCGTTCCACTCTTGTCGCACGAGGATGGGGAAAAAAAGTCGAAGGCGAGGGCTTCCGGCGATTTGAGAAGAATACCCGGTGGTGAGCGGACCTACTCGTCCGCCGGACACTATCTTTCCGTCCAAAATAAGGGCTACGAAAAGTCCACTTCTCCCTCTCTCTCTCTCTCTCTCTCTCTCTCTCTCTCTCTCTCTCTCTCTCTCTCTCTCTCTCACCCTCATTTCAATAAACTTCACTGACACTCGGATGATAAATGTAATTGAGAATAAAAGGCAAGAGAGAGAGAGGATTATACGAAATTATGTAACTTATTTGTCTGTAGTCGGAGCCTCTCAATAACAGCCTCTAACGGAAGAATGTCGTGGTCGTAATCTCGCGAGAGAGAGAGAGAGGGGGGGGGGGGAAGAGGTGTATCGGCGGGCAAAAATCACGGACGAGAAGCGACTACGAAAAGCTCTCCATAGAAATTGCAAGACAATCGCACTACCCGAACCTAGTGCCCGATCTTTGTCTTGTGCGTAGACCCCCCCCCCCCCCCCTGCACCGTGCACGCGCGAGGGTGGTGACTAAGCCGGTGGAATATGCGCCGCTTTGCGCGCAGTTGGCACGAGTTTGGGAGAAAGAAAAAAAAAAGAAACGACGAACGGAGGTTTGCTCGGTCCGTTCTCTGGCGTTTGGATCATTCGGCTAGGACGAAAAACATTTATTTCGGAAAAAAATATCGATACCCTTTATTCGAGAGTAGAAGAGGAATGGTCGCCAAGAAATGAATAATTATTTGGACAATTGAGGTCGATGGTAGTCGGATTCTTTGTACGCTCTATTGAAACGTAATATCGCGAGACCCGTTCGAAATTGTAATTACGTGAATATCTCTATGTCACGAGCAGAAGCTCGTTCGCACAATGTAACGAAAGTTAGCTTGTACAGGGCGCATCGATTTTCGGGCTCATATTGTCGACGAAATGTCGGATAAAACTCGTGAAAATTGGCGAGTAACGAGATATACGATAGAGAATAGATTATAATCGAATACCTACTCGGACAGGTTATCCCTTTGTGGGGAGATATTCGTTAACGCGCGTGTTACGCAACCGTGTTACGACAGGGGGAGCTTATTGTGCAAAAGAAACGCGCGCGATACCCCTGACCAGAGAGAGAGAGAGAGAGAGAGAGAGAGAGGTGGCACGATTTCTTCGATCGTTGCGAGTAATTGCAAAAGCACGTGTAGGTAATTTGAAAAAATAAAAATATCGCGGCAAGCCCGCAAAAGCGCTATTGTATGAAGAAACGTGCTGAACGAGGAAACTCGAGGGGGAGGTATGGAAGAAGAAGAAGAAAAAGCGTCGTCGGGATTACGATGAACGAAGAATGTCGAGTCGACGCGAACCCCACGAAGAAAGTTTAGCCTGCACGCACGTGTGACGCGCGTAGGGAGCCCCCAAATTGACAAAGTCATTTATATTTTCCTTTGCGACACCACGCGACGGAAGTCACACAAATCGATTTCGACATAATTGTTTAAGGAGACATTCAACATTTGCGGTACGAAGGAGTAACGCGTTTCGAGTAAGCAAAGAGTGAAAAAAAGGTACAAGGGTGGAAGGAAGAAAGGACGACGAGAGGCGGAATTGGGCTTTTTCGCACGAGCGCGCGGAACCTCTGTCTCTCCCCCTCCCTTTCTCGCTGGCGCGAGAAAGTCAGTTAGAATTTGAGAGTTTGCCCTCGGTGCATTAACAAACCGAGGCAAAAGATAGCCAAAAATAATTTTCGCCCGCGAGACCAAGATAGCGCGCGTACTTGTATACACGTGCACGCACGCCCGCACGCATGCACACACACAGACACACACGGGGGCGCACACATGTCTACGCATATATTTAAATATATGCGTGTATATAGAGACACGTGTATAAATCGAGAGGGCGAGCGGGATAGGAATAGAGAGTGAAGAAATAAATCGCGCAGGGGTCTGAAGAGGGTAGGTTGAGGTGTGCGGTGGGTATAATACTCGGAGGACCAGTCGAGAGTACGATGAGATCGGAAGCGCGCGTTTCTTCGCGCTTGTAAAGTTGCCTTATTTCGCACAAAGGTACGTAGAGGCACGTGCGTGCACGGGTACTGCCCGGCGAGAAAAGGGCTCTCGTCAAGCCCGTGCGAAAAGTACGGGATACGAAAGAAGAAAAAGTACACATGCCGTCGCGCGCGTTCGTTCCTGCTTGGAATCGCGAGATCGTTGCGAAGGAACAAAAATTAACAACGAAGCGGCAAACTCGATACGAAGGGATTACGTGCAACTCGATTGACGTGCGTGGGTGGTGGGTGGCGTTATTCAAAGTGCCTCGGAGGAAGCAACGCGCCAAAGCTCCTTATCAAATTTCTACGCTTCCGTTCGAATCGAATATCGATTATAAGTTTAGAGTGAAAAAAAACAAAAAAAAAACAAAAAAAAACCAACAGGATCGAGTTTTCGGTAAAAGCTGTGACGACTCTGGTGAAATCAAACGGAGGGAAGAAAAGAAAGAACCTGGCTCATTTTATGATTTATTTCGAGATGGGCGATCTCCATCGATCGTGCGGTTTCGTCTTCGTCGTGGACTCTTTTCGAGTGTCCTCGTTGGGATACTCGCCCGCGTGTTTTCGAAAACCGAAATGGCACTCGAACGTTTCGTTTTCGTGGCGATTAGTTTATTCCTTCCGAGAGCTCTTCCAAATCGCTCGGAAACAAAAAAAAATGAAAAAATCCCATTCCGGAAAACGGCTGTAAAGTTTGTTTTTTGTGTTGCCGAGATTTGGTGTATCCGCGAGGCGCCGAATTATCCGTGGAAAAAAAACAATTGAACGAGAAATCGAATTGCGACCGAGTATCGCAAGACTAATATAAATCGCGATCGGTGATGCTTGAGCGAAGAAGAGAGAGGGAGGAGGGAGGGGGCGGAGAGAGAGAGAGAGAGAGGGCGAAACGTTTTGGAGAGTCTTGGATACGACGGCTGTGTGTCTTTGGATGCTAAGTTCGAAGGATGAGCTTAAAGCGCGCGATGGTAAAGCGAGTGAGCAGCGACATGCGTAGAGGAAAATAAAGCGGCAGCTTGCCGGGTAGGAACGACTTACCTCCGCTGTTTTTAGAACTCCACTCCCAGAAGTGCGCGGCTCGTGCCGAGCCAAAACCAAAATACCACCGATATACCCGCGCGAACGTGCGCGCCCTCCCCTCGAACCTCGCGCGCTCTCCTCTTTTCTCGCTCTCTCCCTCCCTCCCGGCCACCCATTTGGGCCTCCGCGGCTCATTCCGCCCCTCTGCCTCGCGGCTCGTGCACGCACTCGTTCTCTGTAGTATCGGCCGAGGCAGCGTTGCACGAGCGCGGTGCCCCCAACGCCGTCGCCGCCTCCGCTACCAGACCCCCCGCCGAACGATCTACCTCGAATATGCACGCGTCTCTTTTTTCATTAGTGTCTTTTTCTTTTATTTTTCGATTCTCCCTCTCTCTCCTTGTGCGCAAGAAGGTACCCTCTACTCGCCTACCTACACCCCCGCCCCGTCACTCTTCCTTCCTTCCTTCCTGTTTTATGACGAATTATTCGACCAAGATAGTTATTGCGACGCGTTCGAAAGGGCCCAGCGACAACAAATAAATGAAAAAGCGCAGCAACCCCGTACGAGTACAATTGGACGGTTAAAAAATGATCGTTGGACAAGGTGACCTTTTTCCTTCGGCTGTTGCTAGCAACGGCGTTGCGCGCCGGATCTTGGCAAAATGGTGCCAAAAATATGTCACAGCTATGGATCGTGAGGATTACGAGGTAGGGAGAGAGGCGCGCGAGGACGCGATTGTAACCCGAGCCGTGATCTACATTATTACCCATCTCAGTGCGACTCGTGAATAATATATTCAGCGAGAAACGTCGCGTATAAATCACATTCGCCTCGAGGACGGAAAGGTTCGGGATAGCGGGAACAAGAGAGCGAGAGAGAGAGAGAGAGAGCGCCGATATTTGGAGATCGAATTTCTCGGGAAGCCTCGGATACGTGAATGCATTTGATCGCGATGTATATAATCATTATTCGTCTCTACCCGCGAGTCAATTTTACGCCCTTTCGTTCTACCTCAATATTTGAATTACCGCGAGTTTGTCTTTTCGACCCTACGTTATCCGAGTTACACGTGCATCTTCAGAAATATGTCGGTTCGTTGAATTTTCAAAATTTTCCACGATTCACAAATTAGGATCCTTTCCCGCAAGATTTTACTCGAAAGATTGACGAATAAATCTCATGCTTTCGTATGACACATTTTTAGCCTCTCTTCGCGCGATCCCGATCGTCAATTGCCCCCTCTCGCCTCTCGCCTCTCGCTTTCTCGTTCCACATCCGTCCATTACCGCGAAAGATATGTATATCCTATACCGCGCGCGCGCGCACGCGTTATGCATTTTTAATCGCATCGTCTTCTCCGTTATCTCTCGTATCAGCGTCATTTTCTCCTGAGCGAAATGAACATATCGGGGCTACTAAACGGATTATCGGATAGTCGGAGCAGCGCCTTTCAAAATAGCTTCCCCATTACTAATTGAAGAGAGCGGAGAAAAGCTCTCGCTGGAAGCGCGAGAAGAGCAGCAGCAGCAGCAGCAGCAGCAGCACCAGCACCGCCAGCATCGATATCGATTACCGTACGAGAGCCGAGGCGGTTATTGGCCAAAAAACCTGTCTCGTTTATTGGCCGCGTACCCGCTCGAAGCGAATTTTGTCCCAACATTTGTCGCGCGACAACTAAATCAAAGGAAAATATAGTTGACATCGTTTGCGGGAATTTGAACGCAGAAAGGAGTCGAAGAAGGAGAGTAGAAATTGAAAGGAAGAGGGTGGCACGTGCCACTCGATAAATCTGTTGGCAGCTGAGAGAGAGAGAGAGAGAGAGAGAGAGAGAGAGAGAGAGAGAGAGAGAGAGAGAGAGAGGGCTGCGGCTCCAGCCGGCCCGGCTAACCAACAGCCGGCAGACTCCCCTGCCGCATGCCTTCGTCTAACAAATGTTAACATCACCCGAGCTCTCGTTCGCCCCCTGCCCTCGCAAGAGCGTCGCGAACCGCGTGTACGAGCAAAGACCGCTGCAACGTTTGTACGGTCCAGGAGGTCATCCAGCGCAGCATCGTATCGCGAGATAATATCCCCAACAGAGCGCGACACGTGCTCCAGGAGCCTCTGCTACCGATAAAACGGCTCCCACGACTGGGAGCCACCCCCCCCCCCTCCCCCTCTTGTTTCTTTTCTTCGCCCTTGACAGACTAACGCGCAAACGTCTGTAAAATGACATTTTCAAAATCAAAATAACGAAAAGAGAGGCGAACATGAGCTGGGAAAATATAATAAACACCTTTCTCGATTCATGACGATCAAGTTTGCATCTTTGGAATGCGAAAAAAAAATCATTCTTTTGAATTCAAATGGTTTTTTCGTCGATCTGGCCTGTGAGAATCGCGAAAAAGTTTCTACGTAGTGTTATTGGTAATTTACGCGCTCAATTTGTGATAAAACCCTTTGAATAATGATAAAATTAACGAAATAATAAACGAACAAAACCATATAGTTCCAACGATGCAAACTTCAACGGCATCGCGATCTCTATTCACAAGCGTTCGATAATGCGTTTTCGTCGGCGAAAGCGGAGCTTATTTATCGTTCCTAGAAAACTAGGGGAAAAGCCAATCTTAATGGATTTCGGCTCTTTCGGGATAGGAATGAGAATAAATCAATTGTACAATGGATTTATTGACGAGCGCACCTTCGATTATTTGTAATAATGCAATTACTCGCACGAACAAGAGTCGCTTTTGGATCGCTCGATTATCATACGTGGCAATTATTCATTAGAATTTTCCAACAAGTTACAACACTCGTAATAATTGAGGTGTGAATATGTATAATCCACGTCAAGTGCGTTTCGACTCGATTGACGGCATTTTTTTTTAATCGGAGGAGAGAAAAAAGAGTGTACTTTGAGGGGAAAATAATAATGCGCGGACGAATCTCGCGGTGCGAGTTTCGTCGTTTGTACCTATCGCGGGCACATTGCTCGTTGTGCTCCGTCCCTACGAGAAACGGCCAAACTCAAAGTGCTAAAATTAAACTTCCACCGAGGTCTGCTCTCCGGCTATGATCTGCTCTCTCTCTCTCTCCCTCTCTCTCTCTCTCTCCCTCTCCCCCCCCCCCCCCCTCGTGCACAAGCCCTGTACGCTATAATATAGTATAGAGCGAGAGGACTTGGCGACGCTTGGCGAAAGCGTGTGTTGTGCCACGAGGCCAGTTCCGGAGGAGGCCGTAGCTGTTGGATGTCCGTAGCTTTGCACCGTGCCTCGCACCAGCCGCCAGAAACCAGAGCACGTGCCGACGATGACGCGTTTCACCCCCTCGCTTCGCGATCTCCCCCCCCCCCCCGACCGATCTACAAATCTCTCCACCCTGTACGCGCTGTGCGTACACTCTGCCTTATTCATTTTTTTCTTCATCCTTTCTCGCTCGAGTCATCCGGCTTAAAAATCAACTATAAGGCATCCGTTCTCTGTGAATGTTCGCCTAGTTTCTCGAGAATTCTTTGCGCTCCTCGCATTCGCTGCCGAAAGTTAGTTTGCCCGCCACGGAGAACGAGACTGCAGCTTGGAATATTTTAGTATCGCTACAAGTCTCGAAAAGCAGATTCTTTCTGGACGTATGAACATACCTATCGTACCCCCGAAGAAACAATAATTTTGCACCCCTGCGCTTTGAGAGCTCGAGCACGTACGAGCATTTGTAAGTATGCCTCGTTAGAATGTAACGAAAGTTACATTTTTATCGAAAGCTATAATTTTTTTACCGCTTAAGATTGTGAATCTCTTATACCCTGAAGCGGTGAAACAAACGACAGCAATAGAATAAAATGATGCAAACGATGCGATTGCAACGATGCAAAGTAATGCCTCCGAACGGTCTTGAGATTTGCATCGTTGAAACGGAACTCTTTTTATAATTTTCTCTCTTATTACTCTCTTATTAAAACGTTTTACAATATGGTTTTTTTTTCCTTTAGATTTCAATTGCAGATTTATAAAAAAAAGCAATTGAAAAAATGATGGCCGTATTTTCGTAACGAATATTTGCCAAAACAAACTCGAGCAATTGAAAAATAATAAATTTTGATGCATTCCAACGATGGAAAATTAAATCTCACCCTTCCGAGAGAGCACACGTGCTTCCCTCCGGACGCGTCGCGTCGAGAAAGCAACGACGCGAGGGAGAGAGACCGCAAGGGCGTTACGGTACGCGTTGTATCTCTCCCGACGGAATATCGTTGCAGGAGGCTGGAGAACACATGTCCCTCTTGTCAAAGTTAGACTCCGAGCTATCCTCGCATCTCGGGGCCACGTGTGTACCGGCGGAAGGGTAATTACGAAAAATGCGCGCTCGCCAGGGATAAGGAGCGTTATCGGGAGCCTAGAGTCGCGCTATCGTCGAGCGACATCTTTATTTTCTCTCTCTCTCTCTCTCTCTCTCTCTTCAAGGAAGGAAAAAGGGCGAGAGTGTTGTAAAGAGAAAGAGCAGGAGCGTGGGACGACGGTGAGAACCGTCGCAAACGCGGCGTGCAAAGAAAAATTGTGCAAAAGGTGCGTGGGGGGTGGTGGTGCGGTCGATGGATAAAACGACCCGCGGGTACGCACGGGTCATCGAGCCCGGTGCGTAAGGCGATCCGTACCGGAAAGTTCACGGGAGCGAGAGAGCGAGATGAATCGCGAGGAAAGCGGTGCCGCCGCCAACGGAAGAGGAGGGTTCGAACACACCCGCCGAGAGGAGAAGAAGGAAAAGACTGGGCGAGTAGGGAATATCAAGAAAGTTGAAACACACACGCCGGATGTGAGAAGGAAGGAGACCGCCGCGACGGGGGAAGGAGGCCCCCGCACGAACGACCGGACAACGTTATAATTGGGTCGGAGGAGAGAAGCGCGGAGATGTGTTTTTTGTTGTTTTTTGTTTTCACTGGCAAACGCGGCGTTGTTGCAGCGGTGGGTTTGCCGACGGAGCAACCGGTTAAATACGCGTAGGTAAGCTGCATGCTCGGTGAAACGTGACACCGTCGAGGACTTTGCGAGCGACGAGAAAACAAAAATAAATAAATTGCCGAAATAGACGAAAGAAGGTGAGCGCTCGTGACGGGGGGACTTTTCAGGGAAAAGTCACAGTAGCATTGTCTCTCGCGCTGCTTGTCAACTTTCGATCCAACCGTCGAGCGGTAGCCTTCCCGCGCAACCGATCGACGAACAATCGTACATCGGAAGAGATACATAAGATGGATACGACTTGTACCATTTCATCGCGAATAGCCCTTTGACGTATTTTATTCATTTTTTACGGCTGTTTGATGATCAGACACGACCGAGCGGGTGCTGCGGTATGGATCTCGTCAACGTAGAGGAGGTAGTGGGGGGGGGGGGGGGGGGGGTGTCGTTTTTCGTACGAGCGCGGATGACTGTGACGAGACACGATGTTGATAAAGAGAAACAGAAGAGGAGAAGGAAGAATTCGACGACGAGAGTCGGTGCAAGGAGACGGGTAGGAAAAAAAGAAGAAGAAAGAGGAGAGCGAGCGAGAGGGTAATGCAGAGAATCGGAGAGTCGCGGGAACGTATACGAGAGGAAGAGGGAGAGAGCGGTTGGTTGGCAGCTGTCGGGCGCGTGCGGCGTCGAACCTTTTAAGGCGCGATCACTGGACGCCCGGCGTCGCGACGTCCCTCTTTCCTCTTCCAACCTCGAGTCCCCCACTCTTGTGCCTCGCCGCGGCCGCCGCCGCCGCCGCCGCCGCCGCCGCCGAGTACCAGCCGAAAAGCTTCTTGCCTATCCGGGCGCTACCGCGCGGCAGCGCGCGTTATATACTCGGCGCTCGCGCGATCAATTTCCCCTCTCTCTCTCTCTCTCTCTCTCTCTCTCTCTCTCTCTCTCTCTCTCTCTCTCTCTCTCTCTCTCTCTCTCTCTCTCCCCCTCGCGAGTCGTCGGAAATCCAAGATATTTGGGCACTGTTCGAGCTGGATCGCGTACACCCTTTCGTTGACTCTTTTTACAAAGTTGCTCGCGCGCGCTTCTTCCTCCCCCTCCCCCCCCCCCCCCGTCTTTCGTATATCCTCTTCAGACTGCTTCGTTTGTTTTTCCTCCGCTTCCGGGCCAGGGGTACACGAGCGCGCAATCGTTTCCTTCTCCGTCTGGTGATGTTTCACAGCCGTGCACCGGAAGAAGCGATCGACGCGCGCGCGCCGACTCTTTAGAGTCCCGTTGCAACAGAAATCTCGTCCACGACCCTCGCGGTTCCGCCGCGCAACAGGCACGCACTCCTCGTCACCGCGGTGCGATTCTGACGAAAGCGCGCGCGAGGTGGAAGAGGGTCGATTTTGTCCGAGTACATATCACTCGGTGGAAAAAATGAGCGCGATGCCGGCGGAAACTCGTCCAAGGAAGAAACACTGCCGCGTAAACCGAGTTCCTCTGGGTTGCTGGGAGGAGGAACAATGCGCGCGACCCTTCTCTCTCTCTCTCTCTCTCTCTCTCTCTCTCTCTCTCTTAATACGCGGAGGTAACTGCGCCGAATTATTTATCATAATAGTTGTCGCGATATGACGCTTCCTCGAGGGAAAACAAATAACGGATTCTCGGTGTATGCCGAGGGTGCCGAACGGTAAAACCATCTCCCTCTCTCGCCGATCGGGCAAGCCTTTGTTTCGCCTCGGTCCCTTATTCGATACGAATGCGCGCGATCGGCGACTGTCGCAACTTTGTAGAAATGTATGGCCGCGGGCACACACACACACACACACACACACACACACACACGCGCGCGCGCGCGCGCGCGCGCGCGCACACGCACACATATCTAACGTAACGTAAGGGGGAGAGAACGGGAGTTTGTCACAGTAACGTCCGACCGAATACAAAAGTACCGTCGAGGCTTTTTTTGTTTGTTTCTTTACGTCTCTCACTCGCGTCCATCGCAATTGTACCGTCGTCAACGCACAAGTCAAATGTAAACAAAGGGTATTAATACTCGCTAGATCCGAGAATAAAATGACGAAAAAATGAATAAAAGTTGAGGAAAAAACGAATAGAATCGAAAGGGGAAACATTCGCGTGATTCTCGCAGTAATAAAAAATTCACCGAGGATCGAAGGTATAATTATAAATTTCCCAATAACGGTGGACTCGTCAACGTCACGATCGAGCGTAATCGTTATTGTCAACGTCGTAGACGTCGCGTCGCTCTGGGATGTACCGTACGGCAAGTATGACGTCACTGCGGTGCTTGGCTACGATTCACTCGCATGCGACATTTCGCGAGAAAAATTCTTCCCCTCCCCTCTCGCGTACACGCATACAAATCATACTTGCGTAATTGCAAAATGTGAGCGCATACGTGTGTGTGTGTGTGTGTGTGTGTGTGTGTGTGTGTGTGTGTGTGTGTGTGTGTGTGTGTGTGTGTGTGAGTATTTCGACAATGACGATATTACTGGGAGATTCTTTCGCAGATTTCAAGGGGGTCAATTTTCTACGAAACGAATAACATCTATAAAAAAAACCGCAGGTAGATGATAAGGGGGGAGAAGAAAGGATAAAAAGTGTACAACTTGGTCACGAGTGCTTCCGGAAGAGAATAAATAAAAAAGAGATTCGCGATCGTTGAGGGAAGAGTTACAATGCCAAAAAAAATATTTCATTTCAAAAGGATCTATTTAAATCAAATAAGTTTTTTCCTCGTCTAACGGCCTATTGGATCATCTTTGTTTGAAAAATGTATATTTTTTTATTTGTTCCAGCTATTCTTGTTAAATATTAAATATAATTAAATTTAATCAAGTTCAAATAAATCTTTATTTGCTGACGATATACACTGCAAATTCAAGTGTACTCTATGCATAGAATTTTTTCATAAATCCAAAATAAAATGAAACGCTTAATATTATAATACGTCATGCCCTGACGTTCTGAAACGATTTTTTATCGAACAAGACATTTCGCCTGTACATGGAGTTGAATCTACAATCTACCTGCCTATAGCTACGCGTGCTGCCCGTACGCTATCGAATTTTTTAGCATTTTAGTCGCAAATATGGCACAAAGCACCAAATAAATTCCTATAGTTATTTGTCGTGCCACATAAACTATATGAATTAGTTAATGTCATTGTCATAATTAGAGAGTTTTGTTAAGGGGTATGCATAACCTTGGGATTTCCAAAAATCGATCTTTGGTTTATTTTATTTTCTTATTGCGTAGAGTCCTAACTTTGAATTGGTTAAAAGATTTTGTAAAAATTCCAAAAATTGACCGAGTTATGACGACTTTATTGGAGCAGGTCAGAACCCCCCGTTGCGTTGTGGCTCTAGCGCTACGCGGTGCATCGTATGCTTTCTAAGGGCATTCATATGACTTTGCCCAACGTTCTTTGATTGTTATACGCTGCAGGAAAAATAATTGTAATTTATCTCAAGCAAGTAGTCCATACACCAAGGCACTTTCTTACAATTAAATTTTTCAAGTAATAATTCGGACGAAAGTGTGCATTTCATAGATAGAATTTTTTATAAAAGATGTTTAATTTCTTTTCTTAGCTCCATTAGTAATGGAGATCTAAGCCACGAAAATTAATCGCATCACCTGTCACTCGTCGTTCCGTCTCTCTCATAAAAATGTTCCTCGTTCATATCTCCATTACTAATGGAGCTAGCAAAAAACACGAACGAGACATTTTTATTGTCAATTTAAAAAGAAACATCTTTGATTTGAAACTTTTTTCAACAAGATGCACTTTTTCCTCACAATCGTCATTATAACAATTAAATTGTTTTGAAGGAAGAAAAAAAAACGATTCTAGAACAAAATAAATGTCCTGCTCGTATTGCCCGTGACCGAAACCATAAAGAACCACCGAAGATATTGAGCAGACCCAAACATTTGTACGAAAATTGTATACGGAAAAAGTGGATTTAGTACGTTTTCTTCTCTTGCGTTTACCCCGAAAGCATACTTTGCAATTTGGCGTACGTCATATCTCAAAATCTAATCGTCCGATTTACTTCAAATTTGAACTGAACATATTTTATAACATTTTCAATCGACAGACCGAATGATTTTTTCATATGTTCCTCCGTCTGTTCATAACAAACGTTTAAAGTCGTTATTTTTTTATCGAATATCGACATTTTTTTTTCAAAGTAATGCAATTTAGCCAAATTTTGAAATTTCGAAAAAGTATCCCGTGGGTTTGTAGCTTCACCATTATACTAAAAGTATATTTTTCCATTTTTACTTTAGATAATCTAGTTTCCGGAATCATTCACGCGACCGAGCCGTGCGGAGGCTACAGTCCTGCCATCAAATGACAATGATTACGTTGTTTATATATATATTTTGCAAAAAAAAAAACGGTGACATGTCAAGACTATGTACTATCTGTGTGCGAAAGATCGACCTTATCATCCCAATACCTGAGACGAAGAAAAAATTGAAGATCGATCTGTTTTTTTAACTTGAAGCTTATGCATACCCCTTAAGTATCCTATATGTGTATACACCGAGTGACTCATTTCAATCGTACACCTTTAATTGTACCGAGAGATATGATGCTCCGATCAAGTATTGAGTATAGTAAAACTTTCAGGGTTCATAGGGGGACGTTAAAAAAAATCTTTTTCATCAACAATTCAAAATGGCGACGTTAAGATGGCCGACGTGTTTTTTTTTATGAAAAGATGACTTTCACCAAACAATTTGTCAGGTCAAAACTAACAACTTTTGTTAGCATTTATTTTGATAAAGTACATAATTTTTAGGTTAGAACACCGTTTTTTGTACTATTTTAGCACTATCCAGAATGTACGACGATGAGGTAAAGTCTTCAAGGGATCATCCCACTTTATCAACTTAAAAAATCGATTTTTTTTTTCGATGGATTTCGAAAATAGACTACAGTAGAACCTCGATTATCCGAACCCTCAATTATCCGAGCGATGACTTAGTTTATCCGAACGCTCAATTATCCGAACGTTGGCTCAAAAGATACATTGTTGCTCGCGGCCACCGCCGTGAGCAACAATGAGTAACCCAACACAACTTCTCCTTTTCAAACGGCTGTGAGACTTAGCCGCTCAAAAACGCGTTACAGCCGTTCGTCAATTAAAAATGGACGATTTTATTTTTTAAATATTAAAAAAGGCATTGGACTTTTTTCAGGTGTTTAAAATACATATATATATATATATATTTCAACGTTAATGTGTATGTTAAATTTTAATATATATGTATGTAGCGTTTTTATGATCTCGTCCCAAAAAAACCCACGTTTCGATTATCCGAACTTTTGATTATCCAAACTAGTCTCGGTCCCAATTGGTTCGGATAATCGAGGTTCCACTGTACTTCAAAAATATTGTGTAGAAATTTAATAAAGATCGTCGCGGTCTAATTATTATTTTTCGAGTTTATTTGAACGCGCTCTCCGGCGTGCTCTTACTCGAGCGCGTACATTAAACGCGTTTTTCTCAAAACCACTTTTTTTTTCTTGCTTCGTTGATTGTTTCAACGGAACTACTGAAGAACCGATCGTTACGATTTTTTTACTATGTATTCGTCACATGTATGGCTACTGCTGGAACTAAAATTACTCGAGAATTTCGTTTTTAAGTACTTTTTTAAACCGAAATATCACCCAAAAAAGTCTTATTTTTGGAGACTTTTTTTCTCAACAGCCGCCATTTTGTTATTTTTGCATAAAAATTAATCATTCTAGTTCGGACAGTACCCACAACCATACTGAACTCAAATCTTTTTGGTTTTTGTTTTTCAAATAAATCGTAATAGCGCGCGGGAAAGTTGCGTTTTGGCATCACTAAAAAGTGTGCAACAGGAGAAAAAATTACAAAAAATATCTTCTGTTCCGGCAAACGCCTTAGAGTTTTGAATTTTTTAACGTGGATTTTAAATTGATATATACTGAATATTTCACGCACATACGCTTCCATATGTGCATCCGTGATGGTAGCGCCCAGAGCAGCGTTCTACGCACCCCACGATTTGATATGCACATCCGAGGTGCCTCGCGCCCACTCGAGTGTTCCATGCACCGCACCATTCCACACGCACATCCAAGATAAGATGACCTACGCCTACGCCAATGTTCTACGCACCCCACGATTCCACACGAAAATCCGAGGTGCCCTGCGCCCACACGAGTGTTCTACGCATCCCAGTATTGCCGGCGCACATCCAATGTGCCCTGCAACATGAGTTGCACGAGTGTTCTAACACCCCACAGTTCTACACGCGCATCCGAAGTGACTCGTGCCCACCCCAGTATACCAGTATTACATGAACAGACTCTCTGTACATACCACAAGCACACTCTCTAGACTGGACGAAGTTCCGCGCATAGCGGAGAGCGCCATGGCATATGTAGGTATACGAGGGTGGGGTGAAAAGTTTCCGGCCTGACCAAGAAAAACGATATTAAACATTTTTTTTTTGCTTTATTTTTCAACATAATCTCCATCAACACTGATACATTTCTCATAACTCTCGCATCCCAAAAAACAGTAGCCATAACCTTGTTTGCCGATAAAATTGTTTTTGCCTGCTTTGGGGTTGGTTCCCCTTTTCCAACCCACTGTTTTGACTGTTCTTTACTTTCAGGAGTGTAGTGGTGGACTCATGTCTCATCAACAGTTATGAATCGACGCAAAAATTCGTTTGGATTACGTCTATACAGCGCCAAATTGTCGGTAGCGTCGAGCGTTAGCAAACGCGGCACCCACCTTGCACACAGCTTTTCCATGTTCAAATGGTTGTGCAAAATATTTCGCACACGTTCAGTTGACATCCTACAGGTCCCAGCTATCTCATGCACTTTCAACCTGCGGTCTTCCAACACTATTTTATGGATTTTTTCAATCATCTCTGAAGTTGTGACTTCAACGGGCCATCCTGAGCGAAGCTCGTCAGAGGTGCTCACACGACCAATTTTAAATTCAGAAACCCACTGATTAATAGTCGAATATGATGGGGAGGAGTCTCCTAGTGCTGAATCCATCTCTTCTTTAATTTGTTTTGGTGTAAAACCTTTCAAATGGAAGTATTTTATGACAGCACGTTTTTCCAATATTTCCATTTTTACGAAAACAACGGAAGCGTCTCGCGCAATGTGCTCTCAAACGCAAACTAACGTAGCGATTGGGCTGAAACTGTGCATACAAGTTCGGTAGGAATGGTACTGTAGGACGCCGCTCCAAAACTAGACCTAGTGGCACCATCTCTTGGTCAGGCCGGAAACTTTTCACCCCACCCTCGTAGCTAGAATGGAGCGTGTTCGCTAAAGATCTAGTAGGGGCGCAGTAAAACAAAAATCATTTTCAATAATCGATATGCCGCAAAGTACGGCGCGTCGCCGAAAATCTTTTTAGAGGCGATCTCTTGAGACATTAATAGGAAGGTCTGTGCAACATTTTAGCCCGATCAGAGGGGGAATCTGTTCGAAACTTTATCACAACGTTCAAAATTTCGATTTCTCGAAAAATATTGCAAGTCGCCGCCTAAAACACCTTTTTAAGCAAGTCTTATAACGTTAAAATGAAGGTGTATGCCGAATTTTAGATCGAAATTCGGTTTCCGCTTTTCAGAAGTTTATCCCACATTTCAAATCTAAACGTGTACATTTCTGCAATTACACGTTTTTCCTGTTTTTAATAACACATCAATAACATGTCAAAATTTAATATGGTTCAAGTGTTTAAAAATAAGCATCGAAATCGTTCAAATGTTCTGTAACACATATAACCACGTTTTTTCAAGTTGTGTACAGCATTTACACGCGTTAATTTCTAATATTACCCACCTTACATGTAACAAATAACACACTCGGATTTGCAGTGCGACTATGCACTGAAAATCCAAGTTTGTTGGTTTAAGGGGTTACCCCCACTTGCGATTTTGAAAAAATCGATTTTTTTCGAGGCAGTTTTTTTCGATGCCCGGAATAGATGACTCTATGTAGGTTTACAAAAAAAAATATTTTCTTCGTGTAAACTGAAATTGAAACTTTAGACGCGTTTTTCTCAAAATGGCATTTCTGAAGTCGGTGACCAAGATTACTCGAACACTAATGAACCGATCTTCTTGAAATTTTGCAGGCTTATTTAATACATAAAAATGTAGTCTCAAATCGTTCGATCTTTTTCGTTAAAATCGAACCATTAACTTTGACTGTCCGCCATTTTGTGAAAAATGAATATTTTTTAAAATCCTTCGATTAAAGACTAGTTTATACTTATATTTGACTAAATCCATCCGCATTTTTTTTCAGACGATCCACTTCACCGCAATGTTGGTCACCGCAAACCGTGTATATAAAAACATTATTTCATTGACGGCCAATTGCCACTAAACAATGTAATATTTTTCAATGAAAAATTACTGAAAGTTCTTCAAGATGTGTTCTTTAAGATGGTATATTGATCGATTAAAAAAGTTTTGTAGTTTTCTCAAAAAAAAATTCATGAAAAAGGCCTTTTTTGCGCTACAAGTGGGGGTAACGCCTTAACACAGTTACGTGTATTAAATCTTGTGGTCACTTTTCACACATTTCCGAGTGTATAATTTTGGTATTCGCTTCATGCGATTTATATTACACACTCAAGTGTATTATTTCTATGCATATTAAGTGGGTTTTCCAATTATTTTTCATACACTGTATGGATGTCGGTTCAAGGCAAGCCCTTGAGCTGAAAGCATAGAATATTCTTAAATACAAAATTAAATGAAATACTCAATTCAGAATTCCACCTCAATGATTTCATGTCATAATTCATCATTCCTTGACGTTCTGAAATGATTTTGTTCGATGAAAATATTTCGCCTACACGGAATCGAATCTACAACCTTAATGCCTATAACTACGCACGCTGCCCCTACGCTACCGAGTATTGGTAGCATCTTAATCGCAGATATGGCGTAAGAGACTAGATTAATTCCTATGATTATTTGTTGTATCGCATAACCTATATCAATCAGTAAATGTCATTGCGATAATTAGAGAGTTTTATCAAATATTATGATATATATTTTTTCACACATAACCTGTGTGTGTACGTGTGTGTGCACATCGAAGGGTTTTTACGTGAAATGGAGAGGGGTCGGGTAGAGGGGGGAGAGGGATTTTATATATAGTGTTTGGTATTTCACAATGACGGGTAAATTTTAAGATATTTCATTCAAATCAACTGTTTACAAATGCGCATTAAATGTGTTTAACTTTACTGTAACATACACTCATCAAACAAATTGAAGGAGCAGAAAATCTTTTCAATTTTTTTTAGTGATTTTCTAACAGCCGTAACTCCGTGAAAAATTGTCGTACCAGGGGGCAAAAAAAACGTTTTAAAGCTTGAAGCTCTTGTTTAAGAATCTCGCGGAGAAAATGCGTTTTGAGCATCACGCTCGGCGCTATCATAAGAAATAGCGGAAAGAAATTTTTTATTTTTTCAAATGCACCCATGGGCTCATAAAAAATGTTGCTGGCATATTTTGTGCTGGGGTCATGTAGCGTGGTTCTTTAGCTTCAAATTCGTTTTTTTTTTCTCTCTGTACGACCATTTGTTGCTGGGATATCGCCGATTGAATGAAAAGTCAGTTTTTTTCTTTGATCATCGATATCTCATGAACTGATGATCGTACAGCGAGCGAAAGGTGGGTTTCGGAAGCTTGAATGAATCTTCTATAAGTGCCTTTTGGTATTTTAGAGAAATATTTTTTTCAAAAGTCGATATTGATTCGAAAAAGTACAAAAAATTACTTTTTCTGCCGATTTGGAAAATCGAGCGCCACTTCGCATATATTGCAAAAATGACCCATGTTTCTAGGTTTTTTTTAGCTCAATACATGCCCAAAAACCCTGTAAATTTTTTAATTGATCGGTGGAACGGTTTTTTTCGCCCGAATCGTCCAAGTTTTGGCAAAAATTTAAGCAGCACTTCTATTGCTCCTTAAACATGAGGTAATGAAGATTGAGACGGAAAAAAATCGTTGTTTTTCTTAAATTTAGCGTTGTCTCCTCATCGAATGTAAAAAAAAAAATTTTAGGGAAAAAATGTAAATTTTGGGGAAAAAAATTTCAAAATGTGTAGAAAATTTTATGGAATCATCTATTCAGTGTTGATGCGATTTTTTTCTTTGCGCGCCATAATTGATCGAGTTAAAATTGATTGCTTTAAATTACACAAGTTGATAGCCCCAAGCGGATCTTCACACACCTTTTTACACGCATCGCTGTACGATTTTTCAATCAAGAAAAAAATCGCATCAGCACTAAATAGATGATTCCATACAATCTTCTACACAGTTTGAAATGATTTTTTTCAGAATTTTGATTTTTTTTTACATTTGACGAGCAGACAATGCGGAATTTTAAGAAAAACAACGATTTTCTTTCGACTCAATTTTCATTGCCTGATGTTTGAGGAGAAATAAAAGTGCTCCTTTAATTTTTGACAGAACTTTGACGATTCGGATTTAACAAAAACGGTTCAACCGATCGATTTGAAAATTCACAGGGTTTTTGGGCATGTATAGAGCTAAAAAAAACCTAGAAACATTGGTCATTTTTGCAATATTTGCAAAATGGTGCTGAATTTTCCAAACGACAGAAAAAGTATTTTTTTTGTTGTATTTTTTTCGAATCAATATTAGGCCTAGAAAAAAATATATCCCGCTAAAATACCAAAAGGCACTTAAGAGGATTCATTCAAGTTTCCGAAACCCACCTTCCGGTCGCTGTACGATCATCAGTTTATGAGATATCTATGATCAAAGAAAAAAGTTGACTTTTCATGCAATCGGCGACATCTCAACAACAAATGGTCGTACAGAGAGCAAAAAGAACGAAATTTAAGCATAAGAACCACGTTACGTGAGTCTAGTACTGACTAATCCAGAGAATTTTTTTTTGAGCCCATACACGCTTTTGAATGAACAAAAAACTTGGAAAAAATGTTCTTCCCGCTATTTCTTACGATAACGCCGAGCGTGATGCTAAAAAAAAGTGTTGTCCGAGAGATTCTCAAACTAGAGACTTCGAGCGTCAAAACGCTTTTTTTTTGCTGCCCGGTACGAACATTTTTCACGGAGTTACGGCTTCAAAAAAATCAATGAATTTTTTTTTTTCATGTCTGCTCCTTAAATTTGTTTGACGAGTGTACATAAATACATTATTCAGGACACATTTCATATCCAAACGTGTAAATGTCAGTAATTACAGGTGTCGCATGTTTTGAATTAGCCATAAATAATTCCTTAATTCCCAAAATTACAGGCCCTACGGGTAACAGATAGCACACATGGATATGAAGTGTGTGTCTTTCATTGAAATATATTTTCACTTTGAACGTATGAAAAATATATTTGAATCGTCGATATTACGATTTGCGTATAGCAAATGTGTGTTCACCTCAAAGGGTTTTTGCTGACCTTCATATGATAGGTGTATGTGAATTAAAGGAATTTTGATTTTATATTTTGGTATAGCATGTATAATGCGTGTGGTAACAGTATGAAAACAAATGAATTCATCTGTAGGATTAAATAAAAAAATGCATGACATTTCAAACGTTGGTCAATAGCTTGATTCATAAAAGTAAGTATTTGTTGCAGTAAAGACAGACCATTCATCCAATCGAATAGAAAAATGTTTGATTCGACGAAAATTCGATTTGATTTTAATTGTAAAACAAAAATTAATCGTTGCATTTGAGCGCTTGAACTCAATTGTTTTTGAACTGATGAAACCGAATCACAGATTTATTAGGAATAAATACAATATTTAGTTGTCAAACGATATTAAGTAGATCTTGATTTTATAAATGATAATATTTTTGATAAACAAGTCCAATAATGGATTGCAATAGGGAAAATTTGATGTCACGGGAAATCTAAGTAAAAATCTAGTTAAATTTAAAAAATCAAATAGATGTATATTTTCAATATCCATAGAATTTTTCCGTCAGTCTAAAGAGGGGGTGAGGGAGTGGAGAGGATAGATGCGCGTCGCTCGCGGATAGTCGATGTAACGCGGTGGATCTCGCGGCTGATCCGCGGTGTTAACGCAACGACGAGCCACGAACGAACGAGATGGACGTGGGTGACTACACCTACGGCCCACCTGGATCCTTTGTATTTATATAAATGTGTATACGAACGTTACAGGTGAAAGAAACGTTGCCATGGATACGACCATGGCCACCCTCAATCAATACACGATGGGGTGTCGGTGGTATAGTTTCGCCCCTTCTCTCTCTCTCTCTCTCTCTCTCTCTCTCTCTCTCTCTCTCTCTCTCTCTCCCTACGCTGTTTTTCTCTTTGCCCGGTATATTGTGACGCAGGCGAGAAAGGCCCACGTGGTCCTATCACCACGTGCAGAATTCGATTGCGTTTTTTCTTCTCTCTTTCTGTACTTCGCGACTATGCGCGCGCGCGTCCGTGCGTTTCGGGCTTTCGACGGGAAACGGCCCGTTCCATGCGAATTGGCGCGTAAATCGGAACGACCTTGGAGTTACGTATAGTCCAGAGAGAATAAAAAAAAAAGTAATAATAAAAATTCTCTTGCACGGACCAACTTTCTCGAGCCATGGAATAAATATTAGTCGCGGCCAAACGCACAGCATCGTCGATCGCAAACGCGTCGGTCTCGACCACGGCACGTGCGCGAGCGTCAAACAACGTACGTTACATCGTGACGTATTACTGCGGCAGCGGCGGCGGCGGCGGCGGCGGCGGGCTCTGTTGCACGATGCATCAAATTTTCGTTGATGCACCGATTGATGGCTTTTGGCACGCGCCTATTAATTTAATTCCGCCTACGTGTGAATCGCTGGCGCGCTTGAGAAACGATTCGACCTTTTACCCCTTTCCCTCGTCACTCTTTTATTCGCTCGAAATGAATGATCATTTTTCAAGTTGCGTTTTTAGAACAACGCGTCCCCCTTGATAACGAACGCGCACGGAAAAACGACGTTTTTTTTGTTCACGCGCCTACTTTGATTATGACTTTTAGCGTTTGTTACAGTGTTGGCGCCGACAGCTCGCGACAAGGTAAATACTATATTATTGCCAATGTTTCGTCATCCAGCCGTGTGATGTAAGCTCTCGAAGAAACACCAATCATTGCGTACGTTTTACACAACTTATTCATCTATAATGCGTCCTTTTGCGCTCAAGTACGCGCGTATAATTCATCTTGATTCATCATTGCCGCCGCCGCCGCCCCCCGAGACACACTCGTGAGTGGATGGTTGCTTGGCTAGGGCGAATCTACGCCAAACATTCGTTTCAATGTTAATAGGTTCACGAGTCGCTGGTGTAACGATGAACCGGAACTAAAATACCCTGGGATAAATAACGAATCGATAGAGAGTGGGAATGTCGGAAAATTGCGCTCGATTTCGTACACACTCGTTATACCCCCCGGCCCGATGGTGGGTCGCGGCTGTTCACGTACTTCCAATGATCCAATTGATAAATGAAACGCGACGGGAGAAAGACATTGGCCGCGGGTCTCGAACGTACGAGCGAAGGCGACGTTGAATCGCCGGTAAAACAGAGAAGCGAAAATTTCATAGATTTTAAGCGCAACAACGTACGATACAACGGATCGATTGCTCAATGGAAATATATTCGAGTCTCGGTTACGGCATACCGTGTTCTCTCATCTTCACCTCGAGGAACGAGAAAGGGGCCGCGGGGCGATCAAGAAGAGGAAGAAGCAGAGGCCGGAGTTGCAAACCGGCTCCGCAGGCACGCATCGCTCTTGTCTCTCCGAAACCTTGCCAATTCGTCGCGTTGTCGTTTGCCACATTTTCCTGCAGCGCGGCGCAAATGCATCAACAACGTACTTCTAGTGTATATACGCCGTTACAACCACCTTCTAGGAAAAATAACCAAAAATATTGACCGATGCGAGGTAATATGGAGAAAACGTAGAAAGATATTGCACAAGAAAAGCATTACATCTTACTCGAAAGACGCCGCTCTTCGTCTCCTGTCCATAGGGAGAAAAAAGATTAAAAAAACGAAATGTATACTGTTACCGGGAGTCTTCGCGATACACGCGTTTTCTACCTATGTACGCAGCTTCCGTATTTCTCGTCCAAGATTGCTACAATTTGATAAAGAGTGTCACCGTACGGGTCACGAGCGACACTCCAAGATTCAAATTTTTTTTTCACCGCCTGCACAACTTCAAAAGTATATATACAATATATACACTCGTTGTTCACGTATATACGCGAGTCTTCGCGCATCGATAATAAATGTTCTTTATTCTCTGAGGTCAGACTGTGTGAACCAGAAATGCCATTATTGTGCGACTCGTTTTTCTCCTCTTTTTGTTGTTGCTGTCACAGCACGGTGCGCATAGATGCACTGTCAAAAAAATCTGTATTAAAATTAATATAAAAGTGTAGGAAGTCTTTTTACAGATACCGTTTATGAATTTTAATATTGTCGTTTGAAAATTAATGCGCTGCTTTTCGAATGTCTAATAATCGTTTAGTAATATCGCAACACTTCAGTACTGGAAAAATCATATACGTATCGCAAGGTATCTATTATAAGCGTATTAAAATTAATACGCACGGATTGCATTTTTAAATTTAAAGAAAAAAAGTAAATTCGGCATAGAAAAGTGTATTAATTTTACAGTGCTAGATTGGTGTAATTGTTATTATTTACTTTCTGCGTTTTTAATAAACTCTGTATGAATTTTAATATACAAATTCCGGAATTCTTTTACTGATTCAGTCTGTGAAAACTAATAATCGTTATTTTTAAATTAATACACTACGTTTCGAATGGCTAAGTAATGTGTAGTAATACTGTAATACCAAAGTCCTGGAAAAATTATATACGTCTTCAAAAGTATCAGTTGTGGATATATAAAAATTAATGCGAATAGATTTTATTTTGGTTTAATTAGACTTGGCTGCTTGTTCGGTTAATCACCACTTGTTTGTTTTCTCCCTAGCTTTTCGTGTTTGTTACCTGTCCTCCCCCCCCCCCCTTATTGTGACCCGTTTCTTTCCTCCAGGGTGTTCTCCTTTTTTCTCCCTGTTCCCCCCGGCCGACTTCCCCCCCTCTGTATTATATTCATCATGACTATAATTCTTATTTCTACTAGTCTTATTTCGCCGTGAAATACCGAAGAAAAACATTTCACGACTAAATGTACGCGACTAGGATTCGAGAACCCGGGACCTTCCGTCCGCTGGTTTAGTGGCGAGCACGCTAACCACTAGACCATCGCACCGGTGTTCATCACCTACTTTAGATTTGGTGTTAGTCGAAAGCACGAATTTCAAGTTTTCTGCGCTGAATTATATATTAAATCAGACTATCCGAATAAACACATACTAACAAGGAGAAGGCAGAGCCTGGATGTCGCGAATCGGTTTCTCTTTTCGCGCGGTGAAAGGTAAAGACCTCCGAATTAACGTCGTTTTTTTATTTTTGTTTCAATAGGCCTTAGTTGCTGAGATATCGCGATTTGAAAATTTGGGAGTTTCGGATGGAGCCAAGCAGGTTTCGGCTGGCGCGTAGAGTACGTTGAGCGTGATGCTTGAGACAAGAGCGGCCGTAGCTACTACGGTAAGACGACGGACTGGCAGTTGAAAGTTCACGGTTCGCGTCCCCGTGCTTTTTTTTTAATCCAATTTTTATTTTATTTTATAATCTCTCGTGACTTTGCATGTGCAGGTAAATAAGAAAATTCGAAAATATGTATTGCTAGTTTTATTTATCCATTATATTAAAATAATTAATGTGGTTGCGGTGGTATTGCGTTCATCTTATGTTCGTGGTGTCGTAAGCCTTTGTGCTTCCCTTGCTTTTACGATGGTTTCCACCCTCCAATTTGTCAGCATACCGATCTGATAGAAGAAGAATCAGAATAATTACCTGCCGCGAAATTTGCAAGTGTGAATTAGATTAATTATTTATTTTTTATACCATATTATTTTGCTTTGTAATTGTGACTTGATTGTTAGATTAATGATTTGTTATACAATATTATTTTGCTATGCAATTGTGACTTCATTATTGGATTAATTATTTTAATATAATAGATAAATAAAACTAGTAATACATATTTTCGAATTTTCTTATTTACCTGCATATGCAAAGTCTTATGAGAGATTAGAAAGAAAAAAAAAATTGAATTAAAAAAAAGGCACGGGGTCGCGAACCGTGAACTTGCAGAGCGCCAGTCCGTCTACTTACCGTATTACCTACGACCGCTCTTGTCCCAAGTATCAACGCTCAACGTACTCTACGCGCGAGCCGAAACCGGCTTGGCTCCGTTCAAAATTCCCAAATTTTCAAATCACGATATCTCAGCAACTAAGGCCTATTGGAACGAAAATAAAAAACGACGTTAATTCGGAGGTCTTCAACTTTCACCAGGCGAAAGGAGAACCCGATTCGCGACATCCAGGCTCAGCCGTCTCCTTGTACATCAGAAAATGTACGTGCCTTCGTATTCTAAATGTCCTATTCATTTCTAAATATTCTCCAGTCTATTATAATATTCAGTGCACAAAAAATTGTATACTCCTGAACCAAGTATTGTAAAAAGTAAGAGTCAGTTTGTAATTTTCTTACTTCGTCTACATTGTATATATTCAAAACGCTTGTTGTATTTTCCAACTAAGAATATTTATTTTTCTATTAGACGCCTTGAAAAATTGTAGATAGTGTATTAATATTCAATTCGTACGTATTACGAAATGTAAAACCGTATGAAATGTAGGTCCGGTATTGAATTTTACAACACTGAAGCCTAAATATTCTTTCATATACTAAGTTTTGAAATTTCATTTGCCATAGTATTGTAAAAGTATTTTAAATTTCGTATTTCTTTAAACAGCGTTTTGTAATATTCAATGTACAAGGTATTGTACTTTTCAACAGAATGATGTTAAAAATAATAGTCATATAGCGATTTTAATACTTTTTGTGTAAATAATGAAATCGTATACGTTTGTTGCATTAATCAAACGAATATTTGTATTATGATGCGCGTTGAAAAACTCATAGGCAGCATACTAATATTCAATGTCCCATATATTAAAATGTATACGCATCTATGAAAATTGATTTACATTACTGAAGTTTCCATTACTGAAGTGCGAATTTGCATTTCATATTCCGAGTTTAGAAATTTTCAATTATAAAAGTATAGTAAATTTAATGACTTTTTTTTACAGTGTGCGTACGATACGTATACACGCGTGTGGGGGTGATTCGACGAAAACTTGCCCACGACGAGCAATATCGTTTATTTTGAAATTGCTACGAATCTCGGTAGACTCGTCGTTCGGGGCGGTGCGAACGATTCGAGCGATTGGGAAAAAAGAAACGACCCATAGCCCGCCTTATTTGTACAGTATATGTGTATGAAGGTCGCGTTTTGCGTGGCGTAGGTCTAGGTTCGCGAGATCGCCGAGGATAAAAGCCGGAAAATAAAGGAGGAGGGGAGTAGCCGCCACGAGTCGCTGCGTGCGCCTGCGCGCGCGATCACGTGTTTTCTTCTCCGATAGCTGTAATGTGTGGGAAAAAAAGCTCGGTTGAATAATTTTTTTGTGCTCTTTGTCATTTTTGCATTGCACGAAAGAAAAGACGACGTATTATCCTGCGTCGTAATCGCGCTCCTTCGAGTCCGCTCGTTATCAAATCATTATCCGATGAGCTGCGGATCGCAACGCAAAATCGTCTTACCCAAATAATTGAAGCTTTATTTTGATTTTTACGGGTAGCCGGGAGACCGCCCGACGCTTGGAAAACTAAAAAGTGGACTTTGAGGAATAAATACTGGTTGAGAAAAGAGCGCGTTCAAGATCGCTTTGCACGAAAGGAGACAATCGTCAATGTGTATGTTTAAGTGGCGATATCGCCATGTCTGGGCCCCAAAGAAGCTGTCTACCGTACCGGTCGTGGTGGTGGTGGTGGTGGTGCTGCTACTGCTGCGAGCAAGACGCGTAGAATATATCGCGCGGACGTAGATGGCGGTATCGACCGCGAATACCACGATGGAAACATTACAAATCGTTTTTTTTCCTCCTGTTTTCCCTCATTATTTTGTTTGCCGCAAGTACGAAAAGATAGGAGGTCGTAAGCGAAAGATAGCCCCCGTATCGCAGCGGGGATGTGCGCGATTTCTCTTCCAGACACGTCCGGGACGAACTCCCAACGACTTTGATTAATATTCCGATACGCGAGTTATGAGAAATATATTCGTATGCGAGGGCGTATTCGTCCCGAGGCAGAATCAACCCGTCGTCGCGACGCTTTACCACCGTAGTGCAATAAAAATGTTAATTCCGCGCACGGATTGTTTGTTTGCCTATACAGTCGAATCTACCATGTACGCGTACCGTACACAGGGGACATCCGGACTGAATGGACAAGGTCGCGAGATCGCATTTTTTCCCCTTGTTTTCTTTCCATATCGTGGGCAGTGTGGCGAAAAAAAGCGTATAAATTTTGCCGTTGTTTGATCGCTCTGTTGTAATAGTTGACCGCGATTCGATAAAAACGAAATTTCTGCACGGCAATTATCGATAGTCGTGCAGCAGCGCCACGTACGTGTTGACTTTTTCTTTTTTCTTTTCCCTCGTTAATTTTTTCCTCTCGCATACCCCGAAAGTTATCGCTCTCGCTGCGCGACGCAATGCCGGCTGTGCCTTGCAGAATGTGCAGTATCGAAATGCGTTTCGTCGTCGGAAATCTCGATCGAAGAGCGAGAAAAAGAAACCCGCCCTCGGAGCGGGGATAGGCGACGACGGCGGCGTTCTCGTCTCCGACGAAACAACAGGAGAGATTATTTTCTCCAAAACAATTTCGATCGTGGAATTAAAAAAGTGGTCGATGTCGCAAAAAAACGTTTGCCATTTAACGACGCTGCAATTTGCGTCATTGGAATGCAACAAAAGTTATTGTTTATACACTAAATTTCTTTGTTTTTATCATTGTACAAAAGCTTTTATTGTACATTTATATGGTAGATAACGCTCCGTAAGTATTTAACAAAAATGTTTGTGGGATTTCTGTAGGGAGAGTCTGTCAAAAGATATCCAAGGAGTTGAGAAATATTCATTTTCGTTGCATTCCAACTACGCAAGCCTCAATCGAATTTCCATTTATCTCGCGCTACGCAGTTCCAACGATTTTTCGCGTTAATTCTTTGTCCGTCAAAATCCTCCTAACGGGGAATAGCCTTGGAATTGCTTTTTTCTCAATAGCAAACGAATAATTCTGAGCTTTTCCCCGAGACTAGGAATTGTTTTGTTTTTCGTTTAGCCCGTCACTCCAGCGCCGAGCTGTTCTCGATCGTCACGGCGGATACCCCGTGAGGACCGATGCATTTGACCGACAAGCCTTGAATCTTGGACAAAGAGTTTCCTCCCAAAAATTCATTACCAATTTACAACTGGAGCGCTCAACTAGTCACCCCTGCGAGTACAAACTCCGGCAAACAAAGGATCTCCTCACTCCTGAGGATTATTTATCACATATTCGTCCAATGTTTCCTATGTCCATCGTCGGGGCGAGTGAGCGGTCTCTGGTCGAGGAGTTTGGCTCGCGAGACCCGACGTTGTCCGACGCTTGACAAATTACAGTAGGCAAAGTTAACGATGCGCGCTCCAAGGAGACGAGGAAGCCGCGCTACGGATCTTGGCAAGGGGAAAGACGACGAGACGAGGAAATTTCCTCGCCAAGATTCAAACGCAAGGAGGAAATACTCTTTCTCGAGCGAAAGAGGTTCAACTTGGAGGAAAAGCGATGAGCCTCTCGCCGCTTTTTTAGCCTCAAAAAAGTGTGTCTTAACGATAAAAGGACGGTGGCGATACGTCAGACACGCAGCTTCCGAAGGCCGTTTTTGACAACGGTGAACGTGAGAACCTGCGAGAATTTCGAAAAAGTCGAAAAAAGAAAAGACAAATAGAGTATCCGCGTACACATATATCGGTGATCGAAGGATGCGAGAGTGTGTGTATCAGACTGCGTTCAACCTCGCGCGAACGGGTTACTCACGTTTTTTTTAATCCTCTCTCTCTCGCTCTTTTTTTCACCGGTCCACGAAGATGTCTTCTCGCGAGGCGTCGTCCTCGCCGGTGCGCGAGCAGAGGGGGGTGGGGGGTGGTGGCGCGTCCCACCAACACCGCAATTATTTAACACGTCATAGCAACATGATTCGACGCACCGGAGAAAGCTCTAAATAAATTATCAAAAGGAAGGAAAAAACGAAAACAAAAAAAACAACACGGATCTAGCAGTTTCGTCAAAAGCACAAATTTCGTGACGTCATCGATGTGCCGGGAGCATGCGCAAACGTATTTCGGTGATTTTCCATGTAACGAGAAGAGAAGCACGTGCGGATTAGAGGCGCGCACGATATTACACTACCGGACGAACACGCGTGCACTTGTACACACACACATACACACACGCGCGCGGATATACGTATAGAGAAACGCGCGCGCGCGCGCGCACCCGCGCAAACACACTTGTTTTGGTAGTGCGCCCGCCCCCCGCTCGTCGATTTTTTTCCTCCTTCACCGCGCACAATTATTCTTGTTTCGGTTTGTTATACCTCGTTATTCTTGGCTAAGTTGCGGGGGCGTGAAGCATCGTTCTGGATCGTTGTCGAGAGTGACATGGTCGAGTCGCGAGGGCTGTTGTATGTTTTACGCGTTCGTTGAGGATCAACGAGAATGCGGATTCGCGAGCATGTATAAAAAAAAAAGCCACCACCACCGCACGACGCGAACGTTTCGCCGTCCATCCATCCATCCACTCCCACTTGTTAAGTGACGTACACTGACGTCATCGATAGTTTACCTTGAAAGCATTGACATTGAGTCGCAGTGTTGCCAATCCACCTCACCGGTGGGACCGCCTGGGGAACATTTTCCTTTCATTTTCAAAGAATATATTGCAGGGATTTTTTGTCCTTTGTCCTGCGGCGGCGGGGGCGACGGTGGCCAACTGGTGAACTATGTGCCCACTCGAGCCAGCAGCGGAGGAACAAATCGACTCGACACTTTCCATCTTCTATGATGCACTGCTCGTAACACAACGGCTTTGCGATGTCAAAACATTTTGTCGGACGGATTTTTATAAGCAATTGTTAGCCCGATTTTTTCGTGTTTTGTTCCGCGAGAGACTTTTATTACCGGGAACATAAAATTTCTCCGATAAAACTCGTTTCTCCCGTATTCGTAATGATATGTATATAAAAGCCCAGCTACTTTCAACGGATCGAGATATATAATGACAAAAGAAGACGTTTCGAAGAGAAGAAAACAGTCGATGCGTTATCCCGTTGTCGCAACTCCAAGCTCGTCCTCTCCAAGATGTCAAGAATATACAAATAAATAAATCGGCTTCAATGGGTGCGTACGCTAGTTGGACTATTTTTCTTACAAAGCTTCGACATCGCGAACCTTAATTTTTTCGAAATAAGAAATGAATTAACTGGCTCGCGCGAGGCCGCCGCGCCGCCACTGGGAAACCTTGGCGAAGCCGAATATCCCCGCACATCGGATCTTTCGCGAGTCTATTTGCCAGAAAATCACTATTGTCGTTAGCCAACGCGAATCGCACACGTTTCGCCGCGCCATGCGCGCCTTTCTTCGTTTTTCCATTAGGCGCGAATCGCGCAAAAGAGCTGTGTCGCGTTGTATTTTTTCAAATCTACATAGGCACACATGTAAACTAAAAGAGAACAAAGGGAGAAGAATGGCAAAGCCTCGTACGTTGTACGCTATCGCATAGGGTCGCAAAATTTCCGAATCTTCTTTCGTAGAAAGTAACCCCAAGGACAAGAAGCAGAGACGCGACGAGCGTGAAAAAATTGCGGAAAGGCCTTCATTCACTCCGGACGATTCGATTGTAGCACTTGTATTTATTCTTATGAATATAGTGACGCAAAACTCGATGACCCTCGATTCTTTTCGGCAGGCAATTGAGAAGTAAAAGGTACAAAAGCCTCATCCTTCGAGTATGCCGCTCGCGGTAACCGATGAGACGAGAGAACAGCGAGGGGACGACGCCACAGCGGCGGAGGAGAAGGTGGACGATGATCAGTCGCGAGCACTTGCAGCATGCCGCCCTGTGGATTCACTACCCGGCAATGAAAACACCGAGAGAAAAATTCTCGCTCTAAGAAGGGTACTGAAGCGCGATCCCCTCGCCGCTGATTTGAAATGGTCGCTGTTCGTCGCGGCGTGCAACACTTATCGACATAGCACTTGTCTAATGCCGTTTCCCCCCTTCTTTACGGAAAACGAGTCCAGGGATATCGAAGCGCTGGTAACGACCGAGCAAAAGCACCTAGGTAGCTAATGATTTCACTGGCCAGACGCATTCAACCCGTATACGCCGTTCCAGCGAGTCGCCGTGGAAGCGATACCGCCTTTGGCTGTACTTTTTCAACGACTGATCGAGACGGATGCTTGCGAAAAATACGGCGCAGCTGTCCATCTATTATACTGGGTGTTGGCGCGCTCTGAGGACCCGTATATATCCTCCGTGGATAGAAAATCCGTAAGTCCCAGAGGAGACGGAGAGGAAGACCTTTGTACGATGGCGGCTGCAAAAAATTGTCCATCCTTTGGATGCGTAACTGTTTTTTTCCAGTACCGTAGCGTGTTGCAAAGGGTGCCTTCGGAAATGTCGATTCAAGGACCAAATTTGATATTTCAAGTAGGAAGGACGAGGAATTCCGTTAGAGAGGAAAGATGGCGTGTCGCTTCGCGGACTTTTTCAACCTTTTGGGCTTATCACGGCAGTCGTTTGGAAAATTTTCACTCCCTATTGCATTATGGAATACAAAAAAGCATGTGCAAGGTAAAAAGTGAAAGCCCCCTTGAATTTGAAACTTATCAAGGCCGATGATAAAGAGAGAGAGAGAGAGAGAGAGAGTAAGAAAATTTCCCTGTGCTCAGAGAGGATTGTTCGGCGACGGAATATATTTGTCGAGCGAGCTTGGGGTGAGTTTGCCGTACAGTCCTGTCGGTTACGGATGGGGCGCCAGTATACTCGGTAGCGAACTAAGTTGCGTCGCTCTCTGCGAGGTTATCAACCATCCCGAGGTGAAGCGCGGCGATAGAGGTAAACAAATCTCCGTCGAAGAGATTCTCAATCGTGCCTGTTGGATTGAAAAAAATCTTATCCATCTTATTCCCGCTGAGTCGTCTCTCGCTGATGATATTATTTCAGAAGGGGACGGAAGAAACCTAGTGGCGGGCTCGGTGGGCGGAAAAATTCCAAAGAAATATTATTTCGTGCAAAACAGCGAACTAGTCAGAATACGTTATCTTCTAGTCTACGGTCAAGGTTTCTCGAGACCCAAGTAAGCCGCATTTACAATCCATTCGACAATCAAATACCCATCGTCCGTTTTGTGACACGAGTTTCTATTTCAGAAAGCCCAACGATCGCGGCTTCGTCGCTTGGTTCAAGCGCAACAAGATGTTGACCTTTGTGCTTGGTTACGCGGTCCTATTAGCTTCAGTCGGTCTCACACAGAACAAGAACGTCGAAAAATTTTACAGACTTGTGAGCCAAAAAATTGGATTTCAGTGATAAGGCCCAAGGACTTTGTCACGAGTACGTCGAGGCACGTCATTTTTTTGCACCCGTTACACTAAATTTTCGCAAACTTCCGAAAACTCCCGAAGCGCCCTTTCGAATAATACTGCCCGCACCGCGAGCTTCACTTTTTATCCGCTCTTTTCAGACTACTTATTTTCCCTCGATGTAGGGCTGTGTCGGTATTGAATTTTCCTTCTTTTTTTTTCACAAACATTCGAAAACTTCGTATACTATGGTATTTTTACCGATCCATGCCATGGAGAGAACCACCGCCATCTCGCGAAAAGCCCCCCTCGGAATCTCGGCGCGGGTTTTCTCCTCCTATTTTTCTTAACTCTGAACATGGAGAAATGTCTTACCTTAAGCAGAGGGAGAAACGATCTTGTTCTTTTCTCTGAAGTTTCGAGAATCAGATCAGACATCAATACCTCTTGTTATCGGCAATTATTTTCAAACATGCAACGAAAGATCATTGGGTGTGCGGGCGAAACCGGTATGTTTATTCACGGTGATAAATGCCATTGGCGAGCTCGCGGATAATCCGTATTTCTTCAGCCTTATTCTCCCAGAGTCTCCCCAGAGTATCCGTATAGTTTCGGTTCCGTGTGCTCGAGAGCCGCATGCTCGAATCGACTGACTTCTTACAGGACGCGGTTGAAAAAGCCATTAAAATATACATACGAATATAGCGGTAAGGTAATTGGAATGGGGCAGAAGCGGGGCTAACAGCCGAGAGCGAAGCAGACATGTCGCATCACCTTGAGCACACAATCACTTTTATCTTCCGAAGAGAATAAAACACCCGCATCGAAATTGACGCGAACCGTTAGCCAAGCAATCGCTGGCAAGTGATAGAATACGATTGCAAATTTCTCGAAACTTGTGTCATTTTACGAATACGCAAGTTTTACGTCAACTGTAAGAAAAGAAAGAAGAAAAAAATTAATCAAAATGAAATGCGATGGAAAATTATTTTTCTTCCAATCGACAATTTCGTCCCGCGTTTATCAGATAAATGAAGTTTTATTTTTTCAAAAAATTATCTTCTCATAAAATACAGAATTGAACAAATCCAGTTGCCATACACCACTGCCTGCAGCATCCGGTGGATACATGAAACGGGACTCTGAAAATGAAATCAATTAAAACGAAAATAGGTATACTTGACAACAAATGCGTGTGAGAAGGTGTCGCGGCGCTTACCGAGGAGACTTTGTGGAATATTGTTCGGCTGATTGTTCTTCGGACAAATCGCTTCGTCCCTCTGTACGATGAAGAAAAAAAATGAAAAGAAAACAATTAACGAATGAAGCACGCTTGATATATCTCGATAAAGAATTATACAGTATTCTTGAATAATATTAGAAAACAAAATAAAGAAAAATACCGCTACCGTATCTAGAGAATCAATCGATGATTTTGTCCAAATTTCACTCTTGCTTCGTTCTATCAGATCTATAAATTCGCCAAAAGTTTTCTGCAATTTCTCGGCCGCTTCGTCCCGTTCAAAATTCAGTAGCATCTGCGTTACCAATTTAACTTGCCCTGCGAAACATCGAACGTGTCATGTGTCGAGGTGGATACGTGTAAAAAAGTCGGAGAGAGGAATCGAAACGCTCGTACCTTTGTCGGCATAAGTCATCGTTATTATTTGATGCAGAGCTCTCACGAGTGCGAGATCTTCGAAGAAACTTCCCTCTTTGATGCTCAAAAGCTTTCTCTCCTGTTTTCTGCGATTTTTGCTCGACCGGTAGGTTCTCCTGGAAATTGATTTTTGCTCGTGTGATTTTTAAATATAACACGCAATGGAAATAAGGTAAGGCCTCGACGACGCTTACCCGGAACTGCGTGAACTCCGGGAAGTCTGACTCGCGAGGGAGCCGGTAACGCTGCTGTTAGTCTCGCTCGACAAGTCATCGACTTGACGCCCGGCGGTTGGATAATCAAAATCTGCCCCGAGTGTTTCGCGCATTCGAAGATCTCTCGCTGCGTTCTCTTGTCTCACTGTCGCCAGACGTATCTTGTGTTTCTCAAATTTGTCTCTATTGTGACTGGTCGTGAACAAAAGATAGGCCGCGTGCTCCTCGACTCCAGGTTTCACGTGAGTTTCTGCAGAGTCATAGTGCGATCATTTAATCGTTGAAGATATATATATATTTCAAATTCCCCCCACACGCTCGGTACATCATTGTGGAAAGATCGAAAAGAATTCAGTACCGATGAGATCGAGTCGTTTTATGGAGTGCGCTATTCGCATCGCTTCGCGCCAATGTTTACCCTCGCACAAGACCGAGACCGCATCCTCGTGCTGTTTGAGATAAGTAACGAGAATTTCAGCCGCATCGCGATACTTTTTTTCCTCACTCAGATGAGACACCAATTCCTCGTATAATTCCCGCATGTCTCTGGGACTGAAAGAAATCCAAGAGAATATACATATACACCCTTGGCCAAAGGTATAAAGAACCCTGTAATTTTTCTTTCCGGACAAAAATCGAATATTGCCGACGAAAAAAATCGTAATCCGATTTCCTAAATGGCGTTTTGAAGAGGATGAAACCAGCTTCATCTTGCTTTTTTATTTTTATTTTTGCGATTTTTTTGTACCCGGTACGTCAGATTTGAAAATGCCTTTTCGTAGAAAAAAAAGCCATCTTTTTTGCCGAGTCGTTTAATTTTCTCTTGGAAAAAAAAACGGCAGGTTTCCGGCATTGTGCGGCGTATCTTGAAAACTATAAGGTTTGGAATATTTAGTCTAGGGAGTAAAAAGTTGTATTTGGTTATTTTGGAGTCAATACATTTTTTAAAGATTTTTTTTTCCAAAATTTCTTCGTACGCTAGCTTTGGTTGATAGTCGACGATTTGTCATATTAATTTATTCCCGTCACTTTGAAACAAACATGTTTTAATGAAAATATCAAGAGGAGAAAAGATACATAATTTAATTTGTAGGTCGTACGAATCAAATGACGTTCTGAGGTAATATGACGTTAAAGGAATGGAAACTGACAGTCAGTCAAATCAAAGATGATCGGGAAAAATAAAGTAACCACTCTTCGACAGAATCGCATATTAGTGCGAAGTGCGCTTAAAAATCAACCAAAAATGTCATGAGATTCGTACGACGAACCAGTTCAATTACCCCTTGGCCAAAAGTATCAGGCACCCTATTTTTCCCTACTTTCTCTAGTTTAAGGTTTAAAATTAAACTCTTTTTTTTTGTTTTAATGTATGACGTTTATTTGATATAATGATATTTCGACTTGGGACTTGCCTTGTTTGTGCAAGAGTTGCATTTTTACCCTTTTTTCGTATGAAAGCTCCCTACTTTTCGGCATTTTCGAAAACAAGGAATCGCGCTTAACCAACGGAATTGGAGAAAAGGGCTCGTCCACTCTGAGATTATCAAATGAAGACTGGCAAAAGTTTTTGTCGAAATTTAAAAAAACCACATGTTTACCGTTTTTACGATCCAGATGTTTTGCCGTTCACCAAAAGAGGTTTTCTATTGTTTAATTTTATATTCGATGATGCCATCTTAACTTTAGTTCAACACAATCGTAATAGCTTTATGTACTTTTTAAAATATCAATATTTTATAGGGGTACCTGATACTTGTGGCCAAGAATGTATGTACTTTTTCTTCTCTTGATATTTTCATTAAAACATCTTTGTTTCAACGCAACGACAATAGATTAATGAGACAATCGTCGACTATCAACCGAAACTAGCGGTACGAACGTTTTTTGGAAAAAAATCTTTAAAAAATGTCGTGACTCCAAAATAACAAAATACAACTTTTTACTCCTTAGACCAAATATTCCAAACCTCATAGTTTTCCGGTTACGCCGCACGATGCTAGTTTTCGGAAACCTGCTGTTTTTTTTTACAAAGTTACTCTGCGAAAAAAAAACGTATTTTTCTTTTAAAGACGAAACTAGAGCTAACTAAAGCTATGGTTTCCTTTTCAAAGATCTTATGACTAAATTATGAGATTAGGATTTTTCCAAGGCCAGCACGCGATTCTGCAGAGTGCAAAAATCGTGAACAACCGGGATTTTCAAAACAACGTACCGGGTACAAAAAAAGTAAAGAAGCACAATGAAGCTGGTTTCATCCTATTCAAAACGCCATTTGGTAAATTGGTTTACGATTTTTTTTCGCCGAGATATTCGATTTTTTGTCGGGATGGAAAAATGACAGGGTGCGTCATACTTTTGGCCAAGGGTGTAAATTGTCGGCGGGGCACAAATTCCTCCTCTCTTTGACTAGATGAAGCGAGAAACGGAAAAACGGACTCACCCGAAATCCAATTGCACGGCAACGATGATAACGTCCTGCCAACTTCCAGCCGCTTTGTAGGCGCAAAGGGCACTCTCGAGTTGTCCGCTTCTCGAGAACATGATTCCAGCTTCGTTATATTTTTCTCTCTTCATCAATACGTCACCGTACACCTTGGCAATATTTCGGTACTCTTCGCTGTTGTTTGGAAATATCTTCAGGGCATTTCCGTACATATCGTGATTACGGAGAAACTCTAGACACTCGTGAAAGTTGCCCGGCGACTTGGCGATATGATTCAGAGCCGATTCGTATCTCTTGAGATCCTTGTCGATTCTGTACTTCATGTAATTAATTTCGAGTTTGGTCAACTCGTTGAGCAGCGGTATGTATTCCTTGGGATCCTTTTGCGACTTGGACGCGACGAATAGTGCGAGCTCGAAATCGTACATACCCATTGCGATGTCGAATAAAACGTTAACGTCAACGAGATAGAGCAAATATCTCAAGGCATCCTCGGAGAGAGATTTTTTACCGCGCGTCGTTGGCGTCGTCGTATCCTCGCGAGATCTGATATCTTTGATTTTTCGCAAGGCCGCCTCGAGTCCGTCTATCCGGCGATTTTTCACGAGACTCGTCAATATAGGTTGCACGAGGTTGCAACGGTCCTCGCGGGATTCCATCACGTCGCGTAAAACTTGGCAGACTCTCGCGACTTTTCCTTCGCGGAGAAACTCGCCGCTTGGATTCGAATAAATACGAGGGCTGGGATAAGAATGTTTGTATATGGTGTCGGTGACGTTTTCCTCTCGCAACTCGGAGATAAAGAGATTGAGAAAGGAGGCATTTTTGAGATCGTCGACGAATTTTTGCGCATTAGCGAGGAAAGCGGACGGATCGTGATCGTAAATGAGATTGAGGTTTATACGTTGCTTTCGCATAATATCGAACGCCTCCGAATAATTGAAATTATCGAGATGAGTTCCGATAATGTGCAACGAGAGTGCTCTCGGTTGTATGCATTCCAAATTTCCCCGTGGCATTTGTAATATCGTTCGAGGATCCTTCGATACCGCGACTATCAAATTTGAGCCGCGTTCGACGCGTCTCACGCTCAGCCCCGAATTATTTCGCTTCTCGTTGCAACAGCTTTCCCACGGCTTTATCGTCAGATCCTGGCTTATCCGACGAAAGCCCTCTTCGTCGAGTCTCACGCATACGAGGCTGTGCTGCAACGTCGTTAGAAGCAAAAATTCCGAATGTACGAAGAAACTTGTTATATTACTCGCTATCTCGTTGCCATCGACGAAAAAACGTCCTCTGCTGGTCAACGATAGTATTACGTGGCGATCCTCGATTTCAATGATCTCGACGAGCGAGCACGATTCGGGAATTTCCAGAGACGTTGGTAGGATACCCTCGCCCGTTACGTACTTGAGAACGCTCTTCCCCGCCACGATGTAAGCAACGTTCTCGTCCGGTGACGATATCACATGCTCGATCCAATCATCTGTCTCGTGCACCTCGCTGTTGAATAATTTCATTCAATTTTTTTTCGCCCCTGTGAAAAATGTCACCTATTTCCCCTGTCCAGCTGTTATATGCCCCCTCTTTTGGACGAACGAAAAACGTCTATTACCGCGCAACGACTTTGCCCTCGTTTCTAAAGTCTTCTCCTTCGAGATCCAAAACTAAGAGAGAACTACGAGTGTCGGAGGATACCGAGCACAGTACAACGTGTTCCTTGAACCATAAGAAATGATTAAGCGAATAGGCTTGTTCCTCGGTCACCGCATTACCAACAGCGCTCCTCCCCCACTCGATTTCGTACGTTCGAACGTGATTGTATTCCAAAAGCCGAGACGTCTGCACCCAAAGTAAACATCAGAATATAAACTGTCCAATTCCGTGGGAGAAGAGCAAAAGTTTGTCCAATTGTGCGTGCATACCTGCGAGCGGAGACAAAGCGCCAATCGGTTATCGCTGAGATGGCACATAAAAACATTGGAATCTAGCCACGAGTCACCGCGCACGTAAGCGGGCGCGAAAATGATCGAATTAACGGCCTCGTTGAACTTGACGGTTGTATGAGCCATGGGTGGTGGTACTATGCCGAGGCGAAAACCCGTCAGGGCGGCTTCTCGTCCATCGACAACCGCGACAACCGCCCTGTCGTTTTCTCCGAGACCGCGACTGTGATCGACGCTCCAGCGGAACGTGTACGTCATCGTGTTCTTTCTCGTGAGTACGATCAATCTTTTGCCGGCTCGCGGTGCGCTGCTCCACGTGAAATAAACGAGGGCATTCGTATCGGGGAATATCATCGTCCGCTTTAGATACCAGTGGTAATTATTCTCGGCCCATAGTTGCAAACGCGTCTCGGCGCTCTCGTTCTCCCTCAACCAAATGCTCAGAATCTCCGAGTCGTGCGACCATGTCATACCGATAATCACCTGAAGGAAGAAAACAAAAAATATCCCACCAATGGATTGCCAAGCTTCGACTCGATTTCAATTGGACGGTCAAAAGAGAAAGGAAGCGAAAACTCACTTGAATTTCCTTTGGTTTGAAGGGAAAAGTCAGCTCCCTGTGCTTCAAGCCGTTTTTCTCGAAAAATGCGATCGCGCGTCTGTCGGGCAATAGCAGGCTCGTCGCTATTACATTTCCCGACGGTTTCCAAGCTACGAGGGGTTCCATGCCGGCTGTGAGCTCGCCGGTCCACCCGAGTACTCCCTCGCGATTGAATACTTTTAATAATCTCTCCTGAGATTCCCGTCGGACGAAACTCACCGCGAACATTGTACCATCGCCTCGCCAACTTATTCGCGGCTCTCGGTCTTCATTGATGCTTTTGCCGATTACCGAGCAGTTTGGCGCTTTAGCTGCGGCTTTGCCCTCAGAACCGTGAAACTGTGTCTCCTTCTTTCCCCAGCCCACAGTTACAAACTGGTTTTTGCCGTATTCGTCCGAACAAAGATTCACCTGTGAAACGGCAAATGGTCAGATAAGCGAGAAAACGGCTTTGAAAGTAAATTCTACTTTGCGGCTAGAAAGACTATTTCTACAAACCTTGGATACAACGTGAAAGTTGGAGACGGTAGTGACTACAGTATCGTCCGCGGTGACGAGTACGAGAATTTCTCTATCTGGACTGAGTTTGATACATTTGAGACCGTCGGCGATACGATTGGTGGCTTCTAGACGCAATTCGGGCTCTGTATCGACACAGACTATGGCACCTGTATCGTAAGCGCACCACAACTGGCCAACGTCGCTGGAATATTCCAGCCCTACCGGCCTCCCTCCCCTGCATTCTTCAGCCTTCAAATCGATAGCTGCAATTTTGAGGACATCCTTGGAGGATATTTCCCACAGTCGCGTTTCCCGCAAGACGTAAAGAAGATCGTTGTCCGGGTTGACGCAACAGAGGAGCCGCTCGTCCAAAGATCGCCGCAGATCGAATTCATCGTGATGATTGAAATTTTTTACAACGTGGCTCTGAACCGCGAGATTTCTCATTATGCGCGGTGGCAACTGTTGCCCACTTCTGTCGACCTGACGAGCGCGTTTGTTTTGAAATGTTTCCCCTCCCCTCGCGAGTGTACTACGCACCGACACGTTTCCGCTTTCACGCTCAGAAATCAATCCTCTAGAGCGTGGCGATAGTTATCGCGGTTACATTTTATGTAAAACGTATATTATCGTCACGCGGTTGATCGAAAAATCATGACTATTCGACACTCGTATAGGTTAAGCGAAACGCGTGTTCCTAGGGATATAATTGTTTCCAAGTTGGGTCCATGCTGGTGGCTATGGAGGCTAGAGTGGGAGGAGTCAATACTCTTGTGGCCTCTGCACACTGCGCGCGATTTGCGATGAGTGATGAGCGATATCCAATGGGAGCTCAGGTATTCGAGAAACCCCCTGGGAAAGTGAAGCTCCCATTGGATATCGCCCATCGCTCGTCGAAAATTGCGTGCAGTGTGCAGAGGCCGTTATGGCGAGACGTTTTCAACCGTTCGTTGTGCAAGAAAACAATACAGGACAATTTTTAAAATTCCTTGCGGCACTGAGTACTTGCAATTTCTTGTGTATGATAATCTTTTAATGTTTATTTAACCCTACAACTCATGACAGGTCTGGTCGCACCCTAATTTTTCTGGAAACACGAGGTGTTTTGCAGTTTTTCAGTTTTTAAATAGATTGTTCACTAATGGAATGTTAATTAAATCAGATGGCTCGCACATTATTTACTTTCTTATGAAAATACAAAGAAATTGAGGTATGATAAAGTCCATTTATCCCCGAAGGACCGGTATAATGACAAAGAAAAGCACGGGGTGCAATACACCCGAGACAGCGCTTGACAGTAAAAAAAAGTCATGAGCTGTTGGGTTAAATATCGTTGTCGTAAGAATTATCGCGTTACCGTTCGCTGTTTGCGAGTTTTAATATAAACAGATCGCAAGGTATTGTTCTTTGATAGCAGGGATTAATTTACTGTCGTGTTTACCTAAGAAAACAGAAATTGGTTGAAGAAAAACAGCATCAGTATTATTTAAGACATTTTCTACCGTTTGTTGTACAATTAAACACTGTTAAAATAAAAATATTTTTCTATCACTACGTATTACATTATTATTATCTCCGACTTTTTCGCCGTCAATTATGAAACTAATGCATATTGTTCATTGGGTATTGCTATATTAAAAATATTCTTCTATCTTTATGCATTTTCGGAGATCTCTCGGGTATGTATCATTCTACTTCTTTCTCGCATGCAGCCAACTTCTCAAGTATCGTTCTGCCTTATACACAACTCACTTCTCATTGTCTATTTGTTCCGTCTCTGTCACACGCAGCTCACTTCTCGAGTGTCTTGGCAATAGTGGCGCCATCCCTGTTTGACCACATTTTTGTAGCGACTTTTTTCAAGACACCCACGGTCTTACATACAGGTCTGACAACGGCGGTAGTGGGGGTAGGCACCCTTAGCGGTTCTGTTTTTTATTCCGATTTCTGCCGCTTGGTCCGTGACGGCAAGGGGAAGTATAGTGGTGCGACGAAGAGAGAAATAGCTCTTCTGTCCTTTTCCCTCCTGAACGCAACGCATGCGCCGTTTGCCCTAACTTAATTTACCGTACTGTCGTGTAAACTGCATAATATACGAAACCAATAAAAAAGTGTTGATTAAAAAAAAGATGACTACTTTCATCTAAAAAAACTGAAAACTTTTTGAATACCAGGTGTGTAAGTATGAAACCGGAATTTGCCCATAGGTGGCGCTAGATGTCGATGCAGTTACCGACACATCACGTCAGCGGTGTCTTGTTATTGTATTGATATCCGACAAAGATTTCCAACTCACAATAACACGAGTTTCATTCAGTAGCATTAGTTTATTAGAGATAAATATGTCGAGTTTTGTGCCAACAAATTACGATTTGCCGACAGCACTACTTTTCTGTTTTCATCTGAAGAAAACCGCAGCCGAATCGCATCGAATGCTTGTGGAGGCGTTTGGTGAGCATGCTCTCGGTAAAACACAGTGTTTCGAGTGGTTCAAACGGTTCAAAAGTGGCGGTTTTGACGTGAGGAACGAAGAACGTGGAAGACCACCGAAAAAGTTTGAAGACGCTGACCTGCAAGCCTTGTTGGACGAAGACGACGCTCAAACACAACAACAACTGGCGGATCAGTTAAAGGTGACCCGAGAAGCCATCTCCAGTTATTTGTATCATATCATTACAATAAACGTGTTTTTTCTGTACAAAAATTCCGGTTTCATACTTACACACCTGGTACATTAATTCATACCAGCACATATTACGACCATTTACATCCTTTTTTCTCCAATGTCTCACAATACATCGTTCTTCAAAATGCTTTTCGCACACGTACTGAGACTCTTCAGTCCCGGAATAGCATCCAGCCATTTTTTGTATCGTTCGACGTTTCTGGGCAAGCGAAACACGGAGCATTTCTGCTTAGAATTTTTGTATCCCGTTTTACAATTGGGAACCGCGCAACCCTTTGCCGTTTCGCATTTTTTTTCGCAAACACTACCAAAAAAATTCACACTTATGCGTAAAAACACGATAAAAAATATATCACGGTACATCGCGTAGAACCTTCTGGTATATAGTCGCAAATAAAGGTTATTTTGACAATCGCGCCACAAAAACATACGTAAACACCGTGGGCCCATTCGCCGGTAAGAGATAAGGGGAAAACTACTTCCCCTTGCTAGTAGCGACGCGTAGCGGCGCCTAGTGAATCGAAAAGTGAATCCGATAAGCGTGCCTACCCCCACCACGATAATTTAGCTTCGTTGCAAGACCTGTATGTAAGACCAAGGAGACTAGAGGTAAAGGAGCCCGAACGCAGTGTTGGAGAAATGGTCTGAAAAAGCGATGACGGCAACGACTTACACCACCTACCGCGTGGCGGCGCCTCTACTGCGGCGATACCGGAAACACCGGGAAACGCGGGGAAACGCGGGGAAACGCGGTGATTCGAAATCGTTTGTCGTACATTTTTTCTATAAAATTAATGAGTTATATTGATATGCTTTTGTTCATAGTTATGAAATGTCAATATATCAGTCATTTGTCGACTTGGAGCCGATCGATACTGCAAATGTTTTATTTTTATTCGGTGACATGAACGATTAAATAACCATAACGCAACCTAACCCCTAATGCAACCCAACCAAATCCTAATCGCTTATTCGATTTCAAAGAGAAATGTTTTTTTAAGTCACGACAAACAAAAATAAAACAATATAGAATTTACATTAAACCTCAAACCAACCAACAATCCAAACCGAATCTAAACTCCATCCGGGGGGAACTGCTTAAATATTAAAAAACTACTTATTCTAGTGATGCAAGTGATAGCTCAATGGTTAGCGCGCTGGAATAACGTGCGCCAGAGCCCGGGATCGCACCCTCGTCGGGAAAGTTTTTTTTCGCAATAAATATTGCTCATAAACTAAGTGTCGAAATGAAAAAATCAGTTTTATTTTTGCTCCTAAATGTAAGTAATTTTTTAAAAAACTGAACGGAAATTATGGACTGCTAATTATAGACGAAAACTCTCGCAAAACAAAAATACTGACGATGAATGAATAATAAACGTTAATTTCGGGACCACCGATATTTTATTTGTTTCTTACACGCCCATCAAATGTTTACAATGCTCAAAAAACAGATACGAAGGTGGCAGAGATGTTGTGGGATTAAAAAATGTGTACACCCGGGAAAAAAGTTTCATGTCTGAGTGGATATGTTCATATACGTTTCAGATATTGTCATATATGTATCAGATATATTCATATCTGACATTTTCCAGTATCATATATGATTAGGTCTGATCATATTCCACATCATATATGCATATATAAGATCATATATGATCAAATACGGTATCTGGCCTGACCATATATGAACTCATATCTGTTTATATCTGACTAAGTACCAAGGAGAGTTGGTACCGTAAATTCGTATCTGAACATACATGATGTGATATCTGAACGTATCTGTTCGTATAAGATCATATCGGATCAAATACGGTACCAGACTCTGCTATATAGATCTCATATATGTTTTTATCTGGTCAAGTACCAAGGCGAGTTGGCAGCGCGAAACCATATCTGAACATATATGATGTGATATATGAGCAGGTACGTTCATATAAAATTCTATTCCATCAGATACGATACCAAACCCGGAAAATATACGAAGTCTTATACACCCATACCTTATCGTATATGCAGTTCAGTTGTTCACACATGAAAACGTCTAAATATATGAAACGATATCCCATCAGATACGGCATCTCACCTGACTGTATTATATGGGATCATGTGAGTTACTATAATATTGTTAATTATTAACACGTCGAGTGATGACGTGTAAACCCGCTCTATATATCTGAACATTTTAATATCTTCAGGACTGCTCTAATAAGGTTTGCTCTGTTTCAACAGGGTAAGATTTGCTCTGATATAGTCGGAGTCATACCTGGTCTGATAGTTCAGATAAAGTATAATTCTATTATATGGGCAGGTCTATTGTTCATAGATGTCCAGGTCTACTGGGATCCACGGTATTTTATTCTTATATATTCAGATCTGGTCCGGTAGGATCAAATCTGTCTGACAAGATCAGATTTGGTCTAATAAGATTAGATCTGTCCGACATGATCAGATCTGGTTCAACAAGATCAGATCTTGCCTACGGATTGGAACTGGTCAGACCTGCTGCAATATGGACGGGTCTGCTCTCGAAATTATAAAAATGGCTCTAATATGATCATACATGCTCAGATATAAGCATACATGATCTGTCATGACATTACATGATCAGACCTGGCCATTTTTCTTGTCTGATCATATCTGATTCTACAGATATGATTCAGATACATTCAGATATATTCAGATATGAACTTTTTTTCCCGGGCATCTTCCCGATTAGATTGTACATTTACGATGGTTGGTTGTATAATTAATCATTTGTAGTTCGTTGATTTGTTTTTCACAAAAATGAACACGACTTGTATTTCATGAAATTATATATTTTTCAAAATATTTCGCGTTGGTATGGAACAGCCCATACATTGATGTAGCACTGCTATGCGATTTTTAGCTCGACAGGGGAACCGCGTTGACTGGACATTGAGCACCGCTGCTAAGTGCTTTACTGTCGAAAATAAGAAAAAAATGTAGAGCAAAAGACTTACTCCGGGAACTTGAAAAACCGATAGCTGCCGTAATCCAGCACGCGTCCGTTCCGCCCTGACGGCACGTCGCCCAGTTCGGCATCCCGGGTACGCGCACGGTTTACCCATCTCGACCTCGATGAAGCAATCTGCAAAAATAAAGAAATTCATTATTGTAAATATTAGATGTCTTGCGGGGTAATATTTTGGTATTGTAATATGCAGGTTGAATAAATTGAACTGGCGTCTAATTTCCACACTGCAAGCTAGTATAATGGTTGAAATTGAAAATATGTATTGTTTATTAATTTTGTTCATATTTCAACTCGAAATATGCACATTAATCGCTCACTACAATGGAAATTACGCCGGCTTCGAGCGTGGAAAAAAAATGTCACATATGGCGCCATAACCTCAATTTATTTAACCGGCAAATTATAATAACAAAATATTACCCCAAATGTCATTATATATGTGAAAAATGGCTTCTCCTTACCAGTCACGTTATCTTTCACGAGGTAACGAGTCACAATATTTTGCAGGAGCACTTTTTTCACTTTATACACACTTTATACGTACGCGAAAGAAATACACCGCGAATAAAGACGTATAAAACGGAAATAAAACTCAGAGCTCACTTCGTTGTATGACCAACGCAAAACTTCACAGCGGTATATTTGGAACAAGAGCGCTACCGTAGCTGAATTTCAAACTAGGAAATATCATCGCTTTTACATGTTACTTTTTCACCCATTCCGCCATATGCGCTCGGACAAGGGGACTAGAGAGAAGGAGTCGACACTCCCGCCTCAAACAGTTCTTTCAATCGGTCGCAGAGGTGTAATGCTCAGTTCTGCCGCAGGCGTCGCTAGTGTTCCCCAGAGCCCATAATATATAGTAATACAAAACTGCATAAGGTGAAACTGACCGTGTTATGGCGGCAAAATTGTTTGCGCCTGTCAAACACAAATATATCTGTCGTGTACACCAGCACAGCAGCTATCGAACCATGTGTATACTAATGGAGATGACTCCTCGCGAGTCAATGAGATAAAGGGAAAAAGTAAACACTCTAGGTAGGAATTAAAAAACAAATTTCAACTATTGATGGCAGTAGATTAAAAAATATATTCTTCCATGTTATTTTTGTTAGAGTTCTTTTGGGATTGGACGAGTTCTTTGATTGGTTGAATCTGCTTCAATTCGCTTGTACAACCAGATACCTGTACGAATGCAAAAGAAGAAAAATTAAAGCTACCGAGGCTCGAACTCAGGACCTTCAATACAGTAATCTAGCGTTCTACCAACTTCGCCACACAATCATTTGCCAATAAATAAATTCTTCTCATATTTAAGTGATTTCCGCGCTTGGGGTTCAATTAGGCTTGACGGCTTGTTCGGTTGGTTCATCGCTTAATTTAATTCATATTTAGCTTAATTTTTAAACGTAACTAGCAAATAACGAGTTTTCATGGGTATACATATAATTAGCACCTGTTAAAAAGACAACCCCAGCATGTAGAGCCAACATTCTCACATTCGCCCGGTTTCTTGCATGTACATGTTATTATTATTATTTATCATTATTATTATTGTACAGGGAAACAGAATAACGCGCATCCGAATAATAAATACATTACGAGATACATTACGGTTAGTTTATCGCTTTATTCGCGTGTAATTAGCTATATTTTTAAACATAACAGGCAAATCATAAGTTTCCATAATAAAATAACTCCTGTTGTATTTATTATATAATTATTATATCTGATGTGCTTATTATATAATAAGCCCATGTGAATAAAACAACACGAGTTGTTTCATTAATATTATTTATATTTTATTTATTATATATATGTACACAATATTATTATATATTATAATAGAAGGAATCCCCACTTGGGTGTATTGTCGTTCGGGTGTGCGAGAGAGAACGCACCATGACCGTTCCAAGTGAGTCCGAGAGAGAAACACGATCACCCCAGTTTTGTGATCGGTCGTTGAGGCGGAGCTCGGACCTTATGCAGTTTTGTATTACTATATATCATGGGCTCTGGGGAACACTCGCGACGCCTGTGGCGGAACTAAGCACTACATCTCTGCGACCGATTGAAAGAACTTCGTACATACAGGCTATGATAGGGAGTCCGAACGCATATGGCGGAATGGGTGAAAAAGTAACATGTAAAAGCGATGATATTTCCTAGTTTGAAATTCAGCCACGGTAGCGCTCTCGTTCCAAAGATACCGCTGTGAAGTTTCGCGTTAGTCATACAACGAAGTGAGCTCTGAGTTTTATTTCCGTTTTATACGTCTTTATTCGCGGTGTATTTCTTTCGCGTGCCTATAAAGTGTGTATAAAGTGAAAAAAGTGCTCCTGTAAAATATTGTGACTCGTTACCTCGTAAAGGATAACGTACTGGTAAGGAGAAGGCATTTTTTTTTATATATTTAATGACATTCGGGGTAATATTTTGTTATTATAATTTGCCGGTTAAATAAATTTAGGTTATGGCGCTATATGTGACGTTTTTTTTCCACGCTCGAAGCTGGTGTAATTTCTATTGCAGTGAGGGATTAATGTTCATATTTCGAGTTGAAATATGAATAAAATTAATAAACAATACATATTTTCAATTTCAACCATTATACTAGCTTGCAGTGTGGAAATTAGACGCCAGTTCAATTTATTCAACCTGCATATTACAATAACAAAATATTACCCCGCAAGACATCTAATATTTACAATAATGAACCTCTGCCACCTTCGTATCTGTTTTTTAAGCATTGTGAACATTTGATGGGCGTGTAAGAAACAAATAAAATATCGGTGGTCCCGAAATTAACGTTTATTATTCATTGATCGTCAGAATTCTTGTTTCGTGAAAGTTTTCGTCTATAATTAGCAGTCCATAATTTCCGTTCAGTTTTTTAAAAAATTACATTCAGGAGCAAAAATAAAACTGATTTTTTCATTTCGACACTTAGTTTATGAGCAATATTTATTGCGAAAAAAAACTTTCCCGACGAGGGTGCGATCGCGGGCTCTGGCGCACGTTATTCCAGCGCGCTAACCATTGAGCTATCACTTGCATCACTAGAATAAGTAGTTTTTTAATATTTAAGCAGTTTCCCCCGGATGGAGTTTAGATTCGGTTTGGATTGTTGGTTGGTTTGAGGTTTAATGTAAATTCTATATTGTTTTATTTTTGTTTGTCGTGACTTAAAAAAACATTTCTCTTTGAAATCGATTAAGCGATTAGGATTTGGTTGGGTTGCATTAGGGGTTAGGTTGCGTTATGGTTATTTAATCGTTCATGTCATGGAGCCACGGTCTTACATACAGGTCTGGAAACGACCGTGGTGGGGGTAGGCACCGTTAACGAACCCACGTTTGTTTCCAATTTTCGCCACTACGTGGCATTGCTATCGGCGTGTACGGTGCGACAAGGACAGAACAGCTTCCGTCCGTCTCTCTCACTCTTCTCGATGATCCAAAATACACATTACCTTTTTCGCGGGGGGGTGGGGGGGTGGCGAAGGGGGAATAGAGGTAGATGAGAAATAATTGTGGAATAAGGAGGGGGGATTGTGGAAGAGAATAGAAGTGGGGCTTGTAAAAAGGGGAAGATCCTGTATGGCTGGAAGAAGACCAATATAAAATTTTTTTAAATAAATAAAAATACTTACCTTTTTCGAATGAAATGGATTTTCATTCGAATTTTATTCCGAGTTTCTTTCGATGATCGATATACAAATACCTTTATTGAACACCCGGTGTGACACGTGCGTACCGCACACACCTTCGGCATGTCGACAAGTTTTCAATAATACCCTGAAACAACGGTCCACCTTCCCAAGCTTTATGAATATTTTAAACTACAAATGCTCGTTGACGCGACGCAAACAGAGGTTATCGAGAACGTGTAATCAAAAAGTTATGACATGGCAAGGGGCGAAGGGAGAGATCACAGAAGACCGCGGGTGGGAGGTACTCGCCGATAGTAGCGACGGCGGTGGCGACGAGCGGAATGAAAAGTGAAGCTCGTAACGGTGCCTCACGACTCCATTGAAATCTGGCTTCGTTTCCAGACCTGTATGTAAGACCGTGCATGGAGCCTAGATACCAGGAGGTTCAGCGGCAATGCAAAGGCGCTGAAAAAAGCGTCCCCGAAAATGTCCCGAAGTGATGGCGCTGGGGTGCAACGGCACCTACATATATAGTAATATATTGGTCAACGAGGTGAAAGTGATCGGATGAGTTTCTAACCTCACGACAGACCGATCGTGACATCAAACGTCGAAATATCCACCGATTCATAATTTCCTCATGACGGTTCGGAAAAAAACGCAAAAGCGAGAAAAGATATCAAACTTAAACTCAAAATTGCGGCGATACAGCCTATCTAGAAAAACGTGTTTTTTTTTACATATAGCTTCACGGGAGAACGGTTTTCTCGTAAAATATCAGACCTGAAACAAAAACCAAAAAAATGATAATTTATATATTATTAACTATGAGACTACTAGAAATTGGCTTTCAAATTTAACTTTCAAATGAAATAACTAGAAATGTGCATTCAAATTTTGCAAAAATAGCGCACTTGGAAGGAAATAAATCGATTTTTTGCCAACAAAGCAGTAAATTGTTTATAAAAAGAAGTTTACATTTAATCGAAAAACGGCTACGTACTCCCATAAAGAATAAGATTGTGCAGCTGCTCCGAGACGCTGCGGCCAAATCGATAATTGAACCTTTAAATTTTAAAAATCGCTACAGGACGAATTGCATATTGTGTTTATGACACCAAAGTATATTTAGGCAAGAAAACGTCTTTTCAAAATCCTAGAGTGGTGTTATCCCTTAACACGAATGAGGGTTAGGTACATCATCTGTGATCTGTCTTAGATCGCACCCATGTTTAGCGTATATCTATATACATGTAGGTGCCGGAGCACCCCAGCGCCATCATTTCTTGTTCTCGTTTTGGGGACGAGTTGAAAGGCCTCGCTGAACCTTCTGGTATCTAGGCTCTATGGTTCATGTCACCGAACAAAAATAAAACATTTGCAGTATCGATCAGCTCCAAGTCGACAAATGACTGATATATTGACATTTCATAACTATGAACAAAAGCATATCAATATAACTCATCAATTTTATAGAAAAAATGTACGACAAACTATTTCGAATCGCCGCGTTCCCCGCGTTTCCCGGCGTTTCCGGTATCGTCGCAGTAGAGGTGCCGCCACGCGGTAGGTGATGTAAGTCGTTGCCGTTAACGCTTTTTCAGACCATTTCTCCGACACTGCGTTCGGGCTCCTTTACCTCTGGTCTTCATGTGTAAGACCGTGGTAACACCTATCTCTTTCTTACACATTGCGGAGCGAAAACACGTTTGAGCTAAGAGTCATGGAGACTAGATTCAGGAGCCTAAACTCGGCATTTTAAGTGATGCCCGAAATTGAAAGCAACAGCGATGGCGCTACATTCGCGCGAAGGGCTGCGGTGCTAGCTTCACTCAACAGACCGAAGGCAAATTTGACGTCATATCGAATTTTGTTTTCGTAATTTTCATGTGGAAAATACTCCAATTATAATATAATAATACTTTTACATGATAATGTTTGTGTGTGTAGTTTTCAATTAAGTTTCAAATATATAAGTTGTAGAAAACAACCCTATGTGATTTTTTATCTTAGAGCCTTTGAAAGTTGGTAGAAAAATTAGATTTGCAAAAATATTTACGGACTTAATTTTTTATGTGAATACTTTCGGCTCATGTGTGAAAGTAGTATTTTAGTACGTTAGGCCCACTATTATACTCCGTAAAGAAAAAAATCACGAGAGTGCGCTTAATAATTTTATTTTATTTACGAACTGTCGTATAAAATTAGTATCTTACAAAAAAATCACAAAAACCAAAAATAACTTTTGACCATTGAAAATCGCATAACATATGGGGGTTCAATCGATAGGTATTGAGGTCTCCCATCCTCATGCGTCGTTTGCTCCACCCCTCGCGTTACTATATTGCTGGGCTCGTCCATCTCACTACTAGAAGGCTCTGTACTCTGTGCTAGCATACTGATCAATGAGATATCAAACATAGTGGGTAAACGCGAAAGGTAAAGAACTTTAAAAACTTGTAGGAACATGTGAAGGAATATTGGCAATTATAATAAATGAAGATTGAACTTTAAAAAGTGAAGAATACTTATTTATTAAGAATATAATAACCATTGAGTTATTGACCGCTCTCAATTTCACAATTTTTTCGCAGTCTTTTCGTTCGCTCTAGTAACCTGTCAAACTCGTGTTCGTTCTGTGTCGAGTGAAGCTAGCCCGCAATCCTTCGCGCGATCGCAGCGCCATCCCTGTTGCCTTCATTTTCGGACACGCTTTTTTTTATCGTTTCCCCATTAGAGTTTAGGCTCCTGTATCTAGTCTCCATGCTAAGAATCATGGAGCTTAGATACCAGGATGTTCAGCGAGGCCTTTCAACTCGTCCCCAAAACGAGAACGAGAAATGATGGCGCTGGGGTGATCCGGCACCTATATGTATATAGATATACGCTAAACATGGGTACGATCTAAGACAGATCACAGATGATGTACCTAATCCTCATTCGTGTTAAGGGAGAACACCACTCTAGGATTTTGGAAAGACGTTTTCCTGCTTAAAAATACTTTGATGTCATAAAAACAATATACAATTGGTCCTATAGCAATTTTTTTTTATTTAAAGGTTCAATTATCGATTTGGCCGCAGCGCCTTGGAGCGCGCGCTGAGTTGCTCGTCCAACTTTAAACGCGTTTTTCTCGAAACCACTTTTTTCGATCTCGGAAGACGGATTACTCGACCACTTTTGCATGCATCGATTTGAAATTTCGACAGCAGCTTCACAATTATATTCTTCATGGGAGTACGTAGCCGTTTTTTGATTAAATGTAAACTTCTTTTTATTAACAATTTACTGCTTTTTTTGGCAAAAAATCGATTTATTTCCTTCAAAGTGCGCTATTTTTGCAAAATTTGAAAGCAAATTTCTAGGTAGTCTCATAGCTAATAATATATAAATTATCATTTTTTTGGTTTTTGTTTCAGGTCTTATATTTTACGAGAAAACCGTTCTCCCGTGAAGCTATATGTAAAAAAAACACGTTTTTCTAGATGGGCTGTATCGCCGCCATTTTGAGTTTGAGTTTGAGATCTTTTCTCGCTTTTGCGTTTTTTTCCCGAACCGTCATGAGGAAATTATGAATCGGCGGATATTTCGACGTTTGATGTCACGATCGGTCTGTCGTGAGGTTAGAAACTCATCCGATCACTTTCACCTCGTTGACCAATATATTGCTATATATGTAGGTGCCGCTGCACCCCAGCGCCATCACTTCGGGACATTTTCGGGGACACTTTTTTCAGCGCCTTTGCATTGCCGCTGAACCTCCTGGTATCTAGGCTCCATGATAAGAATCTTGGATCGAAACCGACGTATTGGATTTTTTTTCAGAAACATAATTTATATGAATAGCTCAAAGCATTTTGGTGCAAACTAAAGTTTATTAAGACAATTCATTTTAAAAAACCAATTTTCGAAAGTATAGACCACTTTCTTTTTGAAGCACGAGGGATATGAACTGGACGGGGAGTCGGATGTTCAAACCCTAATTATTTCATTTTTTTCCGTCTTTGTTCTTCTTTCCTGGAATCTTATTCTTTTTATATTTTCGTCCGCTGAAATGAGTTTAACTTGTCATGAAATAATGAATTAAATCAAAGCAAGCATAAAAATATTCAATCAACCCACTCTTAGTTAATTTAAGTTCACGTGTGCTTATTATACAGGGTGTCCCATTTTAATCTTACACCTGAATTTTTTCGAAAAATATTGCTCGGACGAAATATTGTGTGGAACAAAACTTCTAGGGATTGAAGGGGGACGTTTGATAGAAATTTATTTGAGGAGCCAAAATTCAAAATGGCGGCGCTACAAAGGCTGACATGTTTTTTTCAAACGGAAACATAACTTTTTTTTATTGCCAAAAAATTTGTCAGCTGAAAACTAAAAACTTTTATTGAAAAAATTTTTTGATAAAGTTCATAGTTTTCAACTGAGAACATCATTTTCAATTATTTCAGATGTATCCAGCATTTGTGTGTGTGTGTGTGTGTGTGTGTGTGTGTGTGTGTGTGTGTGTGTGTGTGTGTTTTTCTACCCATCGTGATCAAAGTTCGTCAAGGATTTAAAGAAACACGTTTTTGGGCCTGAAAATGGCACAAACGCTATTAAAATGGAAAAAAAACTATTTTTCATCGATTTTCCTCCAAAATTTTCTCATGAAATATCGTCCAAATTTGAAAACAAAAAAACCAAAAAAAACCAAAATTTTCAACAAAAAAATTTGATTCTTTTTTTTGTTCAAGTGGTCATACATTCGAAACACACACACACACACACACACACACACACACACACACACACACACACACACACACACACACACACACACATCCACACACATACACGCACGCGCGCGCCCACACACACACACACACACACACACACACACACACACACACAAATCCTGGATACATCTGAAATAATTGAAAATGATGTTCTCACTTGAAAACTATGAACTTTATCAAAACATTTTTTCAACAAAAGTTTTTAGTTTTCAGCTGACAATTTTTTTGGAAATAAAAAAAAAGTTACGTTTCAGTTTGAAAAAAACATGTCAGCTTTTGTAACGCCGCCATTTTGAATTTTGGCTCCTCAAATAAATTTTTTTCAAACGTCCCCCATTTTTCGAGAAAATTCAGGTGTAAGATTAAAATGGGACACCCTGTATAATAGAATTATTGTAGAAGGGGAAAAATATCAATACCAGAGATTGTCAATTTCCAAATAAAAATGAAAAAAAAACCATGCGTGCGCGAAAATTATTCAATGGAAACCACGGGAAGTTGGTGGGTTTCTTCCATCAGGAGGGGAAGGATGTATTGGAGTGGGCGGGTGTGATGAAGGAGAAAAATAAGGGGTTTCCCAACTGTTAAAACGAAAAAAAAAAATCTTCCTTTTGATAACAATGAGCCTTGTGTCACGACTGTGTAGTTGGATCACCCCTCCGAACAAGATTTTTCTGATGCCTGACCGAAGCGTATCAATAAAAACTATTTTACAATAAAACTTTGATTTTCATCAAAAATAAAAATAAATAAAATACATATAATAAACAAAATAAACAAAATGAATGAAATAAAAATGAATCTTTTGTTTTTAAGAACAAATAAAAACGATTTTACAATGGAATAATGAGAGAGCGCTAGCAAAACGAGAAGGTGCAAGCGAGAGCAAGCGTGTCCCCAGCGAGAACGATCGCACGAGTTCCCAGCGCATAGTATCTATAAGAGAAAGCAGGATACAATGATTCCCCCAGCGCATAACATCTATAAGAGTAAGCAGAGCGCAGTTATGTCCCCAGCGTTTAAGCATATGAGCGCAAGCGAGAGCGAGAATGAAAACTGCCGTCAGCGGCGCTAATCGAGAACTAATCTTGGGGAAATTCCTTCAATAAAATCGGCACATAATATCCTTAAGAACTGCTCTTCTATGTAAGTCTGAATTCGTTGCTTTAGTACTTGTCGGACGTATAGGTTCATTAATAATAATTATAAAAAGTATAATAATAATACAATTTGCAACCCTGTGTTTGATATTACCATAGGTATAAGATACAAGTTGTTCCTTTCGGACTGCATTTATAGCCATAGCTGGAAAAAATATTCGAGACAATAAGAATAAAATGGACGCGGAGACGCGAAGCAGTTGGAGTAAACAAAAAATTAACAACTGTTCGAAGCCGTAAACGTTCGGATGTTATACAGATACTGGGATATGACCCACCAAAGTTTCCCTAATACCCACAACCGGCAATCCGGACCTTCGAATATGCATCTTTTCGCGTTTGGACTTTTCCGAAATCGCCCTTTCTCATTTTCCGCGGAATCGATCCACCTGTCAACAACGATGAACGTGCATCGTTCCAGTTGTTAGCCGCCGACGTCTCCGTCCCAGGCCCTCGCGGTGGGAACGTAATCACCCTGTTGCAAAGAACCGATACAAACCAATAAAAACAGAAATACTATCGGAAAATGATGTGTTTTTGTCCTTGCAAACGCTTATGAATTCCGACAGGATTGACGATTTTTTTAAATACATGATTCTATCGGGTTTTGTACGTATCTACGGTGCCCATAGATTACCTATAGAATCGGAAAACAGTTCCGCGTAGTTCAATGTGCAAGTGCAGATACCTTTTAAATTTCAATCGTAATTAATCTGCAACAGCAGATTACTTTAAAATGTCCATTACATTTTAACCGAATGAACTTGTACTCACAAACTGGAATTCTATTGGTACTAATCGGCAGAACCCAATTGCATAGTCCATATATGAAGTTATATGTTACAATCGTAATTTGACGGCAATCAGTTTGTATGTGACTTTTCAGATCAAAAACTTACCTTTAGCTGTACGAGAATGTATACGTATTCGCAAATTATTTTTTGTCTGAACCTACTCGACTTTTCAGATCGAAAACTTGCCTTTCGCTGTATGAGAATGTATTCGTCTTTGGAAATGATTTCCTATCCGCACCTATTTGCATGTACTGGCATTATAAAAGATTCGTCCTCAGAACGAGGCACGGTTTTTTATCAGTAAATACGGGTCTGGGATTCATCCGTTTGGATCGAATTTTTCTGATAGAGGTAACTAAGGATGGGATCCATTCAATCGTTTGCTATATGGATTCTCGAATCCAACAATAATCCGCACCTATCGGAATGTACTAATATTGTAAATGTTTCACCCTCAAGAGGAGGCGTCGATATTTATCAGTAAATACGGGCCAATCATTTAACTGTGTAAATCGGTTTTTTCCTATGCAGATAACTCAGAGTGAGGATTCGTTAAATCGGTTGCTATATGGACTTTCAATATAATGATTATCTTTTGTCTTATGAGAACATATTGGTATTAGCCAATTACTTTGTATTTGCATTCATCGGTATGTACCCGTCTTGTAAAAGATTTCGGATCCTCCCGAATCGGATGAGGTAATCTTGGCGAAGGCCCGACGCAATGCAGGGAATGCCCGGTCACATTTCTGCACGGGAAGCCGTAAAAGCGACAAAAACGGGCTAGTTTAATATGGAATTATATATAGGAATGAGTAGAAATAAAAAACTTTACAAACTGCCATTGTTTGAGAAAACTGTATCAAAGAAATCCTACTGGATATAAAATCAAAATTAAAATAAAATCCAATAAAATATTGGATATAAATGGAAGTATATAATATCACGCCGTCTCTGTCACGCTGCTGCCGTTACTGGCGGTGCTGCTGTCGCCAGTATTATTTTTTGAATTTGTTTTGTCTGCAACATACGTAAGAACATTAGTTGAGCGCGAGGGTGGCCCCCCATTGCGTGCGCTTGGCGTATCGCGTAGTTTACCGATTCACTGCGCAAATTACGCAATACGAAAAGTACGCGTAATTGGGCTTCTCTGGGGTGGGATGCATTTGTGATAAAAAAAAATATGTATCGGAATGTATGGGATTCGATCGGTTTCTATCCTCTATCTGTTTCTACCGGGCCTTAGGGGTAAGTTCGGTCCTGTACAAGAAGACCGATAGAACGGAATCTATGAGATTCTATCGGTTTCTTTTATCGTTATACTTCAGTGAATAAAAATGTACGCGACGACTGAATATAATAAAAATTTCACGTTCACACACACGGTACAATAAATCTTAATGAGTTTCAAGAAGTAATTTTAAAAAGCTAAAGCCTTTGATCCCCAACAATAATAAAAGAAAAAGATATTATCATTTCGTCTGCAAACCTGGGTATTTCGTATCCGAGACAAAACTACTTGCCTAATAAGTTGCTTCATTTATTTAACAAACAATAAATGGAAAAACAATATTTTTCGATAATTTTATGATTGATATATTGAAGTGAATATTTCGAACACTGGCATGATTTTTTTCAAAAATGTTCGAATGTTTTTTTTTTTGGTTTTTTCCTTAGGTACACGCTTGTCGCGTTTGTTACCTATTCGTTCCCATCATTATGACCATTCATTCCTCTACTGTTTACTCCTTTTCTTCTCCATCTTTCCCCTGTTCCCCCCTCTTGCGGCCGCAGCCGACTTCCCCCTCTGTATCATATTCATCATGACATTTCTGTCATGGGTATAGGGAAACTGCGGAAAACCTATACCAATACAGCCGGTCATCGAGTTCGCCTCCCAGTCGTGGAACTAGTCTTATTTCGCCGCGAAATGCCGAAGAAAAACATTTCACGACGAAATGTACGCGACTGGGATTCGAACCCGCGACCTCCCGGTCCGCTGGTTTAGTGGCGAGCACGCTAACCACTAGACCATCGCACCGGTCCAAATGTTCGAATGTATTAACCTGATAAAAGGATGGTGGGTCTTGAAATATCCAGTTTTACATACGGACGGTGCCAGAAAAACGATTACAGACAGAGTGTTAATCTGAACGTATCTCAATCTTTGAATAATGTACTTACTAAGAAATATCCAGCGGTATGGCACAGCCGTGTCCGTGTTTTTCACTGCACGTTTATCACAATTCACGTGTTCGCTTTTTTCACTTTCTTCGGGTTGTTCGGAACTTTTACGAATGCCAGTTGTCGTGCCGAATGATCAAGAAGAACTGACTAGCCGATGCCGGTCGCTGGTAGCCGCGCGTACAGTGCCGGCAAGCAAAGGGTGTATCTTGTTTCCCCAACGAACGCTATTGTAGACAAAGCGAGTTCGAGATCCCTCGAGATTTTTTTTTTCAATTTTTAATACGTTCTTTAATTTTTTAACCTTTTCTATGCTATGTTCATTTTTCAAAATGTGTTTGGTGGATTACATTATTTTTGAATGATGGATGAGCCGTGATTTTGTTTTTACATAAAAATCTGATGATAACCAGATAATATCGAAAGTAGAAAATTATTTTGTTAAATAATTTGTGATTTTTTATATTAATTAACCATTTAAAAATAGAATAATGTTTAGCGACAAGCAATAAAAGTCCTGTTTGCCCACGTATAATTTCACTATTCAAAAATAATTTAACCCAAGCAAACACATTTTGCAAAATGTACGTAGCATAAAAAAGGTTAACAAAATTAACGACCGTATACAAAATCGAAAAAAAAAGTACCTTTGAGGGGACTCGAACTCGAGTCCTCCGCGCGGTAGTTAGGGCGGCTAACCTCGAAATTAAGGCCGAGTTGAAAGCTGGTCTGTTTCAAGGAACATCAGTACCTACCTAACATCCTGTAAAAGCACATCGCTAAACTCGATTGTCGTCTGACGGAACCCCCTTGTTAACTACAGATAAAGCCATGCAGATATGGACAGATCGAAGCACACGATCTGTTGAAAAAGACCAACAGAAACCGATCGAATCCCATTCATTCCGAGACATCTCTATCGAAATTTGATGTCTCTGTCTCTACACCTATCGGATTCTATCGAAAAAGCGGGAGGGAGAGGGGGGGAGAGAGAACGCGACATTTATTTGGCGCCCTGGGACAAGTCTTCTCAAGCACTAAAGAAGGGAGAGGGAGAGAAACAATGTAACACTCAGTTCTGTAGAGGCAGTATTGTGATTTTTTAAAAGTTTTTGTATTACTCTTTGGATTAGTTTAGTCTTTGATTTTTTTATGGCATTTCCTAACATGCACTGGATATTCAGTAGAAAAAATATGTTACGGTAAAAAACTTGAGCGTGAAATGTAGCAACAAAAATCTGTGCAAAATTTTAGATAGACAAAAGGTATTGGCTTTTCGGAAGTATACCCACGTACTGGTGTGAACTGCCGTCTGTTTCTATTTTTTCTAACATTTTTGAAAATGCAAAAAATGTGAACAAAATAATGAAAACCATAAACGCTTTCTGTGTTTCGTGTAACAAAGAGGCTATTTCACGTAAAGCAGACCCGATTCTGAGGCTGAATCTTTTACAATACAAATAAATACATATATGCGCAAATAGACTAGTTTTGTACTTACGTATACATTACCATAGATGGAGATGCTATTTTTTATTGGATATCTGCATAGGTTGGAAAACGCCAAGTTGAAACACATGCAGGAAACTATTTCGACCGGATATAAGTTTGACTCATATTTTCATACAAATACCCAAGCTTCATTATTCAGCTGATTCTTTGACTGTACGAATAAATGCCGAGATGCTCAGATACATTGTAATCTGCATTAACATATGAATTCACATAGACTTAAAGGTCAGTTTTGCATTAGATAATCCATATAGAACCCTATCTTAAATATTCTCTCTTCACCCTGGATAAGTTTGGAAACTCTGATTAAAACATATACAGGTTAAACCCATATTTACCAATAAGATCATTGAATCTGTATATCCCCATTAAATGTTAATCAGTCAATACCAATTACTGCTGATGAAATGACTCATCTGAAATATCTGATTCATTCATATTGAAAACGTACATTTTTATCAGAAAATGATGCGTTTTTGTCCATGGAATCACAAATTCTATCTCATACAAAACTTGGTCCTAATATATCTGTCATTTCTCATAAGGCGAAATAAGTATAGTTTCATACGTATCAGTTTTTGCATTCGAGATCCGATAGCAAAAATCGTGGACTTTCCCGTTTTTATGCACATTCGCTTCCAAACTGTCAAGTTCATGTGAAACTTATAAATTTATAACTTGTGGAAATACAATTAGAAAAATATTCAAATTAAATCCGTAGCTGCTGATAAATGCACGCAACTTGTTAATCAGTGTAAAATGCAGTTTTGATCCAGTACATCGCACATACATAATTCCCTATAAATTCCATCTTGCTCATAAAAACAATAGAATCTGATACATTCCATATCGGTGCATCCAAATAGATACCGTATATGCGAACATTTCAATGAGTCCAGATAAATTACGAGAATCCGCTATCTGTGCTGCCAATAGACCACACAGCAATGTATCGGATTTTTATCGTTCCCTACAGGATCCTATCGGACCTTTGCAACAGGGCAGCATGGCCTAAAACTTATCTGCCGCTGGAGCCCCAAGTGTCGCCTTTTACGAGGGCCCTATCTTTTCTGTATTTTCCCTTCGAGTTTATAGTTTCCGGCGCGTCTAGCAGTCGGCATCGCAAGCGAAAGAGCCGAGGAAATGCGTCTAGCCCGACTCGACGCTTTCCCACGCCGAGCCGTCCAACTGCAAATACTCGATAAGGAAAAGGACTGTTCCCCAAAAACACCCACATTCTTGGAGAGGAATCAAAAAGATGCTGCGGGCCCGATCGGGAAAAACAGGACAGTCAGTACTGAGCAAGGGCGAGAATAAGAAGGACGACTCCGCGCGACTCCTCTCTAATTCTCTAAGCAGTAAAACACGCGATCACCAACGATACGCTGCGAATAGTAGAGTAGGAGCGTATCCAACCTATCGATCTCTATAAATACGGATTTGTATTTCATTTATTGTGTATCAATAAATCGGGCATTATTGATTAGAATCATTAATCACCTCGCGTCAGTTATTCGACTAACTATCTTAGTTAGTCTGGCGATCCAACCCGCAGAGCCCAACTGTTCCCATAGGACACACCTTTCAAATGGCTCTTGACCCATCTGGCTGGGACGATTTCCCAATCCGGTAATTCGCCCACACTACCCTAGTGTAAATTTTTCATAATTTCTCATATTATGACATTTCAATATGACATTTGTCATATTATATAAATGTCAATATGACATTTAGTCATATTTGAGATTTTTGGAGAAAAAATAATTTAAAACAGATTCAAATGCTGGTCTATTTCCCAAAAACACATTTTTTAACTGAAAATTCATGATTTCCCATTTTTTCCCCGGAAATTTCACTTTTTCCTATGACTTGAGTGAACGGCTGCGGAGATATTCGGAGAAAAGTTAAAGATGAAAAGAAATGAGATTTCCGTAAAAAAAACTTATTATTATTTTTTCCGGAAATTTCCCTTTTTCCTATGACCTGAGTGAACGGCTGCGGAGATATTCGGAGAAAATTTACTCGAAAGTCAACGGTTATCTGGGACGAGCAAGTAGATAGATCCAGGAAACGACTTTTCGGAGAGAAAAATAAACTGAACCGTCCTACTACGACAATAAGTGAAGGGGGCGAAACAGAGGATTCGACTCTCCAAATTAATGAAAGGAGGAGTTCTCAGGACAACGATGACGATGTCGTGCTTGAGCGAAACAATTCCGAAAAATCTGGAAAAGGTTCCAAACGTAGAGGAAAGAAATTTAAAAAACAATTATTTTTTAAACTTCTTTCCAGTTCTTCTACCTCTACTACAAGAACAATTGTTCTGAAATATGCATGTAAAGTATGTAAACCAAAATGCGTTTCTAGGCGGTTACGTCTACAAAAAATCGTTTCGGTTGAAAACAATTTTTTTTTAGTTGTAAATTTATAAAACAACCATAGAACCATTTTTTTTACAATGAGACCAAGAAGAAAGAACCAATTGAAGAAAAATAAATAAAACCGAGAAAAAAGATCCATTTAGAAAAAAATTAAACCAAGAAAGAACCAATTTTTGTTTAGTTAAACCAAGAAGAGCCAATTTTGTTTTAAAGTAAAAATCAAGCAGAAAGAATTATTTATTTTTTAAGTAAGAATCAACAAGCAAAAAACGCATTTTCGGTAAAAACAAAGTATTTTTTTATGCAAGAACAAAGAATCAAAGTATTTTTTATGAGAGAAACAATAAGTAAGAATAACCAAAGATTTTATTTATTAATTAAAATATTGTATTTTTTCTATTAATAAATATAACTGATGAATAGGTGATCATGCATTTTCATTTTGTTAGTTTGCGTTACTTGATAACTGGAGGAAGTATAATTTGAGCAAACAAAAAGTAAGAATTCATTTTTTATCGTAAAATTGCGTAAAAATAATTGTCCACGAAACTCCGAATACTTCATATTTGTTCCAATTCATAGAAAAATTCGGAAAAATGGTCCGGAAAAAATCCGAGTTTTTCGGGAAAAAAATTGCACTAGGGTAGCCTTTTTGAATTTCATAAATCTTCCCGAGCCTCACTGCCTTTGGACGTCCATTTTCGCGATTTTTGCGTAAAGGGAACGGAGCTATCGACTCGCGTCCAACAGCATTCTCCAAGTCTGTCAATATCTTTATCGGAAATGGGATTATAAATCTCAACTGGTTAGGTAGCGGCTTAAATGTGGCAGAGTATAAGATGGTATTTGTGCGAAACCGGCCGGATGGTGGACAAAGTAAAAATCGATAGAGACAAGTCGATATTTAGCTAAAAATATTGCTGAAAAGCCTAATTTTCGGCAAAACCATGGTATCCGCCTTTTGGGTTTTTTTTATAAGGGTTTTTTTTCGTAAAAAAAATGTAGGTAGCCAAAAAGACCAGCGGCATTCTCAAAGTCTACGAAGTGCCGCTTCCAATCCCGATTAGTTAATTAGCGGCTAAGATGCCTCGTCGAAAGATGGTAAAGCCGAAATTTGGGTATTTCAAATGTTTGGCTCTTTATTGCATCGATGAGGAGTAATCCATAATCGCGCTAGAATCAAGCTTTTTTACGTTTCCAATAGAAAGAACTGCAGCGGTGGTATACGAGTATCCCTGGAACAGGAGTATTCACTTGGCAGTGGCTGCCTTGAATCTTTCACCGATGTCGTTCCAATTGGCGATCTCGAATATTGCTTTGACATAATCAGGCCTGACGTTCTTGTACTGAAGGTAATAAGCGTGTTCCCAAACGTCAATGCCGAAGAGCGGTACAAGGCCGGTCGTTGCCTCGAGCGGATCTTGATTGGCGCAAGTTGCGACTCGAAGCCTCTTTTCCATGGTGTCCCACCCAAGCCACCCCCAACCGGAACCTTGTACAGCGACCGTACTCTCTGACAGCTGTTTCTTCATACCCTCGAAACTACCAAAATCCTGGACGATCCTCTTGAGGAGCGCGTCTGTAAAAAATTTCACACGAGGCAACGGTTACCGATTATTCCTCGGTATCGCAAACAATCCGTTTAGCAAAATGAATTGAAACTCGAGAGCGAGCCGGGCAACGTGGAAATATATCACAGGTGAGCATAGCTATTTATCTAATCGCAAGGCGAATGCGTTCTTTGACGCACCGTCCGGCTTTGTGGTGGCAGGAGACAAATTCGACCAGAATATTGTGTGATTGAGATGCCCGCCGCCGTTGAACTTGATGGCCGGTGCAAGCGCTATCTCCGCAGATGCATCACCCCTCGACACCGCATCCTTGAGCTTTTCCTCCGCGATGTTTAAATTGTTGACGTAGGTCGCGTGGTGTTTTGAATGATGAAGCTGCATTATCTCGGCGGATATTATTGGCTCAAGTGCTTTGTAGTCATAGGGAAGGTCGGGAAGAGTGTGCTTGCATCTGCAGATCGTGTCCCCCTTCCTGAAACATTGACAAAACAGATTGCTTTTATCGTCTATCCGGACCACTCTAGAATTTGTTGGGAATCCTGAAAATGATATTGCTCGATCCTGAGACCGGACGCCGATGTGAAACATTGTTTTCTTCTATCGATGCTAGCTTATTCGTTGTTGCTGAACAAACGTTTTGTACGATAGGACGATGAATTACACAATCATCGTAAAATTGTCAAAGCAAACAATATTTATTCAATTTTCCTTTTCCTCATAATATCCGAGAGCAAAACAATGTCCCCTAAAAATTGTACTGTATATCGGAGGCGTTCGAACAAATGAAACAATAATTCATCAAATTATTGTCATCATGGCAGCATTGAGGTAATATATCCCACGAGCATCCGCCGACTAAGCCGGAGAACGTTTTTTTTTTGTTTCTTTCAAATTGAAATCGAACGACGTACACAGTAGGGTTATCAATTACATAAGTAGCGGAAAGATCAGTGCCGGTATTTGATCAACGGAAAAGACTTACAGGGCAATCGCAACGACTCGTCGTATCGCAAACATCTTCGTTTCGAATAATGTTTCGAGGGCAACGATCTATTCGACGTGAAAAATATCAAGTGGAAATGAAGGCGAATCGATTGTTAAGCCCGCATAACAATTGGAAGGTGACGTTCGCTCGACAAAATTAAGGGCCTGTGCACATGAAAAGAGGCGCGCGAAATTTTGCATGTCCGACTGGAACGAGCGGAATGACAATAATTTATGTCACTATTTTCACATCGCAGCGATATGAAAGCAACGCGGCTAAATAGTATATCGAGTGATCCATTTTGTCGGTGGAATAAAAGGAACTAGTATGTTTTTTCGTGAAGATTTCAAGCATTGAATTAATTTCACTTTTTGACGAACGAACAAACATGCACAGATGGGCAAGAATTTGAAAAGCCGCGTTCTTCGCAGTCAAATTCGCGTCGGAGCTACCCACCCCCAGGTAGCATAAAGTCCAATTGACGTCGATAAGTTACCGTTGTTAGGTTATCTTTATGACCGGAAGATAACTATTCGAAATCTTTCAAATAGCATCGCCCATAATGATGCCGTAAAGTAAACGTTTTTATTATCTCTTTCGGCGATGAAAACGGATGTTTAAAATATCATCTAAGGTAGTCGCCCAGTGGCCATCAGGGTCTTAGTGATCGTCATGTTTACGCATTAAATAAGTATTTTAAGATAAAAATCAGTCTTTCGTGCAGATCTGTGGTATAATAGCTTCCAGGATGTGTTTACTATGTTGTATTACATTTGTACACCCGTAAGTATACGTATAAAAGAATAATCAAATTAAATATATTCCGGTACGACGTCTAGCTGTCATTTCGGCCGAATCCTTCATTAGGAGGTTAACGTGAACCATGTCACATCTCGGGTGATTTGAGAATGCCTGTGGACTTGGGTGAAGTAAGTTTTCCTTCAAGTGATTAACAAGGATTTTAGTTTTGCGTACAGCATAAAACATTATAGTTTTATGTTATTTTCAACGAATTTTCATGTATGACGATTACCGGTCCAGCAACATAAACACTCTGCTGATTAATCGCCACGGCTGTCGATAACCGGGACAATGTTAGAAAAAAAAAGAGTCTTACGAATCGAATATTAGTTTATAGAAAATCAGAAAAGAAATATTGGATCCGTAATTAGCATTATCTGAAGGATCCACGGACCAGTAATCGTCATACACATATTCGCGATAATAAAAAGATATATATATATATGAATAAATGTTGTCGATTACTGGGTCGTGACCATGTCGATAACTGGGTATGTCTTGAACACAGGTGAACAGCACTCGATCGAAAATATATTAAAACTGATTTTATGAAAAAATAGTTGTTTATAATGACTACAAATAAATAAAAATTACAATTCTGACGTAATAGGCTATAAGTAGTTTTATTTTTTTTAATTAGTCAAGTTCCATGGAAGAGAAATTTGTGTTTCAAACTCTTTATCAAATGTTTTAATAAAAATCATAAAGTTTGTGACAGAGTGTGTAAAAATTATTCTGCAGGTTTATATGCAGGCATAATGGAGTCAACAAAATCCTGCGAACTATTGCATAATTAGTTAAGGCCTTATGTACCTTTGGATGGTCGGAAAACAAGGCTTTTTGGGATTAAAAAAAAATACTAATAAAGCAATCAAAACGAGGTTTAGAGGGTTTACTGCACATATCTGTAGATGTCTCCAACGAGCGAACTCGTTGGAGTCGTACATGTGCACCCAGAAGAACTTTCTTTGCCCGTAATCTACATGAGTTTTGCTACCGAAGTACACACGATTATTATAAAATATTTATTTTTGTACATCCCTGATGGAAATCCGCTTATTGGAATTCGACAAATAATGTTGAAATCTGTTAAAAAATGTCAGAAACTGTGAAAATGAATAGATTCTAACATAATTTGATGGAATCGTACATATTTTGATAGATTCTGTCGGAAATAATCTATGAAAATCGGACAGATCCTCACATATTATGTTAACTTTACGGAATGTCATAAAATCACAGAATTCGATACTTTCTGTCATCTTTTTGTCAGAAAATGTCATCTTTTACCAAAAAATGATTAAATTAATTTTCCATTTTTTGACATATTGTTGCATCGAAAAGAATGACAGAAAATGACAAAAAATGATAGAAAACGATAATTTTTATCATAATTTGTTGTCACATTTTTGTTGAATTCTGACAGATTTCAGCTGTCATTAAATCACAGAGTTTGATACTTTCTGTCATCTTTATGTCGGAAAATGTCATCTTTTAACAAAAAATGATAAATAAGTTTTTCATTTTTTGACATATTGTTGCATCGAAAAAAATGACAGAAAATGTCAAAAAATGATGGACAACGATAATTTTTATCATAATTTGTTGTCACATTTTTGTTGAATTCTGACAGATTTCAGCTGTCATTAAATCACAGAATTTTTTTATCTATGTATTTTATCTGCGTCTCTGTATGTTGAATATTTTTTAAGATCTCAACAGTTGCCAAATATGTGTCACCAAATAAAAGTATTATTGCATATAAAGTCCCAAATTTCTTTCTTTCAGCATTTCCATTAAAATTTAGAAAATTATATGTAAATTCCATCAAATATTGACGAATTCTGACAATTTATTATCAGAATCGATAATTAAATGTCAAAAGTTAACAAGTTCGGTCATTATATGACAAAAAATAAAAAAGAATGATATAATTTGACAGATTCGGTCATAATATTTCATGAATGTTAAAGAATTCCATTTCATTCCATTAAATAATGACATTTAATGACGCAAATCTCACAAAAAATAAGAAAGAATGATATAATTTGACATATTCGGTCATAATATTTTATAAATGTTGGAGAATTCCATTATATTCCATTAAAAAATGACATTTAATGACGAAAATCTCACAAAAAATAAGAAAGAATGATATAATTCGACAGATTCGGTCATAATATTTCATGAATGTTGAAGAATTCCATTTTATTCCATCAAAAAATGACATTAAATGACAAAAATCTCACGTAAAATGGAAAACTCTTACGACATTATATGACATATTATGTAAGATTCTGACAGAAATTACTGAATTATAACATTACTTTTCTGATAAAATATGACAGATTCTGTAAAGCATGTTCCAATTTCCGGTCAGAAATCATGAACTTCTCGTATAAATCGTATATCGTATAAATGACATATTCTGACATTATTTCTCATTGAAAGTTGACGGAATATTATCAAATCTGACATTTTTGTTTTAAATCTGACGAATTCCAATAAGCGGATTTCCATCAGGGATCAAGCCCGATTTTTAAGAAAGTCGCATTTTCGACTGAAGCAACGGCCTTTGTTCGTTTCCAAAAACCACAATTGTTAAACGATTGTAAAAATCGTGTGTACATCGTTATAAAATGTATCTAAGAAGTTATAGTTGAAATTTGAAGTCTATCGGTCAAAAAGTGCAGGACCTACGAGTCCGCCCGATTTTGAAAACATTCCTTCATGAAAAACGCGTTTAAAGTTTTAAAACCATTTTTACATGTCTTTAAAAAAATGTCCACCTAAAATAACTTTCGCATATTATTTTCAACATGTTTATACATAATTGGTCAATAAAAAAAAAACATTTTTTTTTCAATGGCATATAATGCCTCAAAGCAGTTTGAACGCATGTTCATTAGTAGGACGTTCCCATGGCGATTACCAGACCAACTGTCATAGCGGCATGACGATGACTCGTACAATAGCATCTTATAACCATTACGAAATATTTTCTCGAAAACTGTACCAGGCACGGGAATTTCACGACGACCTCCTTCTTCGTGATAAAAAACTGATTAAGGACGACTTAAAATAACTTTTACTCACTTTCCTAGTTGAGCTATATAAATTTGCAAAGTCAAGCAATCTGCTTAAGGTGACGATTACTGGGCCATCTATCTTAATTGATGACTTTTTTAAGTTATCAAGTTATCTATTTACTGTTATCTATTGTATCTAGTTCAACGTTGTCCAAAGGATATAGTCCAGTCGGAATGTACATGAGACCTATTATCGAAGGCCAGCACGTCCTCAATTTTTTTGTAGGTGCTTCGGATTACCAGGAATGTACCCCAAAGTTTCCCTTTTAATACATGGTGTTTTGGATTTAATAATATCTTTTTTGGAATTAGTTTTATCGAAAAATGCTTCCTACAAATGTTGTGCGGAATTATGTCACCTGCAAAATAAGTGCCATGCAAAAATCACGTAGGATTATTAATTTAACGGCAAATCATCGGTGAGGGAATTTTTTTGCATCTACTTCGTTTATTAATGATCTTAAAGGAACATCCCTCAGGTGACACCCTTCGATTTTGTTGAAATTTGGATATGTTATGAAGCACCGAAAAGTAAGCGATATGTTTTTTTTATCGGCGGAAAAACGGTTTTAAGGGGTGAAACCACCCCTCGAAAAAGGCATCTCTAGGGGTAATATAGCAGTTTCACAAACAAGGAGTCCACCGATTTTAATTTAAAAAGAACGAAAATTCTTCTAATCCGAAGCAATGAAAAATCTACTACAGTGACATTGCAAAAAAAAGTAAGGGATGAACCACCCCTATATTTGCTTTTTTCACTCCAAACGGCGAAATATTGCATGGAAATCAACAAAATGGGGTTTATTTTAAAGAGGGCAAAAAATTAAAGTTTACGTGTTTTTGCGCAATCGTCGATCCGCAAGCTTAAGGTGGTAAACATGAATTAAATCGGCGAGGTCGTATTTTTCTTTTCAAAATATCCGCGCTGATATAAAATACTCCTAAAACATGTAATTGAATATTTTCTCACGCTTAAAACTTATCGCCCTTCTCTTAAGGGTAAACTTCCCCCGCGTAATTCCATTTCATTTGCGGTTTTAGCAAATTTTCAACCCGTATGCTTTGAAATTGTTATGAAACCAATCGGCAATATGAATTTTATGTTTGGGTATGCATGTATATATGTGGATTGAATTTTCGAAAGAGGTGTGTAGTGAGCGGGGGGAAGGGGGGGGGGGGAGCTACCCCTTAATCATAAGACTCGTATATTCGAATTGGGAAGCCGTCGACTCTGATTCGGAAGCATTCAGAAATCCACACACATTTCTATCATAACTAGTTATATATTTTATCATGATACTTTACAGAATAAATGTAAAGGGGTTACGAGCGAAACATTTTTTTTTGCTCGCCTCAAAGTATCGATTTGTAAGATTATCGTACGTTAGTTTTATCACGATATCCCTAAAATCGTAAACGTCGTGACCCATTACATGAACAGAGCCGCCAAGCGCAATTTTTCGTTTCGAAATTTTTACCGCGATGTTCTCGAAATATACTTTTCAAGGCCGGTCCCCAAATATGTGGAAAACGGGTCGATAAGTTCGGTACAAATTTTATCTCGATATTTTCGGATAAGTTGTTCCGTTCAGAACGTAACATTTTTTGCTGAATTCTTCTTTTTGTCAGAAAGCCGGAAACTTAAAAATTCCAAATCGAAAAGTAAATGTAAATTTCAAGTGGTGCTATTTGGTTAGGTTTTTAATCATTCCACGAGGCGGGTTTTGTATATTATATTTTAAGTAAATTTTCGAAATTTCTATTTCAAATTAACCGATTGCGCGATTTTGTAAGATACTAATTTTAGACTACAATTCGCAAATACAACTAAACTATTAAGTCTACTCCTGTGATTTTTTTTCGATAAATAGTATAATAGTGGGCCTTACGTATTAAAATACTACTTTACACATGAGCCGAAAAGTTTTCAAATAAAAAATTAAGTCCTCAAATATTTTTGCAAATCTAATTTTTCTACCAACTTTCAAAGGCTCTAGAATTTAAAAATTACATAGGGTTTTTTTCGACAACTTATATATTTGAAACCTATTTGAAAACCACACACACACACACACACACACACACACACACACACACACACACACACGCGCGCGCACGCACACACACACGCACGCACACACACACACACACACACACACACACACACACACACACACACACACACACACACACACACACAAACATTATCATTTCAAAGTATTATATTATTATTAAAGTATTACAAAAAGGCTTACCTTTTTTCGCTCCAGAAATATATATTTATTCACGCGAAAATTACGAAAACAACATTCAAAGTAACGTCAAATTCGCGTTCAGTCTGTTGTCGAGTGAAGCTAGCACCGCGACCCTTCGCGCGATCGCAGCGCCATCCCTGTTGCCTTCATTTTTGAGCACGCTTTTTTAAAATCATTTCCCCATTGGAGTTTATAGGCTCCTGTATCTAGTCTCCATGGCGCTAGCGTCGCTTGCCCCCGAGTAAGCGAACTCCACTCCCTAGACACTGCCCTAGTTCTGTTGACACTTTCGAGTATAGATTGCAGCTAGCGCGAACAAACCTATGTTTTGATTCTTTTTCGTAAGAAATATCCAGTACACGAAAAGTAAATTACAGAAGCATATATTTGCATGCAAAAATGAACAAATAAACACATTCATGCTCAAAAATATATGACCAAACCTTTATTAACCGTGTGCTGAACTCAAGTGATAATGATAAAAGTGATTTCGTGTTTATCCACACTTTGAGGACGAATTTTTTTTCAAAATGTTTTTCACAAACGTACTGCGTTGGTTTTAACTTCACTCCGGAAATCGTACTTGCTACTTTTTTTAAAAGTTCGACGTTTTTGGCACTTAAAAAATAGAGCATTTTGGTCTATCTTTGTACCTCGTTTTACACTAAGGTACGGCACACGATTTCGGCATTTTCACTCAATTAAATTGACAATAACAGTTATTTGGGCATATCAAATTTGTTTTTATACGAGTGAACGATTTTTAACTGTTAGGCTGGGAATAGACGTCCGATATTTTCTTTCCGACAGTCTGATCAGACTACCGGAAGGCACTCGTGCCGTACCGGAACTCGGAGCCGACTATCGGATCGGATGTGTATTACATGTTCAAACAAAGGTTTGTTCGCGCTAGCTACACTTTCTACACTTTTTTTGGGAGTGTACACTTTCGCGTTCGTTTTAACGGAAATGACGTCACGCGCCGCTGTTCGCGTTACGAGTGTAGCTACACTTTCGTGCCACTAACCCTAGACTTTCTACACTCGATCTTGACGAAGTGTAAAAGTACACGAAAAGTGTAACAGTGATATTACTCGAATAACCCCATAACCAGCGAAACTGTCAGTGAGTGTATACAGAGGTGAGTACGACATAACCTAAAATATTTAAGGCAATCACAAACAAATTCTCATTTATTACGAAAAACAATCAATAATAAAGGTTCAAAATAGCAAACTATTATAATTATCAATCTCTATCGATCAAGGTGATTAAAAAATTGACATGACCTAAAATGTATAAGGCAATCACAAACAAATTCTCATTTATTATGAAAACCAATCAATAATAAAGGTTCAAAATAAGAAAGTATTATGATTATCAATTTCTATTGATCAAGGTGATAAAAAAATTGACAAGATATAATGACAAGTGTTTATTATAAATTCGCAGTATCACAATACGTTCCAATCTACTATCAACGCAAACAGAAGCTAACATGGAACAGGAGCAAAAAATTAAGTTAGCAGTGCTGTTCCGAGATTCAGAAAGCGACTTAGTCGTTGTTGCTGACAACAACGTGTGCATTTGTGAAGGTTTTGGATTATTTCTACAATCGTATCACTAACACTCCATTCTATGTAAAACTGGTATCAATACATCCATTCTGAGCGCAATTACAAGTACAACCCTAGCGGATTGGAAGACCGCAAAAAAACCTCGATCATCGGTCACGGTCATTTTCTGCCCTTTTTGAACCGGAAAAAGTGACCGAGCAGTGACCGAACAACGTTTTTTTGAGGTTAGTCACTTGACCGGTTTTTTTTCGGTTTTCGGTCACTGTAATAAAAGTAAGGTTAGTCACTTGACTGGTTTTTGGTTACTGGGGCGTTTCAGTCACTGACCGTAGTAATGACCGAAAGCGAACCGAAGTGCATGGGGCAGAGAGAGGGTCCTTCTGGAACGCTATTGGAAACATAATAATAGAAACTCGTACACAAAAACATCAGTGAATTTGAACGTTTTTTTTTAATATCTTGAAATAAACCAAACAACAATAACACTTTTGTATCCATTTAATACTCATCCTCTTCCTCCTCGTCCTCTTCGTTGGAGTCGGTTTCCATCTCGGAACTTCTTTTTTCTTCTTGTCTCTTTTTAGCCTCTGTCCTTTGTTCTTAGCACCTTCGCTCGGTATCTTTCGCTCTGGAATTCGATGGATAACCACTCATGTACTTTGGCTGCCGTTAGCCTCTCCTGTTGATTTAGACGACGGCAATGTTGGAGTTTCCGGCATGCAACTGTAACATAAACACGGCATTGTTATTTTTTTGTAACAAGGTACTAAATGGTAGCCCATTTAGAAATATAACCTGCTACGCTCGAATTGTTTATTATTTGAGATCATTTACCGTATAGACCCTCTATCTCTCTGTCGCTCACAACCCGATAGCCCTCGCGTCCCAACGTCCGTTTAACTACGAGTTTGAAATCGTTGATTCCGGGACCACAACCCTTTTACCAGCGCACACGACATGTAAACGTGGTTATTGAAAAGAACTCGTCAAATGTGTCGCTCAGCGTCGCGTTGCTGCGTCAGGCAGCGTTCAATATGGCTGCGCATGAAGTGACGTGTTGCGCCTGCGTGTACGTTGAGCGGCCATCTACTTTATCGAGGACTCCTCGGCAGGGAGGCGAGGACTGCCGAGAACCGAGAGTACACCATGTGGAATACACTTATCTATTATTCATATGAAGTGAATACTCAGTGCATAGGATATTATAACGTATATGTATAATGTAGTGCACATGCTCGTACTTTTTTCTTTACATTATTTTAATTTCATTTTGTTTACAAAGCAGCAGCAGCAGCAGCGTGGAACACATATGTGGCATACATATATACTGTAACGTGCTACACGAAATAGCAATAATTGCAAGAAAAGAATGTATATTTCTTTTCATTCTTGTCAACATATAATCATTATTTCCTTTCTCATTTATAGATGGAAAATCGGATGAAACACCTCAAGTGCCAAGTGACTAACCTCACTTTTATTACAGTGACCGAAAACCGAAAAAAAACGGTCAAGTGACTAACCTAAAAAAAAACAGTATTCGGTCACTGTTCAGTCACTTTTTTCGGTTCAAAAAGGGCAGAAAATGACCGTGACCGAAATAGGGTCATTTTGACCAATTTTTGGTCTTTTTTTTAGGTCTCCCAATCCACTAGGGAAGTTAATAATGTCAATAACACCGTCCATTGTAATCAGTTTACGAGATCAACAAACTTGAGGTTGCACGGTATATCTCTTTAACGGTTAGATGAGACTCCGTAATCTCATGTGTTGTTTGATGTTAAGGTGTGGTCCACTAGGTCGCCGCCATGTTTCCTGTACACTATCGCGTTCGCGCTAGAGTTGCTTACCCGCGAGGAAACAAACTACACTCCCTAGACATTGCCCTAGTTCCGTTTACACTGCCGAGTGCAGAGTGCAGCTAGCGCGAACAAACCTCAGGTGTATGGCACGAGTGCCTTCCGATAGTCGGATCAGACTGTCCGATCGGATTGTCGGAAAGAAAAAATCCGACGTCTATTCCCAACCTTATACGCACATACGCCTATATGATAAAACAATTTATGATTTGTTGAGGTTAGTCTCATCATGTTCGCCCGATCACAACGACACGTGGTGGCGGCGATAAGAAAGAAAAGCTTGGACAATAGACGGCCCACTCGCCGCCTATCAATGGCGACCGTTGTTTCAAGACCTGCAATATAAGACCGTGCTTTGCTTTTGACACTGGGATAAAAAAGAGCGGCTACGATACTCGAGTAAGGCTAAAGCAAAATTAAAAGCAAAGCTAAAAGGTCATCATACTGCATAAAGAGTCGCGGCGTGTTCGTCTCACCACGGCCGTAAGCATTCCATTCTACATACATTTCAGTGGTCTTGCATACAAGACTTGAAACGACGGTGGTGGGGGATAGGCCCGCTTAGTGTCCAAGGCGCTGCTGTCGCGGGGTGTCCTTCCCCTGCCCCATCAACTGCCGCGTCATTTAACAATCATCGACGCTGCTGGATGAGAGGCCAGGGGAAGGATACCACGCGACATCAGCGCCTTGGACACTAAGCGTGCCTACCCCCACCACGGAAATTCGCTTTCTTTTGAAGACCTGTATGTAAGACCGTGGTTTCGACCAATCGTCTATCAAAAACATAAATTTGCCGGATATGATTTTTTTCATTTTTTTTTTTTCAGGAAGGATGTCTTGATAAATGTTCTAATTAAAATAGTCGATACATAGAAAAGACTGTGCAGCCATAAAGCCGCGTATCGGGTAATATCCTGGTCGTGAATTTTTCGGCCAAATCGGGTAACATGACGATGCGTGGGAAATATTCCGCACAAGGTATTAACCTTTTTTCTTTTCTTGTTCAGAAGCGATGATCTAACGAACGTTTTAATTCAAATATTCGTTACCTACAAACGCTCCTTCTTACAAGAATGTCAAATGCGATATACATAAAAATAAGGGTTTACTTAACGCTAATTTTTTAAAACAATTTTTAACGAAAGGCTGATCTAACAAACGTTTCAATTGTTCCAACATTTTTTCATTTGTAGCACGTACAGCATTGCTCTGTTTCAGGCTTGTCCTGACGGGCATCGGAAATTATTTTAGTAATTATCCAGCGTTGCTTTGGTGATTCGACACGCTATTGGTCCAACGCTAGTAGCAATAACTAGCGTTGTGGGTGTGTGTGTCGTCGTGCGATGGCGTTGCGTGTCACCGAGAGGCCATCGAGTTTTACCTCTACAGCGTGCCACCTACTGCGATGCTCCGAAAAAAGCAGCATTTCGCCATACAGCCCGAAAATGCAATATGTCCGCCTAATGTTATTGAGAAGTTGAGATAAGTTCGCGGCGAGTCGTGCGCGCGGTATATCGGTGTGAGCGCATAAAATAAATTATCAATAATTGTGAATTTCGAGCGATTGGGAGAATTGGCGAAGGAAAACGGCTAACGCGCCGTGGCAGTGACGATTTACGGGTCGGAGGCAACGTCGAGTAATTTCGAATCGCGGTACGTTGAAAAATTGAAGCAAAGTTGGGGAAAAAAGTGGTCCCAGAAGGATAAACGGAACGCGCAGAGGGGGAAGGAGAAGCGGAGTGAGAGAGTGATAAAATACATTAAGTTTTAATAGAAGAGAGACAAGTCTCGAAGGAACTCACCAAGCAATTGGATATTAAATTGGATAATTGGATAATAAATGGTCGAACGGCACTGAAAGTCACGTCGTCGAATTGAAAAGAATATGAGTGCGCACGGACAAAAGGTTCGTTCGCCGTGTCACACTTATTTTCATTCACCAGACGTTCTCAAATCCAATCTAGAACGACGGAGAGAGAGAGAGAGAGAGAGAGAGAGAGAGAGAGAGAGAGAGAGAGAGGGAGAGAGAGAGAGAGAGAGAACGCAGAGTTCGGATTCAGCCAGCTAAATTCGAATGAAAACATAGCTGTCCTTTTTCCATTTGTACCGTTGTTCTCAATTTATTTTCGCTTTTTTTTCCTCCAATAAACGAAAAACTTCCTCCCTGAGTTTTGCCATCCAAAAGGCGAGCGAATGGCTTCTACACGAAACATCTCGCGACACGCATCTATACCACTGTAAACGGCGAATGTACGGAGAAAAAAAAATTCTTTATGTTATCAATTTATCTCGCTGTATCATTGTCGAGAGAAAGGGATGAGGAACGTTGTACGTTTTCTAGGTGCACCAAAGGGCCCCAACATTTTTTAACGCCCTTGGTACGATTTGGATCGGATCGAATCAGCTGGTTTACCTGCCTGACTAACCTCGGGCCTGATACCCCCCCCCCCCCAACCTTATTCTCCCGTTATTACGATTCGCACGTTCTTCTACAATCAAGGAGAACACCTCGTACTCGCTAATCTGTGATTTCTCGTTTGTTCCGATACTTTGTCGAATCGGTATTACGATTAATTCGCGTACCAATAAGTCTTAGACTCCCCACCCCGATGGCGGCGCTAAAAGCTGCAAAATTTCGTAAAATCATGCAGATTCATTTGTCGCACGCACGGCTGCGGGATAAATAACGAAATTATATTTTTTCTTCAACTTGTCCGATAATACATTTGTGGTATTTTTACAATAGAAAATCGACGTTTTGAATGGAAAAAAATTAAAACATTTCAGTACGAGGGGAGAAAAGACGTTTTAATTTACACGAAGCATTTTAAAAGGACGCGAGGGATGGCGTAAGTTAACCTTTGATGATGCTTGGCGCAAAAAAAATCTCTCGATTAAAAAGTGTCATTCTCGTCTCGAAGTTGGTAGTCGGTATATCTTTTTCGACGAGCGTGTTCCAATTCGACACGGCCGCACGGGGGGTTCTCACGATGATAAAAGTAGCGAGAAAAAGAACTTTCGAGAATTTATCAGGCCTGGTCCTCGCGACAACGACGCGTGGGGTGTTCGCACTGTGGTTATGTTTGCCAAACAACACAAAGATATGCACGCGAAGGACATTTTAGTTTTCGGCCGCCCCTCTAGCATCGTGCACGGGGATATACGTAGGATGACGGGCTGAAAATTAAAGACAGGCGCGGAGTGATGCGCTTCGGAAAATACGATGGAACTTTGCCAACGAGAAAATTTTGGCGTGTTCTCTCCGGGAGGGGGGTGAGCGATGCGCGAGCTCGAGAATTAGTAAATCAGACGGAGAACGGGATAGGAAAGAAAGTCCATCGAATATCACAAGTAAATGCCAGTTTCCTTTCATTTCACAAGGGCAACTAAACATTGTAAAAACGTTTTATTTCCCGCGTGGGAAATTGTCTCCGCGTTTCTTCGTCCGACGCGTGAATATGCACTCTCATTTTCGTGACCCGATGACCAGATTGGCAAAAGTCGACTGTAAATAACGCCCGAGTTGAAAACAAACAAAAAGTATTCGTTTCGGGCACCTCAATTTTATTCTCCATTCCGAAGAAATGTTCGTTACTACTGGAAAAATATACACGCCGGTGCGTATCGGTTTTTCCTTCTCCGGTCGACACGGAATAGTGCAGCGATTAGCCAACGGTCGCGAAGCAAAAGGAATAGAATCTTAAAAAGCCGTACAAATGAGGATCCGAAAAACATTCAAAAGATTAACCTCGTACAATTTGTCAAAAAAATAAAACTGCGAAATACGGTGTTAAATTCTGACTAATAACGTTAAATTGTTGGCGAACGTATCATCATTAGGATGTCGTCCGTAGAGTTATGTCGCTAGGCGCCTACGCTCGACTGTATATCGAACGAGGTCTTTGATTCAACGCTCGATGTATGCATTTTACAGATTGGCCGTGGATGAAGACGAGTTATGCAGCTTCAAGACACGATACATACACGATAAAGTGAATTGAGACTGTCGCAAGGAGAAAGAGGAGGATGTCGTTGAAACCGCGTATGGTGGACTTTCGGGAGACATGGGACGTTCTTCGTGAAACAGTGAAGGGTGTGATAACACTCGCGGACGTACCGCGTTCCACGTGGAACGACAGATTTAGGTACGAAATCGAGCGACAATGATGAAAGACAAAAAAAAGTAGTACTATGGAAAAGGTCGAATTTGAAAAATATTAAGTAAAGTTTGTTTGCTTTTACAGTGACGTTTACTCGCTGTGCGTGGCTTATCCCGAGCCACTCGCCGATCGTTTGTACAACGAGACAAAGCGTTTTCTAGACAACCATGTATCGCAATTGTTGATGCGCGTGCGTGGCCACGGCGAGAATGGCCTTCTACAGGCCTATCATCGCGCCTGGACCGAGTACTCGCAGGGAATAAATTATCTACATCGCTTGTACTTGTATCTGAATCAGCAACACATCAAGAAGCAAAAACTCACCGACGCCGAAATTATTTACGGCGTATCGTCGACAATCGCTGCCGATTGTCAGGAACAAATGGAGATTGGTGAATTGGGCCTCGATATATGGAAGAAACGAATGATCGCGCCGTTGAGGCGACAATTGATTGCGCTTCTGCTCGAGGGTATACACGCAGATCGTATGGGCGAAGCGCAGCCCGCGACTCCCGACGTTATTTGCAGTGTTATACAGAGTTTCGTCAGTGTCGAGAAATACAAGATGAAGGGTCAACTGGATGTAAGTCGAATGGATTATTTCGAGTCGCGAGATGCAACTTGGTTTGAAAAAGCATTTGCAAAATTGTTTGCCCCGAGCTTTGCTTCTTCGCTTCCACCAATGACGTTTCCTTACTCTTTCGCATCCGCGACGTTGACAGATGTACCAGGAAATATTCGAGGGCCCTTTTCTCGAAGCGAGCGGTGAATTTTATTCCCGCGAGGCTTCTGAACTTTTGCAACAATCGGACGTGACGCGTTACATGGAACGGGTTACTTGGCGTCTCAGCCAGGAGGAACTGAGAGCCCACAAATTTTTACATCACAGCTCTACGCCCAAGGTTCGTACTTTGCAAAGAAAAGCCCCTTTGTCCGTTCCATCTCCATACTCTTGTGCGACGAGTTGTCATTTTTGTCCAACATGTTTATCTCCTCTCTCTCTCTCTCTCTCTCTCTCTCTCTCTCTCTCTCTCTCTCTCTCTCTCTCTCTCTCTCTCTTTCAAAGGTTCGTCTGTGTTGCGAGGAAAAAATGGTAGCCGCACACGTTGCTTGGCTCCACACGGAATCCGATCTGATGGTCGAGCACGAGCGACGGAGGGATCTCGCACTCTTGTATCCTCTCGTTCGACCTTTGCCCTCGGGACTGACCCCACTCGTGCAAAAGCTCACTCAGCACATAACCAAACAGGGTCTGCAAGCGATCGGGCCGATGCAAGGAGAAAACGTAAAATGCTTATTCTCATTTTGACGGGGCGGGGCGGGGATCGTCGCTGCGATTCCCTCGCCTTGAGGCAAAGAGACACGAATCCGCCGATAAAGGCATCCGTAAAAACGGCTGTTTGGCATGACAAATTTTTCACAAGCTATGCCCCATTAGTGGAGAAAGGGATGTATATCTCTAGGATATTCGTGTCTTCGGGGGGAGAAAATAAAAGGAAAAATGGCAGCGTGTGCTTATTTAGCCGTGATGGTAAAAATGTCACGCCTCGTTCCGTCCGTCCCGTTTTGGCGAAAAATGTTGCTTTCGACGGCAATTGTACGTTTATCTTTCTATTTCGGTAATCAGGTTCACACGCAGTTCGTCGAGAGCATGCTGGCCGTGCACGCGAAATATGCAGAACTGATAAAGGACGTTTTCAAAGGTGAGCAAGTGTTTGTCGGTGCGTTGGACAAAGCCTGCTCGGCGGTTGTCAATCACAGGCCGGCCGCTAGACAACCAGTTCGCGCTCCCGAACTCGTAAGAATTTTTCAAACTATCGTCAATCGTGTGTATTCGCAATGGAAACAACAACAAGATCGTCGAAAAATTAGACCTAATCGTAAAACGACATTTGTCAATATTTTTGTGTTTGTTTGTTTTTTCTTGGAATGTTGACGACAGCTTGCCAAGTACTGTGACTCGTTGTTGAAGAAATCGGCAAAGGGCGTTTCCGAGGCGGAGATAGACGAGAAACTTACGCGTTCGATAACGGTATTCAAATACGTCGACGATAAGGACGTGTTTCAAAAGTTTTACGCGCGTATGCTCGCTAAACGCTTGATACATCAGCAATCCCAGTCGATGGATGCGGAGGAGTCCATGATCGATCGACTCAAGCAGACGTGTGGTTACGAATTTACGAACAAGTTGCATCGAATGTTTACGGATATGTCGGTCTCGATGGATCTGAATACGAAATTCACGGCGAGTCTCAGGGAACGAAACGCCGACGCTCAATTGGGGATCGGTTTCGTGGTTTACGTCTTACAGGCAGGCGCATGGCCGTTGTCGTTGCCACCGTCCCCGGGTCCCTTTCACGTGCCGCAACAGCTCGAGCGCTCGATTCAGGCTTTCGAGAGCTTTTATCACGCTCAATTCAGCGGTCGCAAGATCACCTGGCTTCATCACTTGTGCCAGGGCGAATTGAAGCTAAATTACCTCAAGAAGCCTTATCTCGTAACCGTGCAAACTTATCAAATGGCGCTGCTACTTTTGTTCGAGCAGTGCGACTCGTTGCCGTGTCGCGAGGCCGCAGTCTCCCTTCGTCTCTCCCACGAGCAACTCGTAAAACACGCCGCGAGCCTCGTCGATTGCAAGATACTGAAGAAAGCGACAACCGCGGCAACCCCGGCAGCCGCGACAACGACGGCTACGGGCCCCAGCAGCCGCCACACCGGAAACGACCACGGCGACGAGGACGACAAGGACCTGAACACCGAGAATCCCGGCTCCAATGCCAATCTCGACGAGGACACTATTCTCAAGCTCAATTTCGATTATACAAACAAAAGAACGAAATTTCGAGTCACCGGTGCTCTGCAGAAAGACGCACCCAGTGAGGCTGAGGGGATACATCGCAGCGTCGACGACGACAGGAAATTGTATCTACAGGCCGCTATAGTGAGAATTATGAAGAGCCGAAAATTACTGAGACACAATCAACTCGTTCAGGAGGTATTTTTCACTTGTATATTTTTCTTATTCTTTCTTCCCTTTGACGATTACGTTGATCAATTCCATTACGGAAAATTATGCGCTCCCATCTCTTTACAGGTACTCAGCCAATCGAAAGTGACTTTCGCTCCGTCAATAGGAATGATAAAAAAGTGCATCGAGGCGCTGATCGACAAGCAGTACATCGAGCGTACGGCCAACAGTTCTGACGAGTATTCTTACGTCGCGTAACCCTCTGCCACATCCCCTTCCCCGTCCTATTTCGCCTCGTCTTCGTCCTCGTATTTCCTTCGCTCGTCCAATCTGCGCCCCTCGTTTCTGCGCAAAACCCTTTAATGAGACATCACAAAAATAGAAAAGGAGAGAGAAAGAGAGAAATAAATATTTCCGACGATATCCGGATACGACCGCGAACTTATCGCGCCAAGGCCGATACGATCAGCCAGAATTGCGATAACATTTTAAAAAGAAGAAAAAAGCACTTAAAATTGACGAGAGAAAATGGTCTTTCGCGTCATATCGATCGCTCGGTCCATTTCAATATCGCGATGAGGAGGTGGACTAATGAAGAAGATAAGAAAATAATTAAAATGTAATATATGCACACCGACACGAAAAATCACAATAAAAAAAGATAACGTTACTATTTTATCTCGAGGTTACATTATTCGGCTTTTTTAATTGGTTGCTCTCGATATTTACAATCTGTCAAGGTCGAATATGTTTTTCAAGTGTGGCTGCGCGCGTTTGCGCGAGGACACATTGTACCGCTACAGGCCTCCCTATATTTTTCCTGTGACAGTTGTGCTCACTATTTGAAGCACAGTTAAAACTGCCACGCGAATATATTAGGTTCGCACACTAATCGCGCATCAACTACTGCTATTCCATAAATTCCGCAATTGATGGTTATATCGTAAAAAAAATGAATAAATTAAATTATTCAATGAAAAATTAAATAATTTGCTACCTTTGGACCGGCCCTCTCGCAGGGATCCAATTTTCTACAAATGTAACGCTAAACTTGCACCATATAACACGTTTATTCAATTTTAGAATAATTCGCCCAAGCAAAAAAAAAACACTCCGATTGGGAGTGAAACATTTTCATACGAAAATCTATACTTGCCGATCGATCGTAAAAAATCATCCATTCGCTATCCGTGTCGATTCTAGTACTTCAACTCTCATGACGGTATTTCAAATGACGAGGGAAATATTCGAAATGTGAATTCAAGTGGAAACCATTTTTCATACAATCATGAGTCCGTGATCTTTTCCACACTATTTGAAATTCATTTATTCTCAGCTTCACTTTTGTGTGTATATTTTATTCGCCATTTAATGCGACATCTCAAGTGTTGTCGCGGAACATTTTTCGGAGCAAAGATCCAAACGTCCAGAGGAAAAGAATAAAGAATCGAAGAGATCGAGGTCCGATGCAAATATATGGCGGTTGGGGTCACCAAGGGACACTGCCACCGTCACACGAATGTCAACGTCAAAAGTGTAAATAAGAATTTTAGACAATGACCGCGGCACTCCAAGTCTCATACCTCAAAAAGTACTTGATTGCGGTGTTTTCAAATATGAAAAAAAAAAGACTAACAATGTGGGTTTTTATTGAACATTCTAAAGGTGATTTTTACATTACTTTTGCGGTTGCAACCAAACTGAGAGTCCTGTGCACCCCGCGCCGGCGCCCTCTCTCCCTCCAAAACAAAAAAAAACGTTTATTTAAAATATTGTTTTTTAACAATGCGTACTTCCTGCAATAGCAGGTTGTAGCACGTCAAATGGGACATTATGTATATATAAAAATTTAACAATCTTTTTTGTCCCGACAAATATTTCACCATTCGTGGGACGAAGCTGAAAAACGATCTTTTTCTATTTCATACGACACGTAATTAGCGATATTGTTTCATAAAATAATATTCTTTGGTCCTCGATATCATCAGCGTTAGTAGAAACTTTGTCTTTGATATAATTATCGACTAGAACAACACAAGTTGTTTCGTTGCGTCGGCCAATCTCGATTCGTTTTTTTTCTCCGTATTCTTTCTTTCTTTTATTAGGAACGCGGGGTCTTGAGTTGCAAGAGATCGGGATCAAGAAGATTGTTGGGATCTTCGTTGTCCGGTAGTGTCTTGTTTCCAAGGCCGTTAACAATGAGTGGAGAGGCCGTCGCGACGTTTCCATACGGCGAAAAACCCGCCCATTCCATCCCAAGATAAATAGGCGGTGGACTGCCCAGTGGTGCTTCCAGTAACAGATGATCTGTCTGATGCTGTTGCTGCTGCTGGTGCTGTTGTTGCTGCTGTTGCTGTTGCTGCTGCTGATGCTGCTGTTGCTGCTGCTGCTGCTGCTGCTGCTGCTGCTGCTGCTGGTGATGATGATGATGGTGATGATGATGAGACTGTTGAACACCGTCCTGGTGACATTCAGACGTTTGCAGATGCGACGGATTCATGTGATTGCCGAGCTTGCACTGCTTTTCCTGCTTTCGCCATTTGGCTCGTCGATTTTGAAACCATACCTGGTAAAGCATGCACGACCGAATAGAACGTTTGAGCCAGGATAAAAGGTTTCTTCGATTCAAGACCAAATAACATACGCTGAGAAATTATCAACAATCACCTACGCTATATTTTGCGGGATTTATGCATCAATGATTTTTTTCACATATTCCAACGGCCAGAGTATCCAAATGCGTGTTTCCATAATTTTTTTTAAGGTTTTCCTAGGCATTGGAAATCTCTATAGCTTTGCCATGTCCGTCTGTCCGTTTGACGAAGCAGAATTCTTGTGTAATCCCTTGGTTTAAAAATCATCAAATGATTCGTAAAAAGAACGTTCTGCGTGAAATTTCGAGTAAAACTATCGATAATATTTTCGAAAAAGGTTTCGTCAATTATTGATAACTGTAGGTGTTTGTAAGTTGTTATATATAATATTGTTCAATAAAGTAGATATTCATTCGCAAGGTTTTTCTTCACGAGGGGCTTCGCGAAATCGTCTTACTTGAATTTTTGCCCAAATTTACCTGTACTCGCGCCTCGGTCAGCTGAATCCTCATGGCCAACTCTTCCCTGAAGAATACATCGGGATAGTGTGTCTTCTGGAACGCCCGCTCCAGTTCTTCGAGTTGAAAATTGGTAAAAGTCGTGCGGTATCTTCGCTGCTTGCGTTTTCCAACGACACCCACCGAGAGCTGCTGACGTTCCTCGCTTCCCGCACTCGGTGAGAAGTCGTAAGCTGATCGTTCAATGATCCATTAACAATAATTATAATTTATCGCACGCGGTACAGTATTAATTTTTCAACAGTATAAATTTCCTTCTTCGAGCAAAAAGTTTCCGATTTTATAAAAAACAAGAAAGAAGACGAAAGGAAAAAAAAGAACATCATTTGCAATGATATTTAACGCGTCTCAACACCTCGCCGCTATTGCCAGACGTAAAACCATTGGAACTAATGTTATTTAAGTTTATTCGTTGAGGAAGAGCGCGAAGGAAAAGAAAAAGGCCGTCGCTCGCGGTACGTGGCCCGCTTGATGCACTTAGCAATAATTTAATTGAGCCGACGACTGGTCCCTAAATTACGTTACGATGAGCCCAACTGCCGCGAGACGTGGTCGCTTCTACTTCTGTTCCTGAGATAATAGACGCTCGTTGCTCAAGTAATACGCGTGTACGCACGTGTCGCTTCCAACCCGATCGAAAATCGCGAGGAACCCTTTGTCGCGTTTGTACCAGAAAAACGTTATCAACGAGCGACAGAGATCGAGAGAGCAGAGAATATATTTCCGCCCCGGGTCTGACGTTACGTTGAGGTGCGCGAATTTTTCGCGCGATAAAAAAGCTGACGCGTTCTTTGAATTGGAGGCAAAAAAAACTACGAAGAGAGTTCACCGTACACCGATACGAGGCGAACGAAAAAGATATATATATATATATATATATATATATATATATATATATATATTTTCTTTCCAAGTGTCGAAAATCGGTTCAGCGCACGTAACGAAGGGGTGAAAGAAAGGTGGGAGAGCAGTCCATGGATACTGTTATTATTCCGAGAGTCTGACATCGAGTGTATACAAGCGGAAGATAAATAATAAATATGGCAACGCGAAGGAAACACCGGGGAGTAGACGAGCTATCGTCCGATTCAGTTCATCAGCTCAAAAAAAAACTTGGATAGGTGTGTGACGAGTTTTCGTGTAGCGAAGACAAGCGAAACTCAGTGAGAATGAGGAGGGAACTGTAGCGGGGTATAGCCAAGTATAACGAGTATTATTGTTGGAAAAAATAAAATAAAAATGAAAAATATCACAAAAGGAGCGTCGAAAAAGAATAGTAAGAAATCGCGTAGAGACGGAAAAGAGACTCACTGAATTTCGCTGGGAAACAAACGGACGAGGATTGCCCGGTAATGAGGCCGGCGAGGGCACTCGATTGAAGATCATTGGCGGCGTTAATGTCGTCGACGGAGTTGCAACCGGCGACAATGGCACCCGAGGAAACGAGAGGATCCCTCGGCGTACCGACAAGAAAGAGCTGTCCACTGCCAGCCTCGTTTCCACTCTCATCGTCGTCCTTCAAGTTCATCACTATGTAATCCTCTAATTCCGTTGCGTTTGCCACAACTCGTTCAATGATTACTTGCCTTCGCACCGATATCTCTTTGTCAAAACTCTTTTTTTTTGTTTTTAATTTAATCGCGCTTCGGTTGAATATTGCGTTAAATCTCAGGGACGAAACAAGAATTAAAGCAATCGGGTCTGCCGATAAGTTGGAAAAATACGTGTATACAAACATATACGATAATATGCATACGCGTGTGTTTATGTATATACATGTGTGTTTTTCGTAATCAGAGGGAATACGATACGGACGGTTGTTTATAATCGAATAATCTAAAATCGCAGCACATAGCAGGTGAAACACGTCTTGCCGAGAACTACATTACGAATTGTCCAGCCCATAACTCCCCTCGCGTTTCCCTCTTTTTCCACCCCTTGTCCCTTCTTCTTCTTCTTCGGCGCTCTTTGTCGTCGTCGTCGTCGTCGTCGTCGTCGTCGTCTTTCGATTCCGCGTTCGGCTCTTCCTCCTTTCCTCGCGACCGACTACGCACGGGTAAACGAATATACCTGTGCATTCGGTTGGTGAAATGAAGAAAAAAAAAAAACAACCACTATAGAAGCGGAAAAAAGAGCCCGAACGGGAACTCGAGAGGATAGGGGGGGGGGGGGCTGTCGCTCTCCTCCGCGCAACTTCCTTCTCGCTTACGTTGACGATAGGCGCGAACAGTGTGTGGGTGGTGTGGTATCGCTCGGATTCCTAGGTGATCCGGTATTCACCTTTTGGGGCTTCCCAACGTCGCCAGTGACTCTTCAACGCCACATCGAAGCCACATAAATGCATCTGCTCTCTCCCTCTCGCTCTCCGAGCCTATACGGATGGTATATGGGAGGTGCATTTATGCCAGTCTTCAAGAATCGATAAACATACACAAGGACAAGAGGAAAGTCCGAAAAGAGAAATAAAAAAGATAACTCTGAATTCGTTAAGAGCGGGCAGTGGCACCGTTGATTGAGCTCTGGCCTGACGTTCCTGACGCCGGTCAGTCTGACCGGCCTGACTGACCGGTTTCGATCCCTGCCGATGGCAATTCATCTTTGCAAATGCTCCATCCGCGATATCGATTTTTCGAGAAAAAAAAATATATGCAAATTAGCTTCTAGTGAAGAGTCTCCAATTCTAGCTCTATTCGCTCCACTTTAGCAGGAAACTTGATTATTTATTTTCTCGAAAACGATGCAAACATCAATCGAGCCTTTCTCGCTTCAACAGGTCGGGGGGTGCCACTAAAACGAAAGTATTGTTAAACGTGTTAGCCAAATAATCGATATAATCCAGCAAATCGTGAGCCACTTGCGACAATTCAAATCGAGACGACAAAACAGTCTTTTACTTTTGACAACGTGTATTCTTTATTCGTCAATGCGGTACGAATGAACAATCGTCTTTTTTTTGTTTGTTTTTTTCTATTGCCACATTTGTATCAACATCGTGGGTAAGAAAAAGAATGCGTTCCCGCCTCCACACATTTTGTAAATTATTCACAGGAGACGGAAACTAAGAAAGTTGACGAACAATTGCGCGTTTCGGTGCAAGAGTTTTGACAGACGCACGCACACCCAAACAAACCCACACACGGAGCGTGGAATGGGAATTGACATTTTTTCGACAAAAGTCCACGTCGAGCGATAAATTGATAAATATGTGTTCCTTGAGTGGAAACACATAACGGTACGATAGTGATTGCGAGCGGAAAAAAAGATACTGAACAATATGTGGTATCGCGGTGATGTGGCACGTGCGTATTTTTCGGTCGAACAAGCTTGCCAACAAAAACTTGACGACTCGGTCCGTCGCAACGATAATCACTCGTATTATTCTTCTTCGTTCCTACTCTTGTTTCTCGTTATCGTGAAAAGGAGGAATCCTTAGCGAGACTGCAATTTTTCTTTGGAGAAGGCGAAGTGACGAGTTCATCGTTTTGGTTCGCTTTTTGGTCCATGGAATGCTTCCGGCCCACTGTCCTACACGTAAAACAAGCGGACTCGACTCGTCGAGACGAGCAAATCGTCGTCGAAGAATTTCGTCTCGATCACAACGTTCCCACTGTACTCGTGAAGAATGGACAGAGAAAAACAAAAAACGTGCCGTTTAAAACTCTAGTTTCTATAATAATATAAGACTCTCGAATGGTAGTTTGCAGTTCAAAGAACGAAATTGAACAGAAGCTGTTGTACGCGCTCGAACGTCGGCGAATTGAATACACTTTTCTGATCAGAAGAAGAAACTCAATTATCGAAGAAAAAAAAAGACTATATATCATTGATTCATGCGTATATGGATTATTCGAAATATTTCACGGTATACTCTTGCACCGAAGCACGTCTCTTTGACGTTGCAATCGTCGCTTCGGTATTAGCGGTCAACGAGTATGGCTCACAGGCCCTAATTGTCAAATTTATTACCGTATCGCATTGTGAAAATGGCATAAGACATTGCGAAAGAGCCATGCCGACGGAGACGGCTATACTTAACCGAGTTTCAGCGGGTTTTGGGTTCTGAGGGAAAACTTGGCGAAATTGTCACCCGTCGCTGAATAAGTGCAAAATAACAGCGTGTTCGGAGACTCACTTGAGTATGTTGGCGGGCATCATTTGACTTTCGGGGGCAGCCTCGATGAGGCTCTGCCACGTATTTGTACTGTTAGGAATAACAAAGCCAAACTCGAAGAACCATTCCTCGAGGCAGCGTCCCTTGAAGAGGACCTTCTGTTCCAGTCTGAATCTTTCCAGTGGCTCGGCGGAACTGAAATTTATCTCTCTCGATACGGATCGGCAGCGTAAAATTTTCTTCGGCACCCTCGCTTCGTGTTCCACTTCGGGAACGGATCTATCGGATAGAATGGATAATTCATTAGGACAAGGCGGAGGACTACTTTCGCGGCGGCTGAAGAATTCTCCACTCACAAGTCTTCGTTGCCCTGCCATAGAATTTTTCCGCTATCGGCGTCCCTCAAATTCATCCAATTACTGGGAGTATCGTCGATGAAGGAAAATCGTTGGCTCGAATCGTACTTAGGAAGTAAACGCGAACTCGTTCTCGACACGACACAACGATCAACTCGCGGTTGGAACGATTGTTTTTCGCTCGATTAACCTCAAATCGAACGTTCAAGTATGATTCCGTGCATACTCAGGTTCGATGCGACTTTTAATTAATACGGATTCAGTGATTGCGATTGTAGATAGGATAAATGTGTTGTGAGGTGGATGTAAATATTGGAGCGGTTTCCCGTTGTTTCATTGACAGTTAGCACGCAACGTAACCTCAAACAAGAGAAAGAGGTCGCGGATAAAATCGCGATAGCGTGACGAACGATTGGAATAAAGCGATAGCATTTTTGGGCCCTTCGATGAAAAAGGATACACCTGAAAACCCTTGAGAATATCCTCGCTTCGTGACGGCATCTCGATATATTTACAAGCAACCGATCGAACGAGAAAAGTCGATGATTCGCCGCGCAGCCAGCAGGACCGTTATTGATCCGCCACAATGTGTAAACACGAGAATTTCGCGTGCTCCGATTGGTCGGTGCGGCCGAGCGAGCAGCCCCTGCGTCATTGGGCAATTTCCGTAACCAATAAAGCCGAGGCGGATTCGATATTTTTCCCGCGCGTAAAATTACCAAACGATCCGCGAGCAAAGAAGCGAGCGCGTTTTCCCGGATAGCGCGTACACATCACGCCCTCTGCGGCTCGAATTTCTTTGCACGTATGCAACGTGGCGTTTTTTCCTGCTTTGTTTGATTTTTCAACTCATCACCGCATAAAATATGTCTTGTCTACTTGCGGCGTGAAAAGGCCTCACTTTTTTCAGTCCTCAAACCCCCGGTAAATATTGATTTCACAACGAGGAGCGACAAAAACACGTATTTCGCAAAATGGATGTTTGCAAAAAAATGAAGAAAAAAAAGACCGAAGGAGCGCAATGCGGTTGCCAAGCATGCCGCGGAAGGAGCGATAGGGAGGGAAAGACCGAAAAGCAGGGCACTGAGAGAGGTTGAGTGCTTTCCACCCCTTTGCATCGTGAATTTACGTGAGAGAAACAGGCGCGCGCGCGCGCACACACACACACACGCGCGCCCACCAGAGCTCGCACGGGTCCGAAAAGCGTATCAAGGGGTCAATGCGAGCAGCACCTCAAGGCTTTTTGGGGGGCATACGGTTCAAGCCAGTCTCTCTCACGTTCCCCTCTCAATGTTTTCACGTTGGCTCAGCGCGCGGCTCTGGGATCCCTCGAATCGCAGCCTCCGATCGTGTTGTTGCCCGAAAAATCTCTCTCTCTCTCTCCCTCTCTCTCTCTCTCTCTCTCTCTCTCTCTCTCTCTCTCTCTCTCTCTCTCTCTCTCTCTCATCCGAACAACTTTATACGCGCCTAAACATAGAGGGATTTACCGCAACTTTTGGCTACGTCCTTTGTGAAAAAGGAGTCGATGTCACACGTGACCTACTCTCGATCGCAGGACTTTTTCTCCCAGTTGCGACGCTCATCAAGAAACGAGCAGGTGAAATTTAAACAACGTAAGCCGGCGGCTCACAACTTCCTTCGTGCAGTATCCAACGACAGCTTGTCGCGTTTTCAAAGTTTGCCAATAAATTTCTTGTTTATTGAACAACGGTATTTTATAAAGACCATATATTACCGGATGTTTGGCGAAGTAAAAAAGAACACCTTTTTCTTTTCGAAATGAATTGTTTGACAGTAACTGCAATGATACCACTCTAAAGTGTTAACGAAAATTCATGAATTATTTCCAATTTTCGAGGCAAAGGGTTAACAAAGAGGGGCACTCTCCCGTGGCAGCAGGATGAACGAACGGGCTTCGAGATTACAATAGTACTTACTGGCTACCGAACCCGAAAAATAAACAATAAAGTCAGAAACAACAAGGAAACTAGACGAGGCACGTTCGTACAGGAGAGAGAGAGAGAGGTCGTTCTTCTCGCAGCTAAGCTCAGATGAATCGCTGGGCGCGGTGGTAAATCCACCCGGCTGCTGAAGCAAAATACTCTTCGGTCCTGAAGAAAATATAACGGAAAGAAAAGTTGGTGGCAATTGTCGCGGTGGCAGGCAGCGCGCAGCAGCACGAGGGGGTAAATTTTTGTAGGTGTGGCAAATTCATCGGAAGCCACCAAGCGAGTCTTCCTATCGCGATAGAAAGAAGAACGGGCAGAGGGGAAGTAGTGTGCATCGCGCGGGTAGAAGGGATTTTCCCCAGCGAGTCGAGGATAGATCCTTGGTCGCGAAGCGGCTTGTCGGTTGGTGGGGGGGATTGCGGGGATGCGCCAGCGCAAATCCAACATACGAAAACTATATCCCTACTTCCATGGTACATACGAGAAGGACGTTGGGTGCTCGAGGAAAGTGGCGCGGCGCATGGCGCGTTTACAATTCGCCACCAACAAGCCCCCTCTCATACACCCGCATGGCTAGAGCTACGAGGCGATCTCTACCAGTTTGGCAAAAGCAACCCCTCACGTTGCGAGGCTTTTGCCCCTCATGCTGGTATATGTTTTTTCACTCTCTTGCAGCTTTTTTGCAAGCTCGCGCGGGTGCTCCTCTGTACTCCTGGATTCCGCTTTCATCCCTCTCCTCTGGCCAACTCCCACCCTCCTCCTCCTTCTCTCTCTCTCTCTCTCTCTCTCTCTCTCTCTCTTTCTCTTTCTCTCTATCGCTCATTCACTCCCCCCTAGCCTACGTCAGAATGACGAGGGCGAAGGAGGAACAGCAGCAGCAGCAGCACCGGGCACCCACGGATCACTGCTGGCTATCCCGGTTCGAAGCTGCTGCTCTCTCACATTCCGGGTATATATTCAACATTTTTCAAAACTATCCGGCCCGTCGTTTGCTCGTCCCTCATCGTCCTTGTTCGCGAATCGTCCGTCGAGATTATCCGTGTGTCGTTTCCCCGCAAACGCGCGAATTAAAAACATCTCAACCGAATCGCGCAATGTGATCGCAACGATAATTTCCGAGGTATTCCAAGGAAACCAAGTGACGACAGTGGAAAAACAACCTTGATGAACGTGCCGTGTCCAGGGGTCGCGTTGTTTCGTTTTTTTTTTTTTCGATCACCGGTGACGAAGGGTGTGCGCGACAGTTTGACTATGGCCCTGCCAGGGGTAAACGGTATATTGACAAACACGCTGTCGGGCGTATACGCAACCCCGAAAGAGAAATCAACAAAGCGTACATCACGCCGAGTACGCGAACAGCCAATGAAATCTCGAAAGATCGAACTCGTGCGAATCAATTTTGTATTTTTATTTTCTCTTTCAATAAGGATAAATACTATTATACCATGCACTTGAGAATACTTTCGATAAAATAACGAGAGTATGCACAATGTTGAAGTTTGCATAGTTGGAAAGCAAAGATTTTTTTCTTCATATTCCATCTGGTTATTGTCATAATTATCCAGTCTTTGTTTTTTGCAAATTAAGGTCGTTGATCTCCAATGAGACACCGAAAAAACGTTTGAGCGAATTTGACAGCATAAATCGGCAAAATAAAATTTGTGCAAACGAAAAAAAAAAAATGAATATCACGTTGCACTCGAAGGATGCAAACTCGAACGTAATAGATTTGCGGCTTTTGTATTTGTGATTGTGTGCGTGTGCGTGTGTGTTTCTCGACAGGTAAGGGTGAAATGCACTCCCGACGAAGGATGAAGGGTCAATCGGTATCGATGTCGTGATTGGGCGTATCGCTCAAGGAGGGCCGAAAGGCTCGGGGTCGGTCTTGGGAAAGGGGTGTCACGCGCGCGACGTGTACGGCAAGAGCGCGAGGCTCTCGTCTATATTTCGTTCGCAGAAACGAGAGCGCGGTGCGAGGCGTATATTCCCGCCCGATGACTGTTTCAAACTGATCGAGAAAGGAAGAGGAATGGCGGGATCCGGGGTCGGCGATGCCCTCGGGGAGCACGATCCTGGTGCCGGCTCCTCGGCAGCACCGAGGAACCCCTTGACCTGCGGTGTCTGTCACGATTACTTCAACGACCCGTGCCTGCTCTCGTGCTTTCACACTTTTTGCGCTCGTTGCATACGCGGACCTCACGTCGAGAACAAGCTATCGTGTCCAACTTGCGGGTAAATTTTATACTCTACCGTATTTCACTTTTTCTTTCGCCTCGAATCAAACATCAACCCTCCTATCCGCAACATTCTTTCATCCATATATTTATAATCCCATCAAAGATATCTTTGAACAAAAACATCTGGCTCATCTGTATTATCGTGTGTTGGGAGAAATATTATCGACGGACCTCTAACGTTCGTTATTTTTTCTTCTTCTTAGTTTTCTCTAGCTACCCAACATACATTACTAGGATAAATATATCATTTTTGCGTTGCATCGATGGGGAAATAAAATTGCTCCGAAATTATTGGCTTTCGTACCACTGGGTGGAAAAATAGAAAGCCTCAAGGATCACTCCCTTTTTTCACCCGTGCCGGCGCCGTTAAAAGCGAAAGCATCTACTTGTGGCTGTCCCATTCGTCCCTTTTATGATTTGATTGTTCCATTGAAAAAATAATCGTCAGACATTCGGAAAATCAGTCGCCTGGTTGAATTTTTCCATCCAGCGTTAATTTTCGCGTAATATCGTTGTCCGATCCTGCACACACACACACATACACGGGCGCTAGGGGGAACTCGGTACACCCTGAGTAACGTAGTTCAACTTTTTTAATGCCATAACTGCCCCTTGTTTTTAATTCTACAACGGTTGATTTTTTGTTGTTTATGCAAAAGCTGGCTTTCTTTGAGATAAAGTCAAAACTCGTCTATTTCAAATGGGACGCACACTTTGGTTTGAATATACACATGGAAAAGAAAAAAAAAACATATCGCGCAGGAAACGGATCAGCTTCGCAAAGTTCTGGAGAAAAAGAACGGCGGGCGTTTATTTTCGTTTCGTGTTGTGAAATGAGCAAGTTTTCACGAGATTAGTCAAATCCGTCTTCACGCTCCTCTCATCCTCGCTTCGATAAAATGTAGTTTTGATCGGCTGATGTCAAAGTAGTCCAACTATTTTCATCGGATTCTCCATTGAGTTTGCCTGTTTTAACAACTTCGGGACAATCTGAGATAGCGAAGAAGGTGGAGAACTTGATGAACAACGACGAGGGCGGCATGCAGCTAGGGAGGGGTAAGCACGGAGAGAAAGAGAAAGAGAGAGAGGGAGAGAGAGAGAGAAATGTTGACAGTCGCATAGCAACCCTTATCGGATCTCTCGATCTCTGGCATTCATTGTTTGGCCATTCTTATTGTCTCGCCCGTAGATGATTGTACGTTTACGCTTTTCCTCCTTCGTTTCATCCTACTCATCGTCCCCCGCCATCTTCAACTCCGTTTGAACAGTGGAAGGATGTGCGTATTTGCGTTTGCAACTCTACCGCTCCCCAGGCCTGCTCGTCCCGATAATTCAATCGTCGAGGCTCGCATCGCTTCGGGGAGCTTTCTCAACTCAATTCTCCATCCATTAATCTCCTCGTACGGTATACGATTTATGATATCTGTCAAAAATGAATAAAGTGGTTTGAAAATGCCGAAAATGCGGTTCGTCACTGATACACGATTAGGCGCGATAACCGTTGATGGGCGGAAACTTACCGACAGCACAATCAAATACATCGATTCGAGGATTGAAAAAGGGTAGAGAATGCAAGTTTCAGTTCTTACCGGTAGATATATCAGTAACAGAGGGAGTTTGCGCGGGTATATTTGCAAAGTGTCTCTAGGCTTTCTCAGCGAAAATATTATCATTTGAACGTTCGGAATTTGTCGTCCCTGTTTATCCGAATTGGAGCGTGTTCGTCCGCACGATTCGCGCTTCCATAAATCGCATCGATAGGTGACGAAGGGTTCAACGCGCCTTGTAGAGGAAGAGGGCCAGGGAGAGAGAGAGAGAGAGAGGACGAAGCCAGTCAGGGTAAATACATTCCGATCCTGTCCAGGCAAATGACCCAGTTGAAGGACGGAGCGGTAGTTCCGCCGGTCGATCAGTTGATGCGACAACTGGTAGAATTGGCCAATTCGGAGAATCCACCGTGCGCAAATTGCGACAAGAGGGACAAATCGGCAATGTTCTTCTGCATAACGTGCGGTGAGTAGAGAATAGGCGGGGGGTGGGGTGGGAGCTGCCCGAATGGCGAGTGTTGGCGAGACGCTGTTTCAGGTCAGGCCCTTTGCACGCTGTGTCGAGAGCCTACTCATCGGGCCAAGATGTTCTCGTCCCACGAGGTCGTGCACATGAGCAAATGTGCCAAGGACAGCCAGCGTCGTTGCTCGAGCCACGGTGAACTCTACATAATGTACAGCCAGAGCGGAAAATGCATGCTCTGCGCGACGTGTTTTCGCGAGACACCCGCCGAGGCGAGGCTTCACTGCGTCGACATCGACAGCGCTTGGCAGCAAGCCTCGAAGAAGATGGAACGTACCGCGAATCACATATGCCAGTTGCAGGCCGACGTGCGCGACAATCTTTTGGCCTTAAAGTCCCAGCTGGAGGAGCTCAGGAGAAGCCTCGAGACGGAGAAAAAATCTCTGAGCGCCTATTGCCAAAGCATGCAGGATGTCGTAAATAAGACGCACGCGGCCGTATCGAGCGAATTGCAGAGGCAATTCGAGACTAAGGAGAGGATGGTCAGAGCGCAGTTGCTTTCCCTTGGCTCGGCGCTTCCCGTCCTCCAGATGCATCTCATGCTGTGTACCGTGTTCACGAGCGGCGCGACCAAGCATCAGTTCCTCGAGTTGGCTCATCCGATGCTCGAGAGACTCGACAGGGTGGCCCAGCTGGGTCACTCGACGAGACCGCCCCTTCTCACCGTTCATCTCAAGACGAATTACAGGAACGATTTCGCGAGGGCTCTGCAGCCCTACGTCGGACAGACGATCGCGCCGAAAGAATCCATGTACGAGCACGGTCACGCGATCGCACAGGATCCACTTGTCCTTCAAGTTAGTCACTTTTACGAAGAATCCTTCGTTACTTGCATCCTACGCTTCTACCTATCGATGTCTCTTTCCCCCTCCCCCACCCGACTCGTTTCGTTTCAACAGAGCGTTAAAACGTCCCAGCGAGGAGGAGCACCCAAGGCTGCTGCTGCTGCTGCCGCTGCCGCTGCCGCCGCCGCCGCCGCCGCTGGTGGTCAACTGCAAGATCCGAGCGGACCCTTCTCCAATCACTGCAGAACCTTTGATTCTCAATTGAAGGAACTCAGCCAACAATTGATGGCGGTGAAGGAGAGACTCGGCGAGCTGCACAGAGACGTCGCGGTACTCCGACGGGCGAATACACCACCCTTGGGTTCTCGTTACGAGCACGTCGCCAGAGACTGCAAACTCTTGGAGCAACAGCTCGAGCATCATCAGATCGAACTGGAGAGACTCGGCAATATATTCGACGCTCTGTGGGAGGAACAGCTGTGCAAGATTCACGTCGAGAAGGAGATCTTCCATGCCCAGGTAAATAATATTCGACGGTGGTGGTGGTGGTCGCGTGAGAAATCGGCCAACGTTCGAGGTGATTCTTGTCTCGCAGATGAACGACATCGTGACTCTGCGCGGTGAGGTCAAGCAGCTCCAGAATTTGACTCAGCAACTCGAACCTTTCGTAAAATCGTTCTCGGCTGGGGTGAACGCCGGCGAGAGAAGAACCGCCGCAACCGACTCGTCCGACCAGCAACATCTCGATGCCCTTCTCGATCATTTGGCTCGTCTGCAGATGCAGGAATCTCAGCAACCGCAGACAATTGCACCGACCAAGGATTGCCGGCATTCGAGGAGCTCCGCCACCAGCGCGGATAACGCCCTTTACATGAAAGGTAACTAACCTGGATATTTTCCATTTATACGTATTCGCGGCTCAATACACGCGGTTTTCCTCACTCTTCGCGCGATAAGCATACGGATACTTTACGTTGCGTGATAAACCATTGTCCCTGGGAAAATTGTGCCGCCCTCCGAAAGGGTCCAAACAAAGGCGAAATCTGTCGCACCCAGTTCGCGGTGGCGAAATCTTTTTATCGTATACACGAATATTCAGCAAAGGAGGAAAAAAGCAGCGAACGAAGGAAGAGAGAAGGGCTTCCCCTCTTCTCTCTCCCTTCGGAGGGAAAGGGAGGGGGGGTGCCAAAGGGAGTGCAAGACAGGGAGAGAGGTAATGTCGGAAAAGTAGAAGCTCTCGCCGGCAACGGGTACAAAGCTCCGAGAGAACGAGGGGGGAATATGGACTCGCGGAGAAAGGAGAAAGTGGAAAGTGCCGAGAGAGAGAGAGCCGGTAAAGTATAAAGAGAAGAGACGAATGCGGCTGAAAGCAGCAGCGTTGCGTAGAATAGGCCGGTAAGCAAGGCTCGACCAACGGCGGATGGCCCGCGGATTCGCCGACAAAGCTTCCGAAAAGTTGGCCAGAGCGAATATGTGAATAATGTCAATGATCCAGGAAGTTGACGAAAAATTGAAGAAAGGTCGAATAGAGTACGAGGAAATGAATACTCCGAAGCAATTGTAAGTTCTCGTCAATCGAATATTCAGTAGGGAGCGCTCGGACGACTTGCCGATCTATTCGAAAGCTAGATCGATCACGGGCAAAATGCGCCTAGGTACAAGTGCCTGGGTCGAACGGGGGGCATTCCGGAGAAGCCGAAACGCGAAAAAATGCATTTCCGAGGGATCACGATCGATCATATTTTAGCCGCTATTGGACGGATTGGGGCTGGTAACCGGTGTTTCGAGACTTATTCCGACTGACTTGAGCTTATCCGGCTCTGTTGATTTTTTCTATGAGAAAAAGTCGATATAAGAAAAAAAACATTGAGGTGGAATATAACGATTTTTGTCCGAAAATTCGGTTTCTCGGACTCAATCAAATTCTTATTCAATCAAATATCAGTTTTTGGCGGGCGGGACCCGGCCTTTCGTAATCAGCGATGAATTTTACATAGGGCAGCTATTCTCGAAACGCTAAATCAAAAAAGGTTCAGCTTTCACACCTTCCGGTCGGTTTCGAAAAAAAACGTGTCTGACAAGGGGACAGTACGGCAGTCGGATTTTTGTAATTTTTCGTACTCATGGTACGTGAAGTTCAGAGCTCGAATATTAATATCCCAAAGCAGTTCGACGCCATATTCAGAAATTTTCGAGAAAATTGACTTTGAAGTTTTCGAGCGCACTCTTATCCCACAAAGATGCAACGATATTCGAACCGGGCTCGTGGCGTACCCGGTAGCGCTCGAGTCTAGTAATCGCGGGGTCGCTGTTTCGAGTCTCACTTCGAATTTTTTTTTTTTATTTTTCATTTTTTTTCAAATTCGCATACCTCCGTCATTTAAATATCCCGATAAATTTTTGTTGTATATAATCACATATTATTATATATAATTAATATAATATATCTATATATGTTTATATAGGGACAAAATCCATTATAGTTATACATAATTATATATTTTCTCATATATGATCATATATTATTTATATATAACAATAGGTGATTATTTATAAAAAAATAAAAAAATAATCCCGGGATAAGAATCATAAAATCTGATTGAACAAGGACGTGAAATTAATGATAGAGAAGATTGCATAAAAATTCATTCTATTGTTCATCATCAGTTGTCTTCTCCGGTCTTCAATAACATGATCAGATATGCGTGGTTTGCTTTGAAACTTTGCGATCAAAGAGAAATCTTCATGAACGTGAATGAAGTTCGTTTTCCGATCGATGTATTGAAAAAAAAATGCGAATGTAACAATGCAACGTTTGTACGGTGTGCGAGATGCCGTGAAAATTAGTGTTTTCCTTGTTTTTACGATGGTTATCACTCTGGCTCGTGTAACATTACACCCGATGTATAAAACAAACGAATACAGACCGAATAATAAAGTATTCAATTCCTTACCCGACGTTTTTCATTTTCATCCTAAAAATGTTGTTGGTTATAAATATTGATACTTGAAAATGTATGTTTATAATCAAGAGATAATTAAAAATATGACTTGCGTTTTTTCATTAAAAAAAAAAAAAAAAAAAAAAAATTCGAAGTGAGACTCGAACCAGCGACCCCGCGATTACTGGACTCGAGCGCTACCGGGTACGCCACGAGCCCGGTTCGAATATCGTTGCATCTTTGTGGGATAAGAGTGCGCTCGAAAACTTCAAAGTCAATTTTCTCGAAAATTTCTGAATATGGCGTCGAACTGCTTTGGGATATTAATATTCGAGCTCTGAACTTCGCGTACCATGAGTACGAAAAATTACAAAAATCCGACTGCCGTACTGTCCCCTTGTGAATCGCCATTTTTCAATCGACGATTCCTCCGCCGCTAGTTGTCCAATTGGGATTGGCATCCTGAGACTGACACACACACACACACATTGTAGGCCAAAAAGCGAGCCGAAAATGGCAAAAATGGGGGAAATTGACCGTCGAAGGGGTAGGAAAAGTGGCGAAATTGAGAGGGGCGACTTTGGGTCCTTGTTTTGTTATCTTGCGATTTAATCCAAAAATGTATTGTTAACTTTTTATCCTGACAGGTATGGCTATACTTTTGGAGATACGGAAAAATTACGGATCGGCTTTTTGGATAAGGGGTGATTTTTCATTTGATTATGTTTTCGAGCAGAAGCGAAAGAGATGCCGACAAGCGGCAGAACACCATTGATCGGAGTCGGGGCTCTTTTGGACTCGGGCGGTAACATAGTCGTGTACGGGACGACAAAATCGTCGGACACGAAACGAGGCGTTCTCAGTCAACTGATGGACAAGACGCGTCCACGGGAAGGTCGTAAAAAGTCACCGGGTCGCGAGGAGGGCGCGCGCGATCGTAGTCAGAGTCGAAGATCGAGAAAATCGCCGGACAACGCTAAACCGAAGACACCACCAGGAGGGGCGGGCCACGGTGGTTCTTCCTCGGGCAGCAAGGTTCGCACGTTGTATCGAACGTTGACGGGAGGTAGCAGCGGCTCGGCCGGTACGGTTATCGCTGATGCGATCACGTCCGGTGGGCAAGAGCAGCTCACCGAGCAATCCGACAGATGCGCGGATTCGCAACAACGTCAGACCCAGTCGACCGGTGAGTCTCTCGCCTCCTCTCCGCGTATCTTCAATCATTTTAACTGCATATCGGATATTATTGAAAAAATCGCCAAAAATCGCGAAAAATCTGGGACCGAAAATTTCATGCCATTTTTCAGAACTTGAGAATTGAAAAATTCGTCAAGATTATCGAAGGAAGGTTTAGTCGCCGTTGAGAGGGGAGAGATCCCTTCAGGCAGTCGAAAAAAGCGATTTTCAAAAATGTTTTCCCCTCCAAACTATTCATTCTATATAATTTCAATTTGATGTACATATTGTTGCATCTTTTAATTTTCCAAAGACAGTTTTTAATATTTATAAATGGTGGCGTACATCAGAGATGGTTGCCGCCTGTATTGTTCCACGGCGTACAACCTATATAGTGCAGAGGAGTAGCAAAAGCCAGGAAAGTCGATACGAAGTACTTATTGAATAATTTTTCGAAAAACTGTAATCGACTTTGCTCACTCCGTTTGCCGTTGAAATTCACACGTTGGCAATCCTAAGAATAAAATAACAAGTACTTGGGGACAATCGGTACAATGTGAAAAGTGCGGTTAAAATTTTGCCGATTACACGATTTTGTTGCAATGGTTTTTATAATTTTTCGCTACTTTTTTTGTTTCATTTTACAAGATTAATTAACTACGTAGGTACGGTTGACGCAATTTGTTAAATGGCTCAGCAAGTGCTGTTGTGCTTCTGATAAAACCTCCACAGTCAAATTAACAAATTACTCAACTAGACTTTACTTGTCTCTATTGACTGACTTGTTTGTCACTCAAAACATTTATGTCATTTCGATTGAATGAGCCCTGGGCCTGCAGCATTCTGTAGGACTGCTACCACAAGCGCCACGCGCATTTAACGTTCATCGGTGTCATCTACGTACAAATCGGTGCGGTTTCGAAGCAAGGATTCGCTCAGTTGGCATTGTGAATGGGGAGTGCTGACGTTGAGAAACGTACTAGGTTTATGGGGGTTTTTTTTCTCGGATTTTTGGAAAACGAACTTGGCAGATTTGCATAACATTTTCGTGTGACCATATCGCTGTGTTTCCCTATACAGCAAGGAAACAACCATTCATATCGAACCAGCCAATACGGCTCAATCGGTGTACATACATATACAAAAATTCAGGGGCTACATCCACCTAGAAGCCCGAAAAAATGGATAAATTTCGATTTTTTTTTTCAAGGAAACGATTTTTGAAAAAAGAACGCTTTTTCTTCTCCAATTTTCTTAATCTTCCTTTCCAACATCGTGGCGACGAATTAAAGTGACTCGAGCATACAAAATTGATGAAAATAGTCGTCATTCTGACGTAACTATTAAGAAATGAAGATCGACTTGAAAAAAGTCGGATCGTCAACGACTGTTAAATGTTTCTCATCGTATCTCCTGTCAATTTGAAAACAATCCATCAAGTGGTTCTCGAGATATCATGTCCACCGAGTTAAAAAACAGTGTTTCGCGAAGAACGCATTTAAAGTTCGAAGTATGGTGTTGATACCCCTCGCCCGGCCAACTCTTAGATATTCCAATGAAATTTTCAGATAATATAGCTAAAAAGTGATACTATCGAATAAAAATATTCTTGGAAAACGCAATTTCTTCACCCACCTAGGGGGCCGTCCATCAATTACGTAACGCAAAATTTGCCAATTTTTGCCCCCGCCCCCACGTAACGGGACAGTAACGATTGGCCAGAACCCCCACCCCCCATTCCGTTACGTAACGGGTGCTTTGTCGTCAATAATTGCGATTTTTTTTCATAGACATAACTAATTATGAAAGGATCGGGTATATACTCATTTTATGAAGTATATATTCATCTAGTTTTATACCAATTTTTATGACAAAATCTTGAAAATTAACCGACATATATGCCTTGACTTGACGACAAAAAAAAAATGTCTCTTCATTTTCCCATCGATATCTTTATGAAAGGTTATCTGGAAATTGAAAGTCAACAATTTATCGATATCTATACAACTGTAGCTATCGTTGTGCGTAGCCGTTTTTTTTATTTTGTTTTTTTTACATGATGCCGACAGTTTGAACATTTTTTTCTATTTTCAAGGCCCTTTTTCTGTATTCAAGCAGTCTTTAAAAATGGTAATTATCAAATGTTAAAAACGTGGATGCGTACAGCCTTAGTCACTGCGACTACAAAAATGTTTAAAAAAAAATTGAAAATCGGTAGATAAGTTTTTAAGTATTCGCTCGGACAAGGTAGAAAAAACTAGTTTCGAGAAAAACGCGTTCAACGTTTTCATTCCGTGTTTCTTGATACAAAGTTACGATTTTTTCTAGAATATTGACACTTCCATTGAAGTATCTAGTCGCGGGCGATTTGACGGTTCTTCATTTTCATGATAGTTTACAAAATAATAAGAGCCTGTACTTTATCTGTTGTAAATGATGCCACACCTGTAGGGACTGCGGCCACTAACCGGTCGCGCTACCTGTTCTCACTGAAGTGACTATAACTCCGTAAATTTTCGGACTTGTGAATAAAAATTTTGCAAAGATATTTTTCAATACATGTACTTTCAAGAATTATTAAAAAAATGTCCTCCAAATTTTGCTTAGGGGATGTGGGAAAGCTACTGTGCAACTGTTCTTGCACAGTGATTTTCCCACTTAACTGACATTGCGAACAGAAAGCTGTGAGCTGTCCACGATAATATTGCACTCGAGGTTTAAATTAAAAACTTGAACATGCAGAAATGTTGCTGCTTCTGGCAGTTTTAAAATCGTGATGTAACGCAAACCTTGACCTACGTTCGTGGACCGTCACGTCTGGCCGAACCCCCCCCCCCCCAAATTCCGTTACGTAATTTATGAACGGCCCCTAGGTAGATGCGGCCCGTTAATAAAAATACACAGCGGACGAACTGTTTGAAGCCGCTTTGAAATTGTTTAATTTGAAACGCTCGAAAGTAAAATTAATTCCTCATAGTTTCAATACGATTAACCGGTGCGATGATCTAGTGGTTAGCGTGCTCGCCACTAAACCAGCGGACCGGGAGGTCGCGGGTTCGAATCCCAGTCGCGTACATTTCGTCGTGAAATGTTTTTCTTCGGCATTTCGCGGCGAAATAAGACTAGTTCCACGACGGGGGGGGCGAACTCGATGACCGGCTGTATTGGTATAGGTTTTCCGCAGTTTCCCTATACCCATGACAGAAATGTCATGATGAATATGATACAGAGGGGGAAGTCGGCTGCGGCCGCAAGAGGGGGGAACAGGGGAAAGATGGAGAAGAAAGGAGGGAGTAAACAGTAGAGGAAATAATGGTCACAATGATGGGAAAGAATAGGTAACAAACGCGACAAGCGTGTACCTAAGGAAAAACCAATAAAAAAAAATAGTTTCAATACGATTATGTATAAATTTGGTACTAATTTTAAAATGTCAATATCGAAATTATGTGATTTTATTTTAATATACTTTTGGCTTGACTACATGGGGGGAGTGACCCATCCTGTTCCACAGTGGCTACGCCCCTGATCTGGTGCATTGATCTGAAACATCAAGAGAAGTTTTACATTTCTGAGACTCACACGCGCCATAAGCAAACCGCAGAAATCCAAACTCAGAAAAGTGAAAAACCAAACAATGATACGTGTTTGGATGAATATTCTATTTTTTCTGAAATATTTGTTACAGTATTTGCCGATAAAAGTCGTTTTTTTTTTAAAATAATTTTTGATAAACTTGAGGTTAACATAGACGGTAATTGTGTTATCCAAAAGTGTGCAAAATTTCCAAATGTTCGATCGGATAGTTGTTGAGCTATCTTGTACGAGGTTCACGAGAAAGTGGCTTTTGGGAAGAGGCGTTTAGAGTTTCAAGACTCAAAAATGTTGTGACTAAATGACCTACCGATCAATTTGCAATTCCGTGGCCGTAAAGTAGTCCCTAAGCTTCCTTGTGGAGTTAACTTTGTAAAGACAAGCCCCCCCCCTCAAGAAGATGTTATCGACTTTTGTTTGGGTTTCGAAACAGGCCCAGTTTGTCAATCGATATCGTGCAATTATCTTTAAAAATAATCAAGTAAGAGATCCCGAAAAACGATAGACAAAAAATTACGTGGATTTTTGCACAATTTATTCGGTTCATTCGGATATTCCGTCATGATTCGTGAAGACAAAAAAAAAACAAATAATCCGTAGAGATGATTAACAGAAAATTGTACAAAAATGACTTGCTCTGTTTTCTCACACCTGGAGCTAGTTTCTTCGAGAAAGGCATTTATCGAACTACAAAGATTTAAAAAAAATTAGCAACGTTCAACGTCGAACGTGTGCCAATCGTACGACAATAAGGTATTTATCATAGCCCCTGCCCCAAAGTACAAGGGTCGCGTTTTCCGTTGCCAGGAGCCGAGGAGAGCGAATACCAGAGAATATCCGAGGCCTCGACGCTGGGCGAGGCAAAAAAGAGCAGGGTGCAGGCGCAGGTCCACGCGGTGCCGACGGACGACAATCAACAGCCGACGACCCCGAAGAGCGCCAAGTCTTATCCGATGAGCGATCCGGAGGATGTTTTTTATTCGATCGGAAAGTCGAGAGGTCCGGGAAGCAGCGTCTCGGGACGCAGGAGACGAAGAGCGAGCTGCGACAGTCTGAGCACAACGGGCTCCGGCAATAGTCCGAGATCGAGCATCGCGGATGGTACCGTCTTGGGTCAAACCGGTGGCGGTAGCTCGCAGCAGCAGCAGCAGCAGCAGCAGCAACAACAGGATACGAGAAAAGCTCTGCTGGTTCTGTTCGGTACGCCACCCGGTCAAGCCGGCTCGGCGGTCGGCAAGACTGCGGCCTCCCTCGTGCAGAAACAGAGATCCTGGGAAACGTTTCCGCGTCCGAAGAGCAAGAGAGGGAGCGTAAATCCGGCGGTCGTCGCCGCGGCCGAGTCGAACGCCACCGGTCTGGGTCAACTGAAGAAAGCCGATAGTTTCGAGGGCCACGAAGAGGCCGTCAGAACACTCGTCGCGGCGGTGCAGGAGACGAGGTCTCATCACAGACATCATCACGCTCATCATCATCGTTATCATCGCAAGAGCAAAACTAATTGAGAGCGCGATAACTCGTAAACGAGATGTTTTAACGCCGCGCGAAGGTGCCATTTCATTTGCAGCCTAAGGCGATTCTCCCTTCGTTTGAATCCAGCAACTGCGCGGATTACCAAATTGGGCACGAAAGAGAAAAGCAGCGACGTGTCTTCGAAGAGGGACAGAGTCTCGCCAAAATAAATATATCTGTGATTTCAAAGAGTTTTTAAACTTTCGAAATTATGTTCCTCGCAGCCGCGCCGCCGCCGCCGCTGCCGACTTGCTCATAATTCTTCGTACCATACTGGTAAAGTAATTTTTTCGTACGACGTTACGTCGACTGAAGCAAAGGATAATTTAGACTCATCATCATCGTCTTACGAATATTGTTGTTGCGTTTGACGATTGTCGTTCGACTTTGGTCATTTTCCCGTGAAGCGCGCACTGCAAATGAAAGAGCATCCCGCTCGGAACTTCGCGAGAAGAAGCTGGCTTATTAACGATATGCTGGGAATTAATGAGACGAGAGAGCGATGAACGGCGGTGACACCTCATGCTTCAAATCGCAGCTGACCGATGCTGTTATTATTTGGCCAACGGAATAATTTATCAACCAGAATAAATGAAACTGCCAATCGTCGTAATTCTCATTTCGACGTATAATTAAGTAAGGTAAAAATGACGAATTGTAACACGGATAGGCATCCGTTCGATTTTATAGGAATTTTACCGCATCGACGTGACAATTTACGTATAATGGGCTCCTGCTCGTTGCGTTTTTATACAAACACGCACTCGTTAAAACGAAATGAACTTTGGAAAAAGGAAGAGAGGGAGAGGACAGAAAGGAGGCCGATTGGAGTCTCGATCGAACTGTGAAGAGCAAATAAATCGTTTCCATGTGTATGCACCAAGTGGGAAAACGTTGACAAAGCAACGTAGCCTTTATTAGCGGTTGCGTGTAGGGCACACGAGCCAATAAAAGTGAATGAATTTGCCAAGGTCGACTAGCAAATGATATGAAAAACTGAGAGACCTCATCGGATAGCACGGGAGAAAGAAAAAGCCAAAGGAGCACCGTCTTTTACGGTAGATTCCAAGTCTACTTGGGCACAAAGCGGGATCATTGATAGGTTGCGGTGTTAAAAAACTACCGCGTATGCCTCTTACACGTTTTTCATCGATCTATTTTCAGTTCCCGAGAGAGCCTTCAGGGTGTTGTTCAAAGCCACTGGTTTCTTTCGGGGCACCGATGTATTACATTCTAGCACGAGTGTACCGCAAAAACGGTGCAAATATTTTATCTAGTTTTCATTTAATTGTTATTTTTTGTTTGCCTTCAAGATTGAAAACCCGCCGTGTGCATTTCGAGGCTCTATGGCTTTTCAAAATCAATATCTCTAGTGTCCGACAGGTGTGTGATTGAAATATAGAATTAGGAGAAAAAAAAGGAAATCCAATTAATAAAAGATAACGAAGTATAAATGAAGAGAAGGAGTTTCGTCCAATACCGGAAAATCTTCGCATATAAATCACGCTAAAATGGATAAATCGTTAGGTAGTCAACTACACTGCCAGGCTACGGTACATAACGAATTTAGTCGATGGTAACTATGAAATACAAAATAAAGTTACGACGAGGCAAAAAGTATTACGGTCGGTGGATACGAATTAAATAATCGTAACGAGACAGAGTGAACTTGGCCGGGCTCACACCCAAGGACGTTATCGAATTATGGTATATATGTATAATATATATGTGTATGCATAATTTAATTATATATATATATATGTACATATATTATACGTTACGTTCATATGCATTGAATGCAGTAAAGTATTATCCACGCACACACACACACACACACTCACTCACTCACTCACTCACTCTCTGAACAATGTATACTGTCTATGGAAGAGAAACAAAAAAATAAGAATAAAAAAATTGTTCTTCATTCGTTTGGGCAATTACCTTACCCGGCAAAAATTTTGCATAAAATTCCGAACGAGCACGCGATTGAGCCTGTTCCTTTTTATCGTTCGTAGCCTCATTCCCAAATTTATCGACCTCCAAAGGTGACTCCCTCAGTGAACTCGAGCCGTCACTAAATCTTTATTATAATTAGGTAACTCCCTGATTACTTTTCGGAGACTGGGGAGAAAAGGGAATACGCAGGTTACTTTTTGAGGAGGAAAATTGTTGTCGATTATGCCGACTTGTTGAATAAAAGAAGCGAGAAGGAAAAATCGATAGAAGCAAGCGGCGAATCAAATAGATATCGATTTATTTACAAAACCGTCCAACGGTTTGTTGAGGGTGAAGATAAAAAAAAAAAAGAAAAACAAAAAAAAACGCGGACTATACAAACACTCATCTTCGTCTTGCACGGCCTTTTTTCATATTGGTAACTCCGTCCACTTGACTGGTACAATCTTCGTCCTCGTCCGTACCACCACTCGGAGCCGTTGCGCTCTTTCGGCTCTTCCCGGTTGCTTTCTTTTCATCGTGTCTGGGCATTTTGAACAACGCCGCGACGTTTACGGTACGTCTGCCGGCCACGTAACTGACAATGTCGAGTCTCTGCTCGAATATCGAGAGTACACCGCGTTGTCGCGTGGCCGCATCGGTCGCGGTCTCCAAAATCCACGAGGCGTTTCTCAGGGCGAGCTTGAGTCTCTCGGTTTCCTCAATGCTCACGTTCTTACTCACGTTCAACATCGTTTCGAGAGGATTGCAGATGTACAGAGGCGAATAATCGGGTTTAAAGATACTCGTACCTTCCCGAAGGGATATTGCTTTTGCGGGAAAATCAAAACTCGAATAATACTCGAAGAATCCTTGGAGAAGACTCTCGAGACTCTCCGTATTTACGTTCTGCCTCTTGATCGGTAATCTCGTCACATCCCGAAGAAACGTGCAGTCAACGGAGCGATCGGTCAATCGAATGTCAGCCGTACCTTTATTTTCCACAATATATCAGGCAAATGTATTTATTTGTAACGATAAACTCTCCGTTTATCTCTCACTCGTCTTGCAAATCGACGGGGGAGCCTTTATTTTTCAGTATTGTTTCCTCGCTGCATCATCGGCGAAGCTACTAACCTGCGAGACTCTGGAGTTCGTTGAGGGTGGGCAGTATCCGTTTTTGCTGTAGATAAAACACGACGAGGAGCGTGATGGAGAAATTCGTGATCCAACGTCCGGGCGTAGGATTCGTCAGACCAACGCTCTGGGCCCACTGCCTTATCGTGAACACGAGAGGTCTCACTCGGTAATCGATTTCACCGTAGAGACACAACAATTCCGACATGTGTACCGCCACCCTTGAAAATAAATCATTTCCCTTGGTAAATACATTCTATCTGGATCGGCGAGTATTTCCAATGACACGGGCCATGGAACGATTCGAATATTTGGCTATAAATATATATGTACAGACAAACATCTGTTGAAATACATCTACCACCGACATTGTAAAACTTTGACAACATTGGACTTACATATTGGTCATTGAGAGGTCGCACTCGAGTCCCGTTAGTGTCTGATCGTACTTGATTATTGGAACTCGGGCCTGCAATATTCGCCTCACGTTTGACACACCCGGAACGAAAAATTGCATCGAATCAGCGATCGTCTCCATAAGCTTTTTCGACTGGGCTTTGCTGTCGCTCGATATCGACTTGGTGTGAAAAACCAAGCGGCTCGATGATTTTTCCTGTACGCAGAACAAATACGAGATGCGTATCAGCGTGATAGAAGAAAATATATTTTTAAATCAGTTGGTTATCGGTTTGTTACGAACGATTTTGTCGTTTTCAAGGCTCAGGACGAGATCGAGATCGCAGCCGCGTCTACCGAAACCATTGACGGACGAGCCAAACGGCAAGACCGCAATGTGGGGGAAGAGACCGATGAAACTTCGCTCGAGCTGATGCGCTGTCAAAAAGCGTAGACGTATACCGATCTCGTCCAACTTCCATGCGTCGTGAAGCAACATCATTTGCTCCGATACCTGAGTCCATTCGACAACAAAGAAAAACCGACTGAGTCGAGCGTAAGAAGGAGGATGGTAATGTCGAAACAAATAATGGAGAAGGGTCGAAACCGTTTTCGCTTCGACAAGCCTATCTGCTACGTCCTCCTTATTCGGAATCGTTGAGCCGTTCGTTGTCATCACCGGCGCCGCCACCGCCGCCGCCGCCGCCGCTGCCGCTGCCGCCGAATCCATCGCTGCTCCATTTTTTGTAGCGGATTTTCGGTCCGTTTTCAAATTCCGAAACCAGAGCATCGCCGAGTGCACCGGTATAATCTGATCCGTATTTACGTGGGTCGCCGCTTCTAGGGCGGCTTCGGCGCCCGACGACTCGTTAAACTCTACCAAAAAAAAGTGCTGTAAAACGCGTCGATGTTAGCGAAATGACTTTTCTGTTTCAAGAACAAGACAGTGGAAACTTTGACGATTGAAACTGATGAATACATGGATATCGACAGATACGATGAAATACGAAAAAAAATTACCATATCATCTTTGACGACGTAATGATGCATATTATCGACGATGCCAAATTGTTTGCAGTAGGCGTACAACTCCTTGGACGAATTTGAAGATTGTACCTGTACGAGAATAGAACGAGAGGCTTCTCGTCTGCGTCTAGCGAGATTCTTCTCGAAGGGTACATAATTCTTGTCGTGAGGTGCAAGGTGACATTTGCCTGCACGGAAAAATAAATCTCGTTCGTTAATTTAAGAAATTTGCAATACACCTTGGCGTTATCGAGCATCGGCCTTTTCAATTTAAGGTTAGGTCAGTTTGATCGGCTGTTTGGAAGAGCGTGCAAAATCGATGCTGGCACCACGACGTCAATGAAATCGAAGGATGTTGGGACGGGGAAATCGCTGGTGAACGAAATTAACGAGATACAAACGAATCGAAACTTACGGATGAAATTTTTCGGAGAATTGGAGGTTACGTTGCGGCGTCCGTAGGGATCGAGAAAAAACGTTGACCTTGACAGATTTTGACTAATGGAAAATTTGTTAACGCAATGCGAGATACCGCGCAACGTAACATCGTGACTTGTCAATTTGGACATACAACAATTGTTAGTTAAGAACGCCGTGTTCGCGTTGGCACGGGCGAACAGTGCCATTTTTAAATGCACGAAAATTAAAACAGGGTGGGGATGGGGGGGCGTGGTGGCGCCATCTTACTAACATCCGCCAAGATACGTGATTCTTTTGTACCGGCGATCGGTCTCGCGCAATACACACACGTGAATGATATTATTCGAAAAAGTAGCGGGACGCTGCGTTTCAAAGAGGAACGAAAAATTATTGTAAGAATATTTCAATCGTACGAAAAAAGTTTACGCTTCTTTTTTTCCTTCGTTCACTCAATGTCATTAATTTTTACATTCGCATTCTTCTTAAACAATGTCGCGTTATTTCCGCGCGAGCCTATCTTCATTCTATTTCACACAGGATCGAACGATTTTTTTCAAAATCCTCACTTGAACGAATGCCAAAATGAAAGATAACGGTCCGGTAAATTTTTTGCAGCGTTTACGAGCCAACTATTTACACGCCCAATGTCAACGCCCCGGAGGAGAGATAAAAAGATCAGTTTCATTACGATGATGGTAATGAACCCATCTCAGTTTCTGCATTGACCGAGCGCTGCTGTAATTGCGGCTAACTATTGCGAAAATTTCTTCGGGGGAGCAATCGCACAGCCTCCGCACAAGTATTTTCCGTTTCACCTCCGTTCTAAATCAATATAGAATGCATATATATCTATATACACATTTATCGCGTTAGGGACTCTCGCAAATGTTCTTTCTCTCGTATGTATTCGCGCTATAACCATAAACTGTGCATATTCCGTATTTTTTCCATATCTTTCACCCAGCCCGAGTCGGCGATGGATCTCGCACACGACTTCGGCCGGCCGCTCAAGCGTGACGAGTTTCCGTTGTCGTTTCTTTCGTCCACGAGTTAATCATTTTTTACTCGACTTCGCAATGGGAAGAAAAGTTATGCAAACCAGCCACGAATCCGTACGGCAAACTTCTTTGCATATTCATTGAGACAATGACGTGAGACTTTGTGTTTTTCTTTCCTTTTTTCTTTTTCACCAGTAGATCAATGCGAGAGAAACAATATTCGTCGGGTTAGTGGATGAATCAGCTATTGAGAGAAATAATAAAGAATAATTTTTCGGATATATATTTGATTATACTGGGGTTAAGGTCTCTGTGTTCATTCGTAGACGGCCCTTGTACCTTTTTCTACTACATAGAAAGGGTGTCGGAAAATGACTTGACATTTTCAATTGCGCGCAACTTTTTTCTTGTGGCAAACAAAGAGTACTAATCTTTGACAACTGGCATCAGGACGGATTGAGTTTGGTCATGGAGAATTACACGATGGAGCAACGCATAGAAATTGTTATTCGCTGCATTGTTACCGCACGGTTATTGCAGACGTAGTTTCATGGTCGTGTTATCTCGTCGTCGTGGTCTAGACTATCCCGGGGCTCAAGGGAGCAATTGGACGCACCATAAATAAAATTAGGCCGCGATTATGCCAAAATGTTATTGAACATTTCGGCAAAAGAATGAACGTTTTCAAACAACAACAACGAGGCGGCCGTTTATCAGCTATTGTGTTCCACACACAACCTCCATGTTTGAACCTTATATGAAAATGAAAATATTCGTACTTTTCAAAAAAACAATACGTTTTATTGATAAATCTAAATGTCAGGTTGCTTTGAGACTTCCTTTATGTATACCAGAAGTCTCATCGTAATCTTACATCTGATTTATGTCGAAAAATACTGCTCCGATCAAGTATTGATTATAATAAAACTCTTACGGTTGAAAGGAGAACGTAAAAATAACATTTTTTGGTTAAACATTCAAAATGGCGACGTTAAGATAGCCGATATGTTTTTTTAAAATGGGAATATGGCTTTTTTTAACAAAAAGTTTGTCAGGCCAAAACCAACGATTGTTGCAGGAAATTTTTATCGATTAAGTTCATAATTTTTCGGTTAGAACACCATTTTTTAAAACAACTTTAGCGCTATTCAGAATGTACCACGAGGCGTCTAAGTCTCTAACATTCCTCGTTTAGGTGTGCGTATGGGTGTAAGCTTGTTTGGATTTGTTCGATAATCCAAACAAACCGGAACAATCCCACATGAGAATAAAATATAGAAAAAAATTTATCGAAAAATATGTAAAACATGTATTAAATATAATTGGTTCCACATGTTGGATATGCCAATTATATTTTTGGGTAAGAGTAAAACCTCTTGTCTTAAATATATCAAACATACAAACTGCATGTATGTTTTATATATTTTGAATATGGTTGGTTAAGCAACTTGAGTAACAGGTGACGTTGCAAATGAAAAACATCTTCAAGTCGGTATCTCGCGATTACCTAGCCGCACTAGCCGGAATGAATGATCGGACCAAAAAATTGAAGATTATGTAATTCTATGCGATTATCGCTCTCTATGCGAACGCAATTGAGTAATTGATTCGATAATGTTAGTTACTCTTGTTAATCCACACATTTCTCAATAAACTGACATTGTGTATTGTACGATATGCAAACGATACGAAAGTTCAATAATTTAACAAGTAGAAATAGCTCAGTGGACAACGTCCCAGCTCATCACTCAGAGGTCCCGGGTTCGAAACCACCTTACGGCGTGTTGTAAGCGTTCTGATATAATTTAAAATTGAACCATTAATATATTTGAAGCGCAAACCCATAATCGTAATTAACGACAACGAAAAATATCGTCAAAGGGTGCAATGATGTAAATAACGTCATAGCAAAATTTTCAAGAATATTTCAAGTATATCTTAAATACAAGTTGAATATATTTCAATAATATTTTAAATGTAGTATGAACATATTTCAAGTATATTTTAAACGGAGAATGAACATATATCGTGTATATTTTAGATGTAGTTTAAATACATTTAAAGTATATTTTCAATATAGTTTGAATTTATGTAACCGCCTATCCAACATATATTTTTTATATGCATTCTGAAGATCTATTTTGGCCCAAACGTTTGATATCGCGAAGATATTTTTAATGCATTTCCCGTATATATTGCACATATCTAATCTATATCTAAGATGGATAATATATATCTGAAATATATTTTACATCCATTTTTGATATATCGAAAAATATATTTTTAGATATATTCTATTTCCGTGTGGGAAGGATTAGGTGGGCTCGGTTCGTCACTTCCGATATCAAAGAAACCAAACAAACTCACACGCACACTTACACCAGGAATGTCAAAGACTTTACTTCCTCGTGGTAGATCTTGAATAAGCGCTAAACTAGTAATAAATGGTGTTCTAACCTAAAAATCATAAATTTTATGGAAAAAAATCCTACATAAGTTGTTAGTTTTGGCCTGACAAGTTTTTTTGAGGAAAAAAGTCGTTTTCGTTTTTTTTTAAGTTTTGAAACTCCTCTCTTGAACCCTAGAAGTTTCACTACACTCAATACTCGATCAGAGCAGTATTTTTCGAGATAAGTCAGGTGTAAGGTTGAAATGGGACACCCGGTATATGTATATACATATGTTTTTTCTTTTTGGCCACCGAGATGCATTTTCGCGGATGTCAATATTACTTTGTAATATGTACCTTTCGGAAGTGTGACTCTCTGTAAATAGGTCCAGGTTGGACCGCGAGTCCGTTTTTAACGCGCAAATGCGTCAGTAGCGGGTGTGCGGAGGCGGTCATTCCAATAAGCCAAGTGTCAAAGGAAAGATGCTAATTATGATTGAGAGCCCAAAGAATATTTATGATTTTTCAAGGAAGCGGCTTTTACGGAGACAAATGGAAAGTTGGCGAAATTTACTCGGCACACACGGTTGTAAGAGGAGCTCCGAGTCTTTTCGAATCTCCTCGGTGCCAGTATCGCTCGTGGCACAACCTCACAGCCTAGTGGTCATTGCCAAGGTTACATTGCATAATAAATCGGTAGCTGCGAAGGCACATGAACGAAAACACGTATCGCGGACTGACGTGATTCACTGACGCTTCCATTTTTCTTTTTTCTTTTGTAAATGCAAGTATTGCGCTCATCAGGTGACGGATCTCCACGGTGATTTGGTGAATGCAAAAACACACAGGTACGAATGCCCCCCCCCCCCGCCCCGCCCCGCTCGCGTAATCTGACGATGACCGAGGATAACTTGGTTCAATCACACTCGGAGGGGTTGGCAAAAGATTATTTGTTCACATAAGATTACTCTTTTACGATACCGAGCAATCGAAAGTTTATCTTCAAGTGTCGTATAATAGTTGCGCAATATCACGAGAGGCCCATCGTTTGCTTGATCGAACTACCGCAGAGTACATTGATTAAGGGAGACTTTGTACTTGAAATTTTCAAAAAATCAATTTGAGCTCAACATGAGCAGCTAGAAGAAGAGGAGGGATGCCTCTATGGACCAGGCATTGCCGATTAGCGGTAATTATAAACACATTTGTGTAAACACATTGCAAAATTTTAAACGCGTTTTTCTCGAAAACACGTTTTTAAAAATGGCTGACATTCCCCTGACCGCTGTAATTAACATATCGACCTCAAATTTGGAGAGCATACTCAGAAAATATGTCTTCACGGAATGACGAATCGTTTTTTCGATAGATACATTTTTGCATTTATTATTTATCTTTTTATGCGAAAAAACGCGAAAATTCGATTTTTTTTAAATTGCCGCCATTTTCCGAAATTTGTACTAAACGAAAGACCCATCCGTCATTCCATGACCAAAGGGTCACAGATTGATAATATGCTTTGAATTTGTGTTTCAGATCAACAAAGAGGGGGCAGTGATGTCAGCCGTTTACCTCCCGCGATTTGAGGACCTGTTTTCGCGGAGCTGCAACGGCCGCCATTTTGGTTTTTTTTCAACAAAAAAATGTTTTAACGTTCTGTATATCATGAATAAAAGCAAGAAAAAAACCGCACTCAAAAAGCTTTACTCGTTTCCTTTAAAAAAAATAAAATGTAAACACCTGAAATATGGCACTCCAAGGACAAAGTCTCCGTTAAGCTTATATCGTGAGACGACTTGTCAGATAAAATTCTAAATGGCATCCTGTATGTGGCATTTGTAGGCCTCCGCCAAGGGAGGCAAATACAAGATTTTATCTGAGCACACGAAACGTTTGCAAAGACCATGTGCACCTACGCAGTGTCGCTCTCCGTCGGACTATTCTTTCAACCCTCGTGTTAGATAATCCAAACAAACTCATGAAAATCGCATTCCCTTTACTTGAAAATTGATCAAGACAAACGGCTCTATGTCACATTTTCGACGTTTCGCACAATTGCATCGCACCCATTGATAATTACGTGTGTTTGTAGCAGGCATCAATTAACCATTTATTTTTCATCTCGTCTTCCTCAATTACTTTGAAGAATGCAATACCGAATAAAATAATAACGAAGGAACAAAGATATGAATCTTGGTGACATTGTGGAAGGTCGAAAAATAATCACGATACAAAGTGTACGCGCGAATGTATGCGCGTGTGTGTGTGTACACCGGTGGCGTGGCACCCGTCGCCTATATCGTATCCATCTCGTTGTATGGGGTGGACTCGTCTGTAGCTATACCTAGCGTTATTTAATACCTATTATCCTTTGTACGAATGCCCGCGTAGTGCATGAATCCCGTGCGATTAAATAATACCATCGGCAACTCGTTGCACACACTTTTAAACCTGATTCAGTTATCGGTGCATTGCTTTACGATGCAACGAAAAAAGAAGAAAAAACATACGCCAGTGACGCAACGTGTGGGCGAACTCTGTACGAGGGAACAGTATGATTAAAGCCAACGTAACTATATATCGGAAAGAAAAAAACGACCACGAGTTTAAGATCAAATAGAAAATGGAAGAGAAACCATTTTTTTTTCTCTCCACATTGTGCTTTATAGATTGCTGAGTGAATCGGCCCAAAAAGCATTTTCCGATGTCCAAGATACATTGTAAGAAATAAAAAGAAAAAACAAAACAACAAAGTATGTCGTTGTGTATTTACGAGTCTCCGTTCGGACTGAAATCAGTAAAAATCGGCCGCATCAATGAAATCGAGTGTCCACTTTATTGACAAACATTGAAACGGGCGGGAGGCCCGAAATTGGGCGTGAGAAGGAAAAAAAATAGCGACGGCAAAACAGGTGGATGGATGAAGCGTGGGAGTAAATTGACGAAGACAACTGTTGACAAAATAAGGTGGAAAACTAGCCGAACGTCCCTGCCAGGGTCAAAGCCGCGCGTCGTGTATGTATAATCTGGCTTTTTACATAAACCGCGCAATGCGATATAATTAATTTGCACCGTACGAGACACAGCGTGCATCTATGAGCGAAAAAATCATCGCGTATACACGCGCATTTGTAACGACGGATGAGGAAAAAAATTATGAATTTCCGTCGCTTGTACTGCGCACAAAAACCTGCAAGAAGAACGACGACAAAGAAAAAACGAGAAAAAAAATGAAGAACCACTATGCTTGGTTGCGGAAATTCTTTAATTAAATTTAAATTCGTCGCACGTAGATGCGATGGTGATATAGAGAGGAAGGAAAGACAAAATCGGAGGGAGTTTTACTTCCTTGAGAAAGGTCGTTTGCATCTCTAGATTTTGTCTCGACGTCGAACACGTGCCACGTACGCGCGCAGATCGAGTATGTTTGACGGGCGCGTCTGTCGGAAAATTCAAAAATCGGTGATAAATGTCGATTCCGCGCTTGTGAAAATGCTCCTACAGCCGCGTTGCGCAGCCTCTCGACTGCTTCCTTCGCATCTCCTGACTCATTGCATCAAGAGCACCCGCACGATTCCACCACCGTGTACGCAATTGGAATAATAAGTTTCTTCACCCGTTTGCGAACGATAAATTAAGAACGTTCCTCACAATGCGCCTTTGTTCAGTTGTGCGCTATTGCCGGAGGAATCGATGCGTATTACACTTTTCTCGAAAGTATCGGACAATTTGTAGGACAAAAATCCCGTGATCGAAAATTCTTCTCTTCTTTCCTCGGATGTGCATAGCTGTTGAGTTCTTTAAATATTCGCTACGAAATTGTAAAAATAATATCGTTTTTCGAAAAGTTTCTCCAAAAAAGCTAATTTGCAAAAAGTTTTCTCACGGTAAAACAGTTACTCAGTTAATAATCTCGACTTTCGTGTCGGTAATACGCGAGATAATGCCGCGCTTCGATGTTTTAGCAGCAAATACAAAAAAAAAAAATTAACCTTTTTTCAAAAGACCTAAAGCACAGCGCAATTTATGACATTTTTCTATATGCACGAAAAGTTCTGCATGATAGAAAATTGGGCTTAAAAAAGGCAGTCACACTATTGCATGACTTCAATTTCAGATTATTAAAATTAAAGCCACGAAAATGTCTCGTTCACGATGGCGTTTTCCTAAAGAGTCCATCCTGGAACAAAAGAGTATAAAAACAGATTGTGTTTGCGTAAAAATAAAAATATCTGTTGTATCGTGGTCTCGAGTGGATCGAGTTCAAACCCAAACAGTAGCTAGTACTATTGGCACGATGACAAATTTCGATATCGCTATCAGGGTATCGTTCCAACGGCGATTATATATTTAGCCACGACAAGGAAACAAACTAAGCTGTTATAGAAAAAAAGCTCAGCCGTTACGGGCTCTTACAGCTCTTCTAACGGGGAAAAAAAACAATTCCAGAGTCTCACTTGCAAGCCACCCTTGGTCGTTAAAAGATCCGCTACTTTACCGATGACACAGACGAGAAAAAAAAATACGAAAAAAACGTGTCGTGGGCGTCCATGAAGTCACCGGGGATAAGAAAAATGTCCGAATATTTTATACAAACTTAACGATAATTTATTATGCGTTGATAATGGCGTTTAAAATGTGGACCAAGGATTTGGTAATTCTTACGGAAGTTATATAATATTCATGGTCGAGAGAGTCGAGTCACAATATTTATTCGTGTATTTTACGGTCGAATGGTTTTTTTTAGTATTTTTTCTTTCGGCAAGGGAATCGATCGGCAACGTGTGTGGGGCGATTTGGTTGGGACCGAAACGTGAGATTGTTTCTTTTTTTATCTCACCTGACATTTACATCCCCGTGCATACAAAAACTGCACAAATATGCGATCGTTTGCCATCATGACGTTATCAGATAGTCCAGGCTTCCCGACGATATAGCAATCGATTGAACTGCGAGGTGAAAAAGTTGCGCATCAATCTGTTGTTCATCGAACAAAAAAATCCTGTTCATTGTCAAATCATTGGAAAGTTGAGTTTTTCGAGCAGTACCGAAAATACGGTGAACGCAGGGTCCTTGTCGAATTCGTAGCCGTTTTATTGAATTATGTTCTTCGAAAAGTAGGTATTGCTGATGAATGCCATTGTCGTAAATTATTTGAAAAATAACCATTCAAGCATCGAAGAATAGACGTAGCGTAATTATAAGAGTTGCTCTGAGCCAATCAGAAAAAAGATAGAAAATTCGCTAGGGGAAAAATGGGAATTGAGGTCTCCCGAGGGAGAGATGATGATTTGACCGTAGCGAGGCCGAGCCTGCACTCCTTATGGCGACTCCCTCCGCGTCACTTCTCATCCTTAAGGCTATCGTTGTATCATTTGAATTTATTACGCAAGATATTCGACGCGTCCGATTTTTCAAAGTCGCATTAAAAGCGTATCCACGAGCGCGCGTCAGATGTGCGCAAATATCGAGGCATTTGCGTAGACGATACGATTATTGAGAGCAATTAATTTCCTCCCTGCTCCTGTGTCCGCTGGCAAGATTATTGAATGGATCGTTTCGCCAACCCGATTTCCTCGTTGAATAATAATAATTCGATAAAAGAGAAAAAAAAGGGTAATTATTGGAGCAAACTACTCGTGATTTTCCATTGATGCATAGACAACATTGCTTAACTCGCAAAGAGGAAGATAAATCTGCTCATTTATGATATATCTATCCGCAGTGTGAAATTTAAATGTCATCTGTAGTTTTTAAAAATATGGTTTTGCACGACCATCTTAATTGAAGCCCAACGATATCAACTTTCAACCTCAATGTGTGCTATGATTTCCAGCTGTTTAGCATCCGCGGAAAAATCATTATGTGATCGACGTGTTATAAGATATACGATGCAAAGATAAATGTACATTACCTCGCTTCGTGCATTAACATTATTGTGCAAACGCGTTTAGTTGGCATTTTGCGATTATGGGGCGTTGTCTAGAAGAGATGGCAGCGTCTATAGGTTGGCCATACGGCCCGGTAATCGACTCGAGTCTCCGATAAAAACTTTTAACCAGCTTCAAGCAATGCGATCGCGATGAATTTCAAGTAGCGAATGTTCGCGAAAGAACTCACTTTTGGCTGGTATCGTTGAATTATGATATATAAAAATATCGAATGAGAATTTTTACATCCGGATCACGGGCGTAAGATGGAAAATAATATTTATATTTCCACAACGGTCCAATTCGGGAAGTCACATTTTGGGAAGCTCTGGTCCTCGCATGGAAGAGAACCAACCGCATTTGAATCGTATATTTAAAATGAAATCTCTCGAAACAAGGTCAATTGAGCGGCCAATTTATGCGCCAGGAAAAAAATCGTTGTGACATAACGGCAGAAGAGAGGACAAATTTGAGACTCCGCGTGCTATCGTTGTTAATGATGCTTGGATAGCGCATAGAATAAATGGCCTTACGATTGAGCCTGCTTCTCGACGCAAGTGTTCGCGATCAGAAATCATTAGACGCGGAGCGATTGATTCGTGTAAAAAAAGTATCTTCATCGTCGTCGTCGTTGTCGTCGCCCCGCGTCGCGATCAATTCGTACCTCAAGTGGCCATCGGGCGACAATTGCAACCCAAATCAGCTCTGTTTCATATCGAGATTCGATACCAACGACCGTCTGACTCCGTGTGTACTATATACGTACAACGTAGTATATATGCAAATGAATAGCAGTTCATGTGAAAATCTGGCCGATTCTTCGTCACTCAATTCCGGCGAAGGGATGCAACGAATCTGGATTTAATTGTGCACGCCGCTATGGGCTCTGACCCGGATTAGGGTGTGTACTATATTTCATTCCGCTCGATCCGGCGGCCTCCCTTGAATCATGCATTTTGTGTTGATGAAAAAAATCGTACGGTTTATGAGTTCGATCTACGATTCGCATTTGTATCGATTTATTTCTACTTTTGCATCACCGGTGCAATACTTCTTATTGATATCAAAACGGAATAGAATAATTGAATTTATGGAGTTTTATTGTAATATTTTTCATTATTAGATTGGATGAAAATCAGTGCGGGTGAAGGGCACAAGATTTTATACTCTTAAATTCCTCAGGCATCTTATCCGGACGCGTATTATGCTCGTTTATCAAGAGAAGTACACTACTCCAAACAATTAATAAAACAGAAAACTTCTTCAATTTTTTAAGTATTTTTTGAAGCGCTGTATCTATGTGAAAAATAGTTGTATCGAGATGAAAAAAAAAAAGCATTTTGAAGCTTCCAGTTTCTAGTTTCGAGATCTTTTGGCAAAACTTTTTTGTGACCTACGGTTATCGCGCAATCATAAGAAATAGGGGAAGAAAAAAAATTACAATTTTTTTTGTTTTTTCAAAGATCCACGGGCTCGAGAATTTTTTCTTCAGTTAATTCAATGAACATGTTAGTAAGCTTGTTTATTTAGCTTCAAATTGTTTTTTTTTTTTTCTAAATTCTCTATGTCAATTTTTGACTGAGATGTCCGACTTTGAATGAAAAAAGATCCTTTTGTCTTTGATCATCGATATCTCAGCACCCAATGATCGCACAAGGAATTAAAGGGCAGTTTTGAAAACTCGAATCAATTCCCTACAAGACCCTTTCATTGATTTTTTAGAATTTTTTTTTCACCCTGAACATTAATTTGAAAAAAGTACAAAAAAAATGACTTTTTATGGTTTTTCAGCAAATCTACCACTACTTTACAAATATTGATGGAAAAACTAATTTTGCCAGGTTTTTTTTTCAGCTGAATGTACCCCCAATAGCCCAATAAACTGTCAAATTGATCCATCGAACCGTTCTTCCGGACCGATTGAGCAAAGTTTTGCGAAACTATTAAAGGAGCAAGTGGATTGTTCCTAACGATCGTGTAATCATCGTCAAAATGAAAAGATGATTACATCATCTTCAACAACATCATACAATTTTCTTCAACTTTTTCACAACTTTACACTGGTTGCTTGTTAAATGTAAGAAGAACGAAAATTCGAACAATTGAAAAAATGTTTTTTTTTTTAAATTAAATTATTTTAAAAACCATTTTAGGACACAATAGTGACTCATTTTTTACACGATTCAGCCTTTGCGCACCATAATTTCACGTACCTTTAATTGCAGTAATTAAAAGTTGATACCCCCCAGCCGTATTCACTAGTCGATCTGAGAACATTAATACGATTAATTCTCGATATTTTCTGCGAAGGTTAACAGGGTTACGAAAAACAGTTGGTTTTTTCAAAAGTAGGCATGATCAAAAATTGAAAAAAAGTTGATGTTTACAAAAACATTTGATTAAGTTTTTTTTACCAAACTTAGTAAGTAATATTTGCCAAAAAAAATATTAGTTTTGAAAAAAAAACTGTTTTTTGTAACCCTATTAGGGTTACAAAAAACAGTTTTAATTTAATTAAAAAACAGTTAATTCTCAGATCGACTAGTGAAAACAGCTCGGGGTATCAACTTTTGATTAATGAAATTAAAGATGGATGAAATTATGGTGCACAAAGGCCGAATCGTGTCAAAAATGAGTCAGCGTTGCATCCTGAAATGTAAAAAAAAATTTTTGCGAAAAAATTTTTTTTTTTTATTTTTCCAATTTTCTTTGTCTTAAATTGGGGCCGGGTTGAAATTCCGAACTTTGAATGATCAGAACGCTCAAAACTCCGAAAGAATACTACCCCGAAAGATCAAAACTCCGAAAGAATTTTACTCGAAAGAGCAAAAGTCCGAAAATCTGAACGGGGCCGGGTTGGAATTCCGAACGTTGAATTATCAGAACGCTCAAAACTCCGAAAATATACTACTTACCCCGAAAGATCAAAACTCCAAAATAATTTTACACGAAAGATAAAAACTCTGAAAATCTGAACACCGTCAAAATAATTCGGTTATGGAAGTTTTAAAAGTTTCAAAATGTTTAATAAATCGACGAATTATTTCAAGAATTTTTTTAAATTAAGAAGTGATTTTACGTCAATTTTGAAATTTGTCTAGACAATGTTATACGTTCTACATCATTTACAGTGAACTGTGTAGACTTTCGCTGGCATAATGTTGACGAATCTTGTAATTTCGGAACATTAAAGTTAGGAATTTCAAACCGTCGGCGCATTCAAAGTTCGGAATTTCAACCCGGCTCTCATGTCAAGATCATGCCAGCGAAAGTCTACACAGTTGACTGTAAATGAAGTAGAACGTATAACATTGTATAGACAAATTTCAAAATTAACGCGAAATTACTTCTTAATAAAAAAAAAACTTGAAATAATTCGTCGACTTATTGAAAATTTTGAAACTTTAAAAACTTACATGGTCAAATTATTTTGACGGTGTTAAGATTTTCGGAGTTTTGGTCTTTCGTGTAAAATTATTTCGGAGTTTTGATCTTTCGGGGTACTATACTTTCGGAGTTTTGAGCGTTCTGATAATTCAACGTTCGGAATTCCAACCCGGCCCCGTTCAGATTTTCGGAACATTAAAATTCGGAATTGTAAACCGTCGGAGTGTTCAATGTTCGGAATTTTAACTCGGCCCCATCTTGAATTTCGGAACATTAAAATTCGGAATTGTAAACCGTCGGAGCGTTCAAAGTTCGGAATTTCAACCCGACCCCCTTAAATTTGACAAGCAACTAGTGTAAAGTTGTGAAAAAGTCGAAGAAAATTGGTCTTTTCCTTCGGGTAATGATTACACGATGGTTAAGAACAATACTACAATAATGTTTCTTTAATTGTTTTGTAAAACTTTGATCAATCAGTCCGGAAAAACGGTTCGATGAAACAATTTGACAATTTACAGGACTATTTGGGGGTACATTAAGCTGAAAAAAAACCTGACAACATTGGTCTTTCCATCAATATTTGTAAAGTAGTGGTAGATTTACTGAAAAACCATAAAAAGTCATTTTTTGGTACTTTTTTCAAATTAATGTTGAGGGTGAAAAAAAAATTCTCAAAAATCAACAAAAGGGTCTTGTGGGAAATTTATTCAAGTTTTCAAAGCTGCTGTTCAATTCCCTGTGCGTTCATTGGCTACTGAGATATCAATGATCGAAGTCAAAGGAATCTTTTTTTATTCAAAGTCGGACATCTCAGCAAAAAATTGGCGTAGAGAAACAAACCCAAACAAATGAAGCTGCATAAACAAGCTGACTGACCTATATATTGATTCAACTGAAAAAAAATTCTCGAGCCCGGGGACTCTTGAAAAAAAATTGTAAAAATGATTTCTCCCGCTATTTCTTATGATTGCACGATAACCGTAGTTCACAACATTTTTTTGCCATAATGTCTCGAAACTAAAAACATGAAGCGTCAAAAATGCTTTTTTTTTTTTCATTTCGATACGACCTTTTTTCACATAGATACAGCGCGTTAAAAAACACTGCAAAAATTGAAGAAATTTTCTGTTCCCCTCATTTTTTGGAGTAGTGTAGATAACTCCAAATGACGTTTCAATAAAGTGTAGAATAACTCCAAATCACGTTTCATTCATTATCTTTTATAATTATACAAATACTACAAATTATTCACAATACAATATATTCACAATAATCGGAAGCAGGTTTATAATTGTTATTCAGTTTTTCGGGTTTTTTCTTACTGCGAATTAATTGGATCAAAGCCGGAAAAATTGGGATATGATTGAAAAAAATGTAACGGCATACGAAAAAATCGGAAATTGACGGTTTGCAGTTGTACACGATGATCGGGAATCGAAAGAGTGCAGCGATCGAAAGAGGAAAGGGGGGAAAAACACAACAGCGAGGATCCAGGCGGCACTACAAGTTCATAAATACCTCGTGAAGGACGGGAAAGTTTTGCGGTGGTTCTTGGGTCGACATATTACAATTTCTTACGAGCGAAGGTCGCGAGGATTTCAGTGGGTGGAGGCAAAATGAAAGAAAAAAAGAAAAAATCCGAGCAAAGAGAGAAAAAAAAGATACACCGGTCCCCAATAGGTTCCGGTAGTAGGCAATGGTGAAACACGGCAGGAAGGAAGTTCTTGGACTGTACAGCGAAGTGCCTGACCTCGGGGAATATTCGTTTCCTCGTGTGTGTGTCTCGGGTATACTCTGCTACACGAATAGGTTTCGTTGACTTTTATTAAAGCACGAGCATATACGTGTAGTCCTGCGAGGGATTCAATGGTAAGATCGTCGATCGAGCAAAAACACACGCGTAGGTATATATATATATAGGTATTGGAATAATAACTATAGCGTTTCTTGTGTTATTCGTTAAAAGTCATGAGAAATTGGGATAATTGACGAACGAGGGAAATACATACGGATTGAGACAGATGGATAACGTGTAGATAATAGACGGGGGACGATAGATGAAAACGTGAAAAGCGTGGTCGACGTGCGTGGCTTCGGTAATCTTCCATCCAGGTATTCTGAATGGGTTTTTCCGCCGCTATGATAGCGCCACAAAAATACAAGTGCTATCGTTACGCAAGAGGGGCCTACTCGCGAAAAGTGCCAAAGTTGGTGAATCGAAAGATCGAGACGAACGGAAGGTGCGCGCGGGATTCTCTTTGATTGTGCGTTATTACGTTGCTGAATCGAAACAAGAGCGGAGATTATAGTTTCGAATGAATGGTGATTGGCGTATACGGAACTTGATAACCAGATTATATTGGCGTCGTCACCGAATCTGATTATTGTTCACGCAGTCTATACCGTTCGTCATAATTCCGATATACTTTGCACCGAAGAAAAACATATTATCTTCTCATGGGAGAATATACATTCGGTATAACCGTATAATATCGGATCGAGGTTGGAAATAAATGAGGTTGAAAATAATTGACTGTAAAAATGTATCGTGAGAATGATATTGAGCGGTACAATTTTAAAATATTTTTTCGTGCGAAGCAATCCAACGAGCGTAAACGCTTTTTCGAGGAAGCTCAAGAATTTCACGACGAACAAAGAAGACTCGTTTTCTTTTCTTTTAGATCCATATCTGTCACTTTTACAATAGTAACAAGTTTATTTAGCCCAGTTGGTTTTACAGCAAAAAACTTGTTCGGGTAGTGTGAAAATAAATATATTTAATTGTTCCTTATCGAGCTAAACGGATATAAATTCTCAATGAAGAATTTAATAATAGACCTGTCATGCGATGATCGCCGTTGAAAGACATTCTCTCCTCCGTTAATAACAATATTTGCCAATCGATAAATTCCTTATTTACAGTACACAGGCACACGCACACACGTACATGTGTGCAAGCAATTTCGCGTGGTACGTAATCGATGTTCTATCGTTCCGCATTTAAAGAATCGTTTGTCGAGCTACTTGAACATGTTTTACTCGTTATTGTGATCGCTGCGACTGAAAATTAAATTTGAAAAAAACTAAGTACCTACAAATAAACTACGTCAACGCCAATGTTTATACGCGTGTGTATGTAAATGCCTATTGTAGCAAAAATACAAAATCGTGATAAGGAAGAGGACGAGTAGACGGATCGATTAGAAAGCAAGGTCCCGTTCAAGATACTGTTTAATCACGTACGATCCGTAACTTCATTTTAGATCAAATGAAAAACATATTATTCAATGGCTCATTCATTATTAAACAATACGAATAAGAAGAAAAAGAAGAAGAAGAAGAAAAAAACAGCTCCAACAGTTTACATCGAGGTATGAAAATTCAAGGAGGATGAAATGAATTTTTCAATTCGATCGTCGACCCCGACGTCGATAGCTCATACATGCGTCAAGATAATTTTATCGCACTTCGAGCTTTTGGTGTATCTGAAATTATATATCAAGGATAAGTATGACTTGAAAAATATTCATTCAACCACGAATCCAGCCCCTGAAAAATGGAGGGATATTTTTTGCGTCGTAAGAAAAAGACATTATGGAATGAAATTTTGTACCTGCCAAAGGGTAGCGGAGCAAAAACACACTCTTTTCGGGGAGATCAAAACGTATTTATATATATATATATATATCGTGAAAAATAGTTTAAAATTCAATCATTTTAATGGAGTAACTTTTTCAAAAGTACACGCGAATCTCTAAGAACATATTGTTTTATTTAATCATTGTTGATGGTACAAAAAGAATCGCTTAATATATAATTGAGTACTGATTTACCGGTCGTCCTCGAGTCTCCTGGAAGCGCGACTGCGTGTGCGCGGGTGGCCGGCACGCGGCGGGAGGAAAGGATTAAAAAAGTATATATATTTAAAAAAACGAAAGAAAAATGAGGGTATTCAATCTACCAGTTACAAGAGCGAATAGCTCGGGGCGACAAACTGTCTTGGTCGTCGTGTGTTCCGCGTTCGCGGCTCGTTAAACGGACTTTCGATAAATGGTAGGACAGAGAAAGACAGAGAGAGAGAGAGAGAGAGAGAGAGAGAGAGAGAGAGAGAGAGAGAGAGAGAGAGAGAGAGAGAGAGAGAGGGAGAGACCAGAAAGGGTATTTCTTCGAAACTTGTGGACCTGAATGTTTTTTCATTGGCAAATATTTCGAAATTCAAATTATGGAAATTATTATCGTTAATACGTATTCGGAGGGCTCGTAAAAAATTCAACGGGGGATTTGGGTCACGCGTGGGTGGCGAAAAAGGCGAGAGTGTCATTGTTAAAAAAAAATAGTAATAAAACAAGACATCGTGGATTGCTAATAAAGACAAAACCCGAAATCCAGCCAAATTGTCCGAAAAAGATGGAGACGACGCAGGTCTGCAGGTTCCCAAAGGAAAAAAGTTCGTTTTTCAGGGTCAAGTTCAAGGTCATCGAGCTTTTTTCGCTGTCGATAAGACACAAAACTACGGTTGCCCACTCTCCAAAAGAAATCTCCAATAAAATGGCGTAATGGCTTGCGCTGTTGTTCACCCAATAATGACAATTAAAAGGATGAAAAAATGACCGACGCACACTACGCGCTCGTTGAAGGTAACGCAGGGTCAAAGTCTTCGTTGCGTCATTAGCGGCGTTTCTCAAATTGAATATTGTATTTTTTTAATCTTCATTTTTCTTTAAATTCGCTTATTTAATTGTTTTTCTACGATTACGTATTTTTTGTTGTCCTCACTCGTGTCGTCTGCGAAAAACGTTGCAATTAGCTCAGGGCGATTATTCGACGGTCTGTTGTTTTTCACTCATAATTCGTATCGACGCCCGAGAGGAATTGCATCACGCGCCGTACTCTTCATCTCGTGGTCGCTGCTCTAATCGTACACACGGAAACATCAACAAGCAATTAAAGAGCACTTCCCAACCTGATGGGAGATACTTATCCGCCCGCATGATTTTCCCGCAGACGTTTCTCCTGCAATCGTAATGAAGCGAATTAACACACGGCGCCAACAACGACAACCCAAAGAATTACTTACTTTTTAACAACGACAATAATAATTCTCGTAACAGTCGCAAGAAATACAATAAGAATAATCGTGCCTTGGGAAGGACGGTGTTGCGAAGAAAAAAATTTGCCCACACTTGCCCAGATCATTCGGCAAGTTTGCAAAACATTTGCCAGAAAAATACGGTGGGGAAAAATCGAAAGGAAAAAAATTCCAGAGTGTACGACATAGACACGCGTTCCAAATCTTTGTCCCATGATTAAGATGGCGTTAGGCAGAACCATCTGGCAGACCGAGCAGTGACATTCAAAGTTTCTTTGTAATTAATTGTCCAACGTTAACAGGGTACGGAAAGAAAAACTTGTTCTCTTCTCAAGTTGAGATTGCGTTGCGCGAGTATTGAAAATTCGAATGGAGTCTCGAACGGTGGTGCGAGAGATTAACGGTTTTATGTTGGGCGATTTTATCTCTTCCCCTCCCCTATATTCCCAATCGATTTGTATCAGGGACACTTTGAGCTCTGGGCTCATTGTTGTTCACAATTAATCGTTGCTTTTTCTCTCGCTCGTTTCAAGTGCACACACGAGACAGGTTACGATCACCTTCGCTCGTATGAGCACATGTGCTCTGTGTGTGCCGCGTTCATGCGTGCCTATGTGTGTATATATATATATAAATCGTGTAAAACGATCGAAGCGAGGGAATGGCATGACCGTTTGCAGGGTCGTGCCTCCCATCGGCTGCATATGTGGTGCATTCACTGGCAAACATATATATATATATACACACACACACACACACACACGCTACTCGTCGCAAAGAGTCCATTATAAAAATCGTAGAAAGAGAGAGGAAGAGAGACAGACATTTATTGGAACAAAAACGTGATTACAACAAACATGGCGACCAGAAGGTTCTCGAATCGCGACCCACATTTGTCGTATTCATTAATCAATTAAGATGCCACGTTGAGAAAAAAGACGAGAGAAAAAAATAAAAACAAAACTGGAACACTGTTTTCAAGTGCGAAAGAAAAATCTTGTTCGGTTTCAATGTGTTTTCCAAAGCGCGGCTCCGCGAATTATTGATGGTTCAATCAAACGTGGATTAGCCTCGCGTACGTGCCCTGAACGCAATGAGCCAATAAGATATGTAGTAAAAAAATGAGGAAAAAAAAACATTCTCTTCCGTCGATTACAGTTGGTGCATCGAAGGCGAAATGCTCCACATGTTCGTGCACGAAAATATATATAATTGTTAAATTTTATTATTACGATGTGCTCGGCTTCCTACCATCCACGGTACGATCCATTTTTTCGAATCCAATTATCAAACGAATCATCGTTACATCCGGCTCGCGAACCGCGAATCGGTGACGGATACATCGTCCAAAGGCCAACACAATACCGACGAACGCGCGCTTTTCGAGGGGGAACGAATAGGCGAGGATAAAAAATGAGGGTCGAACAAAAACTTTGGTTGCGTTCGGGTCGTGTCAATAAAAATTCGCCAAGACAATGGGAAAATCCGAACAAAAAGAAAAAAACGAACAGCTTCCGGTTGAAATTCTTGCGCATTGGCAAAGTCTGTCGCACCAAAGGCGTTTCCCCATTATGGGCTCAATCAGCCCGAGCAGAACCCCACAATGGGCACATTGGAAGAAAAAAAAACGTAATTTCCAGTTGAAATCCAGATTCGTGTGCAGCGTCGTCCTTTGCTCGTAAATAGCCGGGTTGCAATTTTTAGCTCGAAAGAAGAGTCGCATCGACGAAAACCGGGACAATGTTACGAAAAAAAAGGAAAATAATGGAAGATTCACCCGCGATCGGAAATACGGGAAGATTGGGCCAAGAGCTACGGGAAGAAGTGAGAATGAAAGTATGGGCGCGTATAACAAAGAGGGTGTATTATGCAGAATCGAAAGAAAGATATATCGTTTGCGAGAGTTTCCGATTTGCAACGAGAGTGTGTCGTGGAGAGCCTGCCGGCCTGTGTACACCCGCGACGAGAGAGAGAGAGAGAGAGAGAGAGAGAGAGAGAGAGAGAGAGAGAGAGAGACCACCGTGTTGAGCGATATAAATGCCGGGACCTCGAGCAAAATAGGCTCAGTCCGAACGGAACAAAACACGTTGCGAACGAATTCGTGCTTGGAAGAAACGAACCAACCGTGCACACGTGATTTTTTTTCGCGCGCCCATGTACACCTATGAATATTCTTCGCGAGAGAGCCAAAAAATAACACTTTCATATCAAAATTGTGCAAATAAATAACAATTAGCTTATGAGAACACAGTGAAAACCGTCATGTAGTCACGGGTTTTTTTTTCGGTTCATCAAGTTTGCGAACCGTTCGATCGAAATAACGTGAACATTTGTCGCGTAAAATTGTCATGTCGAAAGTGTTGGTCAAAGATCGTAACAGTGCACAAGAGCTGTGACATTCGTGTGTGTGTGTGTGTTTTTGTTTTCGCTGCACACGAGGTGAGTAGATTCGAGTGAATTGCGACTAAAGCGGCGGTCATGGCCGGCCAGGCCGCTAAAAATATTGATCCTCCCTCGTCCTTGAACAATATTTTGGCGATTACATATGTTCTTTTGGCACGATGCCGAGGATCCGCGAGCGCGCGTTCGCGGGGTGCGCGTGCAACGATACCGGACAAATTTTTCTTCCCGCGTTCTTGCTCCAACAATGGCGCTCTTGTGGCGCCGATTGAAACGAGTCATTGTTTAATCCTCTCGTCGCTATATTTTCTCCGTGGTTCCGTAAATCCGATAATTACCGCGGAATAGATAAATCGACAAAATTGTCATTGTGAGATAATTCAACTGAAACTGGCGAACTGTATATCGTTTATAAAGAACCTAGGTACTTGACGGATAGAGTCATCGATACGCGCGTGTTGTCACAATGACACAAAAATAAGACAATACGAGTAGAAATGAAAAAATATATTTAAAAAACGCTACAAGTAGCGAAGAAAATTGATCGAATGCCTGTGTGGCATTTCTGCGTTCCTTAATTGTAGTCGTTTGTCGTTATCCGCCGCGGAGAGTGCTTCTAGTAATGCGGTAGTGAATTTCAAAGATCTTCGAGTTTGATGTCGTATATCTGCTCGCGTAACCTCCGCGCGGACCCGCATACTTTTCTATCCGCAACACCCGTGTACACTTGTACTTTTTATGTATTTTCAAGTACAATGCGCGAGTGTGCTCGACAAAATTGAGAGCTCGATCGGTTGTACGGGAGATGAATCCTGATTTAAATACTCGTTAAATGCGCACGGGGCTCGTGACCCATTTTCATCGTGCGTGTCACTTTTATCAACCCCCCTCCCCTTACTATGGATCAGTTGAATCGATATATGTGTATATGTATTTCCACACACATACACACATACCGATACACATGTATTGGATATTTCCATATAGGTAGCAGTGTTACGTTATAAATCAATGCGTGACTTTGGCTCGTAATTTGATCTTTCCACGGTGTGTATCATCGTGTTGTAGTAAAGAGAGAAACGGAGAGCGTGAAATCGATACGGAACTCTCGAACGTTGATTAATACCAAAATTAAAAAGAGCAGCGAGATCTGCAATACCATTCGCATTCTTCTCTCCTTCGAAACGGAACCAAATTGATACCTATACTTTGAATATATAAATGCCGGAAGTTGGAACAAATAACTGCGCGCTTGATCCGAGACGAATCGCGACAATCAAACGTCATTGAAGCGTCATATGACGGATGTGTCCGTCATTCGGAGCAATCGACAAAACACGAGCGAAGATCCGCGTGTCGCTTGTGAGTTGCGACCGGCAAATTCTTCAAAAACGTTCGAACTTGATTCAACATTTGAACTCAACGTTCTTCTTCTTGTTTATATATATATATATATATATATATATATATATATATATATATATATTAGGGTGATTCGTTTCAGGACAACTTTTTTTTTTACCCATCGTGCCCGAAAACCTTTAGTCGGTACCCAAAAACGAAGTTTCGTGAAAGGGGGGTGTTGTCAAAAAATATTTAGAGGTCGCGAATCAAAATTGAAGGTTTCCCATTTGATTAACATTGAAAAAAATGTTTTTCTCATTATTAGTATTACCATTCCGCGAATTTTGATATCGCGATATTTTCCAAGTGGGTTCTCATAGGAAATATGATACTCCACAATAAAGTTGATTGAGCCATGGCCGTAAATTCAACCGTTTCAGCGGCATCATTATTTCAAGTGAATACTGTGCAAAATATCTATTCAAACGGCTGTAACGCCTAAGCTATTAGATATATCAGAAAAAATTCAGATGAGAACTTTGTAGAGAAAGTAATTTTCTACAAAAAAGTCTTATAAGCCGAGCCCGAAAATTCAACTCTTTCTCAGCTATAGGTGGATGAAGTAAAATAAATAGATTTTTTTTTAAACAAAAACAAATCTATTTATTTTACTTCATCCACCTATAGCTGAGAAAGAGTTGAATTTACGGGCTCGGCTTATAAGACCTTTTGGTAGCAAATTACTTTCTCTACATAGTTCTCATTTGAATTTTTTTCGATATATCTAATAGCTTAGGCGTTACAGCCGTTTGAATAGATATTTTCATACAATATTCACTTGAAATAATGATACCGCTGAAACGGTTGAATTTACGGACATGGCGGAATGAACTTTATTGTAAAGTATCATATTTCCTATGAGAACCCACTTGGAAAATATCGCGATATCAAAATTCGCGGAATGGTAACACTAATAATGAGAAAAACATTTTTTTCAATGTTAATCAAATGGGAAACCTTCAATTTTGATTCGCGACCTCTAAATATTTTTTGACAACACCCCCCTTTCACGAAACTTCGTTTTTGGGTACCAACTAAAGGTTTTCGGGCACGATGGGTCAGAAAAAAAAAGTTACCCTGAAACGAATCACCCTAATATATATATATATATATATATATATATATATATATATATATATCCACAAGAACACGAAGGTACGCGCGCTCGACCAGCGCGTGGTGTACTTGACCTCGAGTCTCATTAGTATCTTCTAATTGCTTCCTTCGAATATATCGTGTTTCCGGTTGTAGAACTATCAATGACACATACGAACGAAGGCGATTATGTATTACGTTTTTTTCTCAAGGGCCGTCGCTGACCCTACTTTTTATATTTCTCAAAAGCCTTCCTTCCTCCTTCATCTTCTGCGCTAATTACTTACTCGTTCGTAGGTGTTGGAAAGGCGCTATTAATTAAAAAAAGGAGCGACTCTCCGTATACTTTTGGGCGATTGATCGAACAAAAAGCGACAGGATTGCCATACAAAGACATTATTAGGAGATAAATTATGGAAATTGTGCAATTCGTACGCATGTTTTGCATACTTTGAGGTAATTGATAAGAAAATGGCAAGTTTGCGGTAGGATAGAGTGACGTTCTTGTCGAGCACGTATTCGTAAGTTCTTCCCGCCCCGCGCACACTTGCCTCTACAGCCGCATTTATCCATCCTTGAAACTCGCGAATCCACGAGACAATTTGATACGTGCTCGTTTTATATATATACACGTACACGCCCATATATGGGAAAAGTGTAATTTTTACGGTTCTTCAATTTTTATCGATCGAATAGTTGATGTTGAAGACAGGATACGGTCTTTGAAAGGATCGTTGTATTTAAAAAAACGTGCATTTCTCGGATGTCGAGCATAGGAACAATTCATTACTGTCAGCAAGGTCCTCACAATCGTGACGCTCAAGTTTTAATCGTTTTTTTCTATTGCACATATTGCATTCGGCCCATTCAGGTTGTGAAAATGGCACAAACGTTTTTACGTATTCTCGATAAAAATCAACAAATCCAATTTGGAATAAATCCTTTGTATAATGGTAAAAATAATGAAATGAAAAATAAACAAAAAAGGGGATCGTTGCAATTCAACGATGCAAACTCACCGTCGTTCAAAATCGTCCATCTTCAAAATAGCCTTTTCGCGTATATACGCGTATGTGTGCGTGTATAAAATATTCAGGAGAGGGCATACGGTCGCGAGACGTGTCTCTTAAACATTTTGAGTCATCGAACGAGGCGTCTCTAATCGCGCTATCATTATTCAATTTTAAAAGGCGGAACCGGTGATCTTCAACGTGATGCCACTTCAAATTGAACGCAACGATCCTCGGGGCATGCACATACAAGTCATTCCCTTCGCGCTTCTTCGCTTCTTCAACTGATAAACGCCGTAATTATTGTTTATGCTCCCCGCGCTCTCGTGGGATACATGTGCGCGCGTGACTCAAACCTTTGTAACAATCTTTGTTTATGTGTGATTCGCTCGTTCGCCCCCCCCCCCCCCCCCGTCAACAACATTTGTCGTTAATTATGGAATTCATCCCCGCGAGTTGTGTGAAATTCGAGCGGTGAATCATTCGTACGTCTCGCGGCACATTTGTTTTCTTCTTCATATGTATATGTATATATGCAAATGTTGCATTCTATCGTTTAATTATCGCTCGTGTTTCAGGGCTTTCCTCGAATCGTAAAAAAATATGGTAGCGCAAGCCGAGTACTGGTGGAAAACACTCAACACCGGTGGCACTCAAGGCGTAAGTATACTTGTCCTCTTCGATATAGATATACATGTATACACACATTGTTGTTTGCTTTTATGGTAACGGTGGCTTTTCAATAAATTGTATATAAATATATTTCTTAAAATTTAAGTTTCTTGGAAAATTTCATTGAAATTCTCGTTTTTTCAGCAAAGTAGACAAAAAAATGAGATTTAAGTTTGCAGATACTTAAAGGGGCCAGTCCACTTTGGAGCCACGAAAAAAGGCTATTTTCGTGATTTTTTTGTTGAGGATTTTATAAAAGATATGAATATAAAAGTTGTTGGGCTTGATAAATAAAGTTTTGAAATACATTTCAAAAAAAGTTTAATTCATTTTTATTCATTTTTAAGTACAAAAACTATAGTTTAACGTAACGCCTCAAAAATAGGTGGGCTAGGTAGCTCCATCACAACTCGGCAACGGCTTGTGTGTAACAAAAGCAGATGAAAAACGAAAAAAGTAAAAAAAAAACGCGTTTTTTCCCAGTTTTTCGCAAAACAGAGTAAAAATCCACATTTTCAAACCATCGAGGGTCATCTTGTTGCGAATCATGTTTACAATATGTGGTCCAAATTTCAAGAGAATCGGTTTATCAGTTTCAGAGGTACGATGAAGCGAGATTTTGAAAAACGTTGTTTCGAGAAAAACGCGTTTGAAGTTTATACAATGAAAAACTCTTTCCTAAATTCAATCGGCAATTCCTGCACCGTACAAAATCCCTTCTGATTGCTCATCATCGTCGATTTCTTCAAGTATTGCTTGCTTTCGATTTTTTCAAATTTTCAAAGTGGACTGGCCCCTTAATTGTCTAAAGTTCTTCTCTTTCAACCAACCAGACAAAAAAAGAAGTCTGAAGTTTGTAGATCATATATATAAAATCCCGCTTCGTAAGTAATGTTTTAAACTGTAAGATATATATACCAGGTGTGTAAGTATGAAACCGGAATTTGCCCATAGGTGGCGCTAGATGTCAATGCAGTTACCGACACATCACGTCAGCGGTGTCTTGTTATTGTATTGATATCCGACAAAGATTTCCAACTCTCAATAACACGAGTTTCATTCAGTAGCATTAGTTTATTAGAGATAAACATGTCGAGTTTTGTGCCAACAAATTACGATTTGCGGACAGCACTACTTTTCTGTTTTCATCTGAAGAAAACCGCAGCCGAATCGCATCGAATGCTTGTGGAGGCGTTTGGTGAGCATGCTCTCGGTAAAACACAGTGTTTCGAGTGGTTCAAACGGTTCAAAAGTGGCGATTTTGACGTGAAGAACGAAGAACGTGGAAGACCACCGAAAAAGTTTGAAGACGCTGACCTGCAAGCCTTGTTGGACGAAGACGACGCTCAAACACAACAACAACTGGCGGATCAGTTAAAGGTGACCCGAGAAGCCATCTCCAGTTATTTGTATCATATCATTACAATAAACGTGTTTTTTCTGTACAAAAATTCCGGTTTCATACTTACACACCTAGTATATATATATATTCTCTATACCTATAAATGAAAGTCCGTTTTTGTCTGTCCGCGATGAATTTCCGAACCAATGGCCCGATCTTTCTGCGGTTTTCACCAGTGTAGGGCGTATTTTTCGGTGCAGGTTATAGGCTACGGCCCATTACGGTAGGATATCGGGGGGCTGAGCAGTCAACAAAAATGTCGAATAAAAATGTTAGAATTGCAGAAAAAAAAATTGACATCGAAAACATCCGCGAGCAAGCGTGAGCCAATGCGCGCTTCCCTCGACACGTCGAACGTATTGTTTCTGTTTGCGTTTGACGTGGCTGACGTATCTGAAACAGAGATCAATATAACATTTTCATAATGCCGGAAAAAAAATCCGCACTTAGTCGCAACAGTGCAGGTGCAAAAAGGAAGTGCATCGCGACATTCAGTCGTTCGACAATCACGACGGAAAGCCGACTGTGGCTAGGCTAGCCGTCTATCTCGAAAACGGTCAACGAGTTTACTTCATAAAATCTAACGCCACCGATATAGTCAACAATTTGAGAGACACAAGTTTGACTGCGTTCTTCAAGCTGTATGCTAAAGATTCGTTTTCCAAGACAAACATATTACGAGGTGCTATCTTTTTATACTTGGGACAACAAAACATTGAAACGAAGAAAGCAGGGTGTCCTCGTTCAAGAGTATCCAGGAGTGAAAAAGTCTGGTGCATTCGGACGTGTCTACACCATCCACCCTAATAACGCGGAGTGCTACTACTTGAGAATATGCTACTTCACGCCGTGAAGGGACCCACGTCATTTGAACACTTATGAACGGTCAATGGTGTTGTGCATAATTCATTCCAGCTGGCGTGCAAAGCGCTGGGCTTACTGGAGGACGACTCTCACTGGAACGATACTCTGACCGAAGCTGCGCCTTGGGATGCTTCCTCTCTTAGGTATCTGTTCTGAATAATATTGGTATCCTGTCACGCATCAGATCCACTGTCGCTGTGGATCGCACACAGGGAGAGCATGTCGGAGGATATTTTGCATCGCATCCGGACAGAACGCTCAGACGAAAGAATACATTTTAATGATACTATCTACGATTTGGCTTTGGCGGAACTTAGTAACATAGTAAGGTCGCTGGACGAGTCCCTGCATGATTTCGGTCTCTCTCAACCAAACATAAATTACTTCACTACTGGTGACGTACAAGTCCAACGGGATACGTCGTATTGCAGGCCAATATATAAAATCAGGAAAACAAAAACAAACACACACACGCACAGGTCATTCCACGCCATTTCACGTGTCCGTGACCTCAACCATTTTAGGTTTTTTTCGATTTTTTTTTGTCAAATTGTACCCCATGAAAGGAATATCCACACTAATTTTTAGATTGTAATCTCTTCTCTTTTGGGAGTTATAATTTTCCAAAAAAATCGTTTTCGGAAGTTTGGGAAACGTTTAAACGCTGATAACTCCTGAACTAATTGAGATATCGACAAATGTCACTATATCATTTTCTTTCATTTTGAAGTACACTTTCGTTAAAAAATATGGAATAATTATCAATTATCAATGTCAACGTTTTTTTGCTGCTAAAGTGAAAACGATGTTTTTTAAAAATGATTTATTCCTAATTTGTGCTGGATATGACGAAAAAAATGATTTTTTACACAAAATAATTTTTTTTTCGTTGAGTTCTGCACAAACTAAAAATAAACCGTTTTAGGCCTGACGAAGCCGAATTGGACATCACAAAATCATTAATAGTCTTATCGGAGATTACAATGATAAAAGTCGTCTAAAAAACATGATAAATTAAAACAAAAATATAAGGAAAAATGGGCCCACAATGATAGTAGTCATAAAAATCATAGAATGGGTCGCTTTATTTTAGAGAATTCGTTGAAAAAAAAACAAAGGCAATCAAAAAAATGTTTTCACTTTAGAAGAAAAAAAACCTTGACATTGATAATTGATTATTTTTTCATATTTTTCAACGAAAGTGTGCTCCAAAATGGAAAAGAAATATATAGTGACATTTGTCGATATTTCAATTAGTTCAGGAGCTATCAGCGTTGAAATGTTTCCAAAACTTCCAAAATCGACATTTTTTTGGAAAATTACAACTCTTAAAAGAGAAGAGATAAAAATCTAAAAATTGGTGTGAATATTCTTTTATGGGGTACAATCTTACCAAAAAAAATCAGGAAAACCAAGAATGGTCGAGATCACGGGCTAGGTGAAATGGCATGGAATGTCCCATGTATATTATATATATATATATATATATATATATATATGTGTGTGTGTGTGTGTGTGTGTGTGTGTGTGTGTGTGTGTGTGTGTGTGTGTGTGTGTGTGTGTGTGTGTGTGTGTGTGTGTGTGTGTATATATATCGCACACTTTTTGTATACTTGTAAGAAAATTAACAGCAGTCGTATAAGAGTCCGCGCGTTCTCCTACACACCCAAGTACTGCGTACCACCTGCACATGCCACCTGCACATTTTAAATAAACATGACTGTTACTGCCATTTATTGATGAGATGCGAAATTACTTTCATTTTGAACAATAACCTCAGTAAAGTAGCGTACGAAATGAACGGTTGTTTTCGAAGAAAGTAAATTGTGTTGCGTCCTTGTAACGCTTTGAAAATGTCGAAAATAAACAAGAAATTGGAACCCAAACTTCAAACTTACCTAGCCTCTCCGTTTTATTTCACTTTGGATTTTGTTTGGTCAGAAACCCTTACCCTTTTCGGCGGTCTAAACACAACAGAAGTTAGCTTCAATTAGCAAACCGTTTTGTCAGTAGCGTAACTGCGTATTTTTATTGCCTGCGTACTCCTATACCAGCTTACCCTACTTTTACGGATTTTTTTTCGATTAGGCACTGTTTTCGGAATATTTCATAATTCCGTTTACAACGGGAAACAGCGAATTTACAGTCGAAATAATACATTTTCGAATAATTCCACTGCTGTGTCCGTTGACACACACCTCACACACACATTCGCATCTGTTTAGTTATCGATTAATTTGGCCGTTTTGGGCAGAGAGGAGGGAGGCAATGGAAAAGATCGGCGAAAAATAGAAATAATATATTTATAATACGATTGCAGATTCTGGCCGGGTTCGCGGCACACTCGGGACAAATATCCGTCGGACTTTCGCAGGGTTTCAGTGCGGTTCTGATACCGAAACTTTTGGAAACGAATTTTGCGACGGTGTCCGAAGGTTCCTGGATCGCATCACTGGGGGTCATATCGAATCCGATCGGTGCCCTCGTAGCTGGGTCGGTGGCGGAATATTTCGGTCGTAGATTCGCGATCGCGCTCGCCACCCTACCTCACATGGCCGGTTGGCTACTCATCGCTCTCTCGACGAACGTCCCGATGCTCTATGCCGGCCGTTTCATAAGCGGAATTGGAATGGGAATGGCCAACGGCCTCTATCTCTACGTCAGCGAGGTAAATAGTGTCTTTTATTACTATATTTATCGTTCCATGGAGCATAAGTAGGTACTTGGGAGCCCGTATTTCTAAATCAACGTGTTGCGTTGAACGCTCTTTTCTAGGCAGCAGCGCCGCATCAAAGAGCGTGGCTGGCGAGTTCCGGTCCCGTACTCGTTTCCTTCGGTGTTTTAATGATTTATACTCTGGGTGCGTTGACGACGTGGCAAAGAACGGCGGCCGTAAGCATCGGTCCGGCGATACTATCGCTGGCTCTGACGAGGTAAGTTTACTCAGGATTTCTCTCGGTGAAATTTCATTGGCTGGTCCATTGATCGGTCCGATTGGGCTTTATCTGTGTTGCGCTATCACTCACGGATATCGATGCGTCCAAGATCGGCAAATAGATAGCGGGGAGGGGCTGAACGCCCACCCTTGAAACACAGCCTGTATACATGCGTAGAATGATGAAAATTGTGCAGAATGCTTCCGGAAACACCGGCATGGCTGGCAACACGTGGTCGCATCGAGGAAGCCAGGGAAGCCCTCTTTTGGTTGAGAGGCCCGGGAACAAGCACCGAAAGCGAGTACAAAGAATTGTGCACGAGGAACGTTAAGCGCGAGCAAGAAAAGTCCACGTCGCTCGAGGCCCTCAACAGTCCGAGGGTCTGGAAGCCGTTTTTGATTCTCTTCGCGTTCTTCGCACTCCAGCAGTTATCCGGTATTTACGTGATCCTCTTTTACGCCGTTACCGTACTCGAGGATATCGGCGTAAAGATGGACGCTTATACCGGAAGCGTGGGTCTCGCGTTGGTGCGTCTCGTCGCGTCGTTACTGGGCGTCGGTCTCGCTGGACACTTTGGCAGAAGGGTTCTCGCCTGTGCCAGTGGCGCGGGCATGGCCGTTTCCGGTGTTGGAGTTGCTCTCTCTATAAGGCAAGATTCTTTTATTTTGTTTTCTTTAACTTTTTGTAAGCCAGCCGCTTCGGTAGGGTTGGCCCGTTATTTCTCGAGTATTTGTTTGACGCGTGGAATTCATTTGGCAGATTCAACGTTCCTTCGTGGGTACCGCTGGTGTGCATCGCTCTTCACGTTGGTTTCTCGATGATCGGTTATCTGACGCTTCCGTGGGTAATGACGTCGGAGCTCTATCCTCTGAGGTTTCGCGGTACTGCCGGTGGTCTGACCACGAGCATAGCGCAATTTATGACCTTCGCGGCGATCAAGACTTATCCCGACATGAGTTACGCGATAGGCCTCGAGGCAACGATGTGGGCGTTCGCGTGCGTCTCCCTCCTCGGTGCCGCCTTCGCCGTAACTCTTTTGCCGGAAACTCGCGGTCGCAGTTTGGATCAGATCGAGTGTCGATTTTCCGGTGATTGCGACAATGATTTTGAGAAAAGTACGCGCAGCGGCGGCGTCGTCTGCCCACCCGACGAGCCCAACAAGAACGTCACGCTCAAACGTTTCGCCTCGATAGCCGAGGAAAAATACACGAATATGAGAGCAAACGCTTTCGCCTACGACAACTTTTGTCTCGATATCGCGAGCGAGACGACCGCCAAGATTAACGACGATTTGAATTTCGGTGAGCGCGAATGGACTACGCTCGGTAAAAGAGCAGACGCGAGAAATCCAGTTCTTATCGCGACTATTTCTCTTGAACAGGCTTATCTCTGAATCTTACGCTTTTCTTACTTGTTTTTGTTTTTTTTTTTCATATATTTTTTTCTCATTATTGACGAATCTATCAGTTATGATTACGAATTTACTCTTGATCTCGTCGCTATCGTGTGACTGGTGTGAACATTATATTTATATAGCATTCTCGTGATACATATGTGTCGTTACGTCCACACACCCTTATACATATATACATATACATATATAAATATTTCTTGTATATAAGAAATGGATCGGTGGATGCTGATTATTTGTAACAACGAAAAATCTGCATATCGAAGACTGCATTTTTATGTTAGACGTTGTAGAGATGCATTTTGTCCGTGCGCACACCGGCATTCACCACTCTTTGTGCAGTATTATCATTAAATCGACGCATATGCATATATTATCATTTTATTAATATATATGGATATATAAATGAAGCATTCCACATTGTCATTGTACAGACAGGTGTACGAGGTGAAATCACAATCGATTAATCAAATCGACCCGAATGTTCAACAGTCGTACATTCGCACAACAAACGTAATTCCTTTTTTCAATGAAGATCGAATCATCCGGACAAACACACACACACACACACACACATACTTTTATGTGTATCAATTTCCTACGATATAGGATTTTACGTACTGCGTTCATAAGTTTAGTTCTTGTATACGTGTATATATATATATGTGTGTGTGTGCGTGTGTGTGTGTGTGTGTATATATATATAAACCGTTGAATTATTTATATTAAAGAACAAGGTAATAAAGACATAAGTGTGCATTGAATATTTATTTATGCGGAAAGCTATTTACGTTCTTTTCTTTACGGAATAATTGAGGCGACACTTTCAGTCCAGAAGTCACAAATCAAATTCAAATGCTCGCTCGGGGAGTTCAGAATTTCCGACAAATGGCCAAGTTCACAGAGGTGCGGTTTGTACAGTTTCGATGGTTAGTACGATGCTGTCTCTGCGGGCGTGCCAATCTCAAGCTATGTGAACTTGGCGATTCGACTTTGGATTCCTGTATTTTTTTTGGCGTCAATCGTTTGTGAGTCGTTCGTGGTTGATTGTGGTAACAATTAAAACGTTTGTGAGATGAGTCGTTAGTTAGAAAATGAGCGGTAAAAATTACCGGTAAGTTAGCGACTTGACTTTGACTTTTCGATTTTTTTTTTTTTAATCGTTTGTGAGTCATTTGTGGTTGATTGTGAGAACAATTAAAACGTTTGTGAGATCAGCCTTTAGTTGAAAAATGAGAGTTAAAAATGACCGGTAAGTTGGCGACTCGACTTTGACTTTAACAATTTTTTTTTTTTAATCGTTTGTGGGTCGTTTGTGGTTGATTGTGAGAATAATTAAAACGTTTGTGAGATCAGTCTCGGCGGTGAAAAAGAGACATGTAAAGAACGGGAAAGTTACCGATTCGACTGTCACTTTTGCACTTGTTTGTATACATTTTTGGTCGTTTGTAGTTGGTTGCGCGAACAATTCGAAGGGTCGTACGTTTAGCGTTTACGAAGTAAGACGTAAAAACGTATGTGGAAAAATTCTCGACGAACGGTTATATTACCCAAACACGTCAGCACCGAAATATTCATTTTTATTATATTTCTATATCACGAAGAAGTTAATCGATGTCAAATGGTTGACGAATACTTTAATTAGAACATTTTGTGGGGTCAGTCATTAGTTGAGAAATGATGGTGAAAGATTACCGCAAAGTTAGCGAGTCGACGTGACTTTTAGATTAAAAAAAAATCGTTTGTGAGTCGTTTGTGGAATTGTAAAATCAATCAAAACGTTTCTGAGCTCACTTTTGGTGGAAAAATTAGACAATTGTGACTGGTAAGTAAGCGACACGACTTGGACATTTTCAAATTTAAGTGTTTGTGGCTGATTTTGAAAATAATAAAAACGTTTGTAAGATGATCGCTTTCAAAATGGAAAGTAAAACATTTTTGCCAAACTTCTTTACATGGTCATATAACCCAAACTTCTTTGCATGGTCATATAACCCAAACACACAGGCCAACACAGAGAAATGATATTTTTGCGTTATTTATATATGACGAAGAGGTTAATTGACGTCAAATTGTTGACGAATATTTTTCAATCGTTTGTGGTTGATTGTGGTAATAATTAAAACGTTATTGAGATGAGTCTTTAGTTGGAAAATGAGCGTGAAAAATTACCTGTAAGTTAGCGACTCGACTTTGACTTTTCGATTCAAATTTTTTTTAAATCGTTTGTGTGTCATTTGTGGTTGATTGTAAGAACAATTAAAACGTTTGTGAGATCAGCCTTTAGTTGAAAAATGAGAGTTAAAAATGACCGGTAAGTTGGCGACTTGACTTTGACTTTTTCAATTTTTTTTTTCAATTCGTTTGTGGGTCGTTTGTGCTTGATTGTGAGATTAATTAAAACGTTTGTGAGGTCAGTCTCGGCGGTGAAAAAGAGGCATGTAAAGAACGGGAAAGTTACCGATTCGACTGTCACTTTTGCACTTGTTTGTATACATTTTTGGTCGTTTGTAGTTGGTTGCGCGAACAATTCGAAGGGTCGTACGTTTAGCGTTTACGAAGTAAGACGTAAAAACGTATGTGGAAAAATTCTCGACGAACGGTTATATTACCCAAAAAAGTCAGCACCGAAACATTCATTTTTGTTGTATTTCTATATCACGAAGAAGTTAATCGATGTCAAACTGTTAACGAATATTTTAATTAGAACATTTTGTGGAGTCAGCCATTAGTTGAGATATGATAGTGAAAGATTACCGCAAAATTAGCGAGTCGACTTTGACTTTTCGTCTAAAAAAAAAATCGTTTGCGAGATGACTTTTGATGGAAAAATAAGGCTTAATAGTGACTGGTAAGTAAGCGACACGGCTTTGGCATTTTCAAATTTAAGCGGTTGTGATTGATTTTGACAATAATTAAAACGTTTGTAAGATGATCGGTTTCAAAATGGAAAGTAAAACATTTTTGCCAAACCTCTTTTCGCATGATCATATAACCCAAACACACAGGCCAACACAGAAAACTGCTATTTTTGCGTTCTTTATATGACGAAGAGCTTAATTGACGTCAAATTGTTAACGAATGTTTTAATTAGACACTTTTAATACACTTTTCGGATCAGCGGCTCAACGTGAGAAAGTTTGCAATTGTTTTGATTAAGTTATTGAAAAATAATGAAGAGCAGACAAAAATTACCAGCGGTGAACTGAACAACTGAACTGCGTTTTTTCTAATTTTAATCGTTTGTGGTTTGCTGTACGTGTAATTAACACGGTTTTTGTCGTTGACGAAGATTCCAAATAGAACGTTAGGGGCCTATTTACCCGTAAATAAACAACCAAAAACAAAGGATTCAACTATTTTGATTTTTCTATCCTTTTTTTAATTGTGCTTAATGAAATATAAATTAAAACACTTTTCAGATCAGCGGCTCAACGTGAAATTGTTTGCTGAATTGTTGTGATTTTTATTGAAATTCGGAATCTTCGAATTTTTTATCGAAATTCTTGTCGACATTTTTATCGAAATTCTGATCGAAAATTTTTTTATCGAAATTCTTGTGGGAAAGTTCTTTATCCGACTAATGGTCTCTGCACACTGTGCGCGATTTGCGATGAGCGATGTCCAATGGGAGCTCAGGTATTCCAGAAACCACCTGAGAAAGTGAAGCTCCCATGGGATATCGCCCATTGTTCGGCGCAAATCATGCGTGTGTGCAGAGGCCATAAGAGCGTCCGCACACTGCGCGCGATTTGCGACGATCGATGAGCGATATTCAATCAGAGCTATGATATTAAAGAAAACCCCTAGGAGAGTGAAGCTCCCATTGGGGAGCTCATCCCAAATCTCATGCAGTATGCCGGTACCATTATGGCCTCTGCACACTGCGCACGATTTGCGATGAGCGATGAGCGAATGAGTGCTCAGGCATTCCAGAAACCCCCTGGGAAAGTGAAGCTCTCATTGGATATGTAGTGAAGCGTCCATTGCGCGCAGTATGCAGCGGCCATTAGCTTTTGGCATGAGCGAAAAATTACAGGGTGAATGACGAAGTTGACACATTTTCGGAAATGGTTCAGTTACAGCTTATTTATTTATTTACGATTCTATTCTGAAAATTGTACATAACTGTTTTCATACATTATTGCCTTTCATAGACGAACATTTGTTTCGAGGAATGTTGTTTTTGTGTATTTTTACCGAAGATTCCAATGGAAATGGAATCAGAATATCAAATTAGAAAGCCAATAAATCAACAGAGAAGCAATGTGGACCTTCCCTACCCAATTTTCCAAGATTATTCACTAATATTACATTACAAAATAAAATTCGAATTAATGCATAATTTTACAATGATTTACTCCTCTCGATGAAATTCGAGTCCCATTGACGTATTAAGGACATATCCCTGAGAAAAGGGCGCATACCGATAGAGTCGACGATGACTTCGAGGAAGATAGCTGTGTCGCAAATTCCAAGTGTGCTCGTTAACCCACCTGAAAGAAGCAAAATAAATACTTTTAGGTCTGTAAATGTGAGAACAAAGTGTTTCTCCTCGTTTGCTTGAAATGTAATCCGTCTGTGAGAAATCTGTCTTGTAAGGCTATGGTCGACCGAACCTTAGATACATCGCCTTAAGGTCTATTATACCCACGGTTTAAGAATTTCGTCTTAGTTCTTGAATCTTGAAGATAGATAGATAGATTTATTAGTGCGCTAGGACCAAGCAGGGTCCTCTGGCACGTAATCCTTATATTGCATACTTCTTACAGGAAAAAATACGACAAATAAAAAAAAAACTCGATACAAAAACAAAAATAAGTGAGTCTACATAGACATTTACGGCGACATTTCATAGACAGCAACGAGGAGACCTCATCAAAGTCAGCCCCCCCCTCCCCACTTTGACTAATCAAACTTTTTTTTTACGAATCATTTGGTGGTCGTTTGGTAGCGTTTGGTAGTCCATTCAAATCGCTCTGCCCCTGCCGCCTCTGGCGACCAATCAGAACCGTCCACTGAGTACGCAGATGTATTTTGCGTTGACGTTATTTGGCGATCGACTACCAAACGTCCTAAATAGAATATCAAACGATATTATTTATTTTTCTATCGATTAGGTCTTGTCACAATAAAATTGGCCACAAAATAATGGGTGAATTTTTGTTAGTAATTCCTTTTTTCACTGTGGCTTCTGGCGACCAATCACGGCTCACCGTGATCAACTGAACGGTGAGCTGTGATTGGTCGTCACAAGTCACGGCGGACAAAGAACCTATCTACGCAAGCTCCCTAATTATTTTTAGCTAATAATCCATTTCTAATGAGACTTGATCGATAAAAAAGCATATGAGAGAGTTTAGTATTGTATCTGGGGCGTTTAGTAGTTGATTACTAAATTATGCCAACGCATAATACTTGTGGGTCCTGAATGGAGGGTCGTGATTGGTTGCCAAAAACCGGATATTGTCGGCCAATTTTGGTTAGCGGAAAACTACTGAACGATTTCGATACGCTACCAACCGACTACCAAACGATTCGTGGAAAAAACCTTGATTGGCCAAAGTGAGGGGGGAGGGTGGCAAATTGTTGACCGATTTTTAAATCTCGATTTAAAAAAACACGGAAAACTACCAATCGATTTCAATGCGCTACCAAACGACCGCCAAACGATTCGTAAAATAAAATTTCGATTAGTCAATTTGGGGGGGGGGGGGGTAACTTTGGTGAAGTAACGAGGAGCACCGTCTGAACTTTTCACTAGAATCGGTTTGGCAAATAAACATGCTAATGCTAGTAACATGTAGTAGGCTATGAAAACGGTGCTTTATTTTGCTGCCCATGAAATATCACCTTCCAATAATGGCCTCTGCACACTGCGCACGATTTGCGACGAGCGATGGGCGATATCCAATGGGAGCTTCACTTTCCCAGGGGGTTTCTGGAATACCTGAGCTCCCACTGGATATCGCTGATCACTCATCGCAAATCGCGCGCAGTGTGCAGAGGCCATAAGAGTCAAAGTCGAATAGCTAACATTGCGGTAATCTTTCACTATCATTTCTCAACTAATGACTGACGTCACAAAATGTTCTAATCAAAGTATTCGTCAACAGTTTGACATCGATTAACTTTTTCATGATATAGAAATATAATAAAAATGAATGAGAAGAGTATGTGGCTTCCGGATGGAGGCCGTGTTGAGGATCAGCGTTGTGCCGACGTTACGCAAACGTTACAGTCTGCATCATCAGGGCTGAGAGCTCCGATACTGAAGCTCTCGTGTCTCAGGTATTCCTTATATTGTTGCAGTCATCGTTCCAGATCGCTGCACCAGCCAATCAGATGTTTTAATTGACCAGCTGATCAATTAAAACATCTGATTGGCTGGTGCAGCGATCTGGAACGATGACTGCAACAATATAAGGAATACCTGAGACACGAGAGCTTCAGTATCGGAGCTCTCAGCCCTGATGATGCAGACTGTAACGTTTGCGAAACGTCGGCACAACGCTGATCCTCAACACGGCCTCCATCCGGAAGCCACATACTCTTCTCATTACATAAAGAGCCGTGAAAGCCTTAAAACTAAAATAAAAATGAATGTTTCAGTGCTGACTTGTTTGGGTAATATAACCGTTCATCGAGAACTTTTCCACATATGTTTTTACGTTTTACTTCGTAAGCGCTAAGCGTACGACCCTTCGAATTGATCGCGCAACCAACTACAAACGACCAAAAATGTATACAAACAAGTGCAGAAGTGACAAACGAATCGATAACTTTCCCGTTCTTTGCAAGTCTCTTTTTCACCGCCGAGACTGATCTCACAAACGTTTTAATTAATCTCACAATCAACCACAAACGACCCACAAACGAGTTGAAAAAGTCAAAGTCAAGTCGCCAACTTACCGGTCATTTTTAACTCTCATTTTTCAACTAAAGGCTGATCTCACAAACGTTTTAATTGTTCTCACAATCAACAACAAATGACTAACAAACCATTTTAAAAAAATTTGATTCGAAAAGTCAAAGTCGAGTCGCTAACTTACCGGTAATTTTTTACGCTCATTTTCCAACTAAAGACTCATCTCAATAACGTTTTAATCGTTACCACAATCAACCACAAACGATTGAAAAATATTCGTCAACAATTTGACGTCAATTAACCTCTTCGTCATATATAAATAACGCAAAAATAGCATTTCTCTGTGTTGGCCCGTGTGTTTGGGTTATATGACCATGCAAAGAAGTTTGGGTTATATGACCTTGTAAAGAAGTTTGGCAAAAATGTTTTACTTTCCATTTTGAAACCGATCATCTTACAAACGTTTTGATTATTGTCAAAATCAGCCACAAACACTTAAATTTGAAAATGTCAAAGCCGTATCGCTTACTTACCAGTCACTATTAAGTCTTATTTTTCCACCAAAAGTGAGCTCAGAAACGTTTTGATTGATTTTACAATTCCACAAACGACTCACAAACGATTTTTTTTTAATCTAAAAGTTAAGTCGACTCGCTAACTTTGCGGTAATCTTTCACCATTATTTCTCAACTAACGACTGACCTCACAAAATGTTCTAATTAAAGTATTCGTCAACCATTTGACATCGATTAACTTCTTCGTGATATAGAAATATAATAAAAATGAACATTTCGGTGCTGACGTGTTTGGGTAATATAACCGTTCGTCGAGAATTTTTCCACATACGTTTTTATGTCTTACTTCGTAAACGCTAAACGTACGACCCTTCGAATTGTTCGCGCAACCAACTACAAACGACCAAAAATGTATACAAACAAGTGCAAAAGTGACAGTCGAATCGGTAACTTTCCCGTTCTTTACATGTCTCTTTTTCACCGCCGAGACTGATCTCACAAACGTTTTAATTATTCTCACAATCAACCACAAACGACCCACAAACAATTAAAAAAAAAAAAAATGGTCAAAGTCAAAGTCGAGTCGCCAACTTACCGGCCATTTTGAACTCTCATTTTTCAACTAAAGGCTGATCTCACAAACGTTTTAATTGTTCTCACAATCAACCACAAATGACTCACAAACGATTTAAAAAAAAAAAAAATCGAAAAGTCAAAGTCAAGTCGCTAACTTACCGGTAATTTTTACTGCTCATTTTCTAACTAACGACTCATCTCACAAACGTTTTAATTGTTACCACAATCAACCACAAACGACTCACAAACGATTGACGCCAAAAAAAATACAGGAATCCAAAGTCGAATCGCCAAGTTCACATAGCTCCAATCTCATCGTTGCTGTTGAGCGATCAACTCATTGGTTTTCCGCAAAAATCGTTTTTGAGCAAAAACTTGCTGAAAATGGGGATTTCGAAATGGTTAAATAATTATTGCAGGAATAATTGTTTTTAAATTGAAAGAATATAAAAATCGCGTGGGATTGCAAATCGGATGGGTGACGCCATCTGTTGGGCAGGTGGCCGAACTTCGAAGCTACAAAAACTCTGTTTTATCGATTGCGCTTCCTACTTTTGTACGACACGAGCGACTCTACGAAAAATACACGCGGCATATATATACATATTTCGTAAAATGGAAAACATTTAATCGTGTTATGCAGGTGTGTGTCTCGAGTGTGCGCGGAGAGGTTCTCCGTGGGCAAGGCGCATGTACATTCTCGGGTGCCGTCGCGTTGGAACTTAATGTTTTCTGACGTTTAACGTCCGTCCCGTTTGGTTGAATCGTTTTCTTCGCGAAAGAACGAAGGAAAAAAAAAGTTTACGGCGTATGTTGTCCGGTTAAACCACGTCGTTATTTCGTCATTGTTTTCCACATCGTGGTAGAGTCCGTTGAGAAAAAGGGAAAACAATCTCCCTGATGACAATTGGTAAAAGTCGCGCGAGTATGTAGTCGTTTGAGCAAGTTTCGTCTTGTTTTTTTTTCACTTTATATCCGGAAGAAGAAATCGCGCGAGGTGACACGATGACGACGAGGACAACGTGCCCGCTCGGGGGATTGTTCGTCGTTGAGGGCGAAGTCGGACTTCTCATGACGGCGATGCGACGTGGTGTCCGATGGTCCTCGCATTCTCATCAGGTCTCCCCTCTCCCACTTTTCTATGCTCCAAATACACGTGTGGTTCCCGAGATTCCCCTCGCGACCTACCTGTGCCTCAATACGGGGGAAAAAGAAAAGAAGAAAACGCTTCTTCGCCACCCATATTAAATATAAAATGTCATAATATTTTTGCACCGTACGCTCAGGACGAGGATCAGGATGTTCTGATGAAAGGACTGTCGACGCTGAAGGAGGCTCTCAACGAAGCTAGAAATTTGTCCAACCTTGAACCGGGTGTCTTTCTCGCGCCTTTCTTAGAAATCGTCAGGTCCGAAGAGACCACAGGACCGGTCACCAGTTTGGCGCTCTCCGCTGTCAACAAAATGATCTCGTACGGTCTCGTGGGTAAGTCCCTGGTCGCTCAACCCTCCCGTTCTTTCGTCAAGCTTTTGGAACTAGATTATGGCAAATGCCATTGTAGCGTGTCAAGTTTTACTCGTTGCTTTCCCATTGTTCGTTTCGTCGCGTTTGCATTCGCGATCTCAGATCACGAGCATCCGGCGATAGGTGCTTGCGTGGAAGCGATAGCCGACGCGGTGACTCACGCCAGATTCGTCGGTACCGACGCCTCTGGCGACGGCGTAGTTCTCATGAGGATACTGCAAGTGTTGAGGGCGCTTGTCCTCTCGCCAGCCGGGGATCACTTGTCGGACGAGAGCATTTGCGAGATAATGCTCAGCTGTTTCAGAATATGTTTTGAAACTCGTCTGAGCGGTAAGCAATGCATCGTTATTATTCTTTTCAACGGTGTTTTTTTCAATTACCATTGACGAAAGAAAAAAGTATCAAAAATGAGAAAAAAATATATATATATATATTTATGTATTCGGAAAATGTTGAATCGTGCGTTCTGTCCAGAATTGTTGCGTCGTACGGCGGAGCACTGTCTGCGCGACATGGTGCAACACTTGTTCGCGCGTCTTTCGCAATTCGCCGATGACACGCGAGTCATTCCCAACATGAAGAAGATGCGTACAAACGGTATGGAGAATTCGAGGGGAAAAACGCGAAAGGGCAAGAGCGTTGGTAAGCAAAGGTCCACGAGCGCGGCGGCGGCAGTGGTGGCGACAGCGGTGGCGGTGGCGACGTCAGCGGCGGCGGCGGCGGCCGTGACGGGGGATACGAGCAACAAACAGGCGACGGAGCAGCCCGAAATGGACGAAAACGAGACGAGTCTGTTGAGTCCGGTCGATCGTGTTCGAGGCGATCATCTCGCGACTACACCGATTACACCAGCTGGTAATATCGTCGATATGCAGGGTTCCCTGGATCAGGGTACTCCCGAAAAACCGAACGAGGATGATACGATGACTACATCGACGAAAATTTTACCGTCGTCCGGCAATGAGACGGAAAAGCATCGAACCGCCGACGAGAATGGCGCGGAGAAAAAAATGGACGATGAAGAGCAGCCTGGATCGAGGAGCGAAAAAAAGACGACGACGGGGACGAGCGAAAAGATGATCGACGAGTCGAACGAGCCCGATAAAGTCGAGAACTTGAAGATCCCGGAAAGTTTCGAGTGCCAAGGTAGCAACGAAAAGGAAGCGAACGTCACGGAAAAGACGGACGATGGTAAAGAAGCGACGGAGAAAAAGTGTGACGTAGCTCGGGAATCAACGAAGGACGCAGTAGCGGATGATGGAGCGACGGGGGAAAACGAGATGGTCCAATCACCAACCGGAAGCGTGGAGGATCTCTCCTACGAGGATGCGACCAGCAATGGAAGCGGCAGCAACAACAATAATTCGAAAATTCCTCGAATTCACGTGGACTTGGACTCCCATCTGGAGGAATACGTGAATACCCAAGGTGTGAGATTTACTCCTCTTCAACAGTTGTCACCCTACGGTGCTCTCTGCGTTCGCGAATTATTTCGCTTTCTCGTCTCGTTGTGCAGTCCCTTCGACAAGCAAAACACCGAAATAATGATGCATCTCGGGTTGAGCCTTCTGCAAGTGGCCCTCGAGATAGCCGCGGACTCTTTGGCGAATTTTCCGTCCCTGTTGTTGCTCGCGAAAGACGAATTGTGCCGGAATCTTATACTTCAATTGGGCACCGATCGACTCTCGATTCTCGCGGCCGATCTACAAGTATCGTTTCTCCTGTTCGAGTCGCAACGCCAACACTTGAAGTTTCAACTGGAGCACTATTTTCTCAAGCTGATGGAACTGGTTGATTCGGACTCGAGCAGAATATCTTACGAACAGAGGGAATTGGCCCTCGAGGCTATCGCGAGGATGTGGCGTATACCCGGTTTACCCGCCGAATTGTATCTCAATTACGACTGCGGCCTCTACTCGACGAATCTTTACGAGGACCTTATGAAGTTGCTGTCGAAAAACGCGTCCGCTCTTATGGGCGTAATGTACAGCGTACAATTGATATCGCTCGAGGCGATAATAAGCTTGGTTGTGGGTATCGAGGCGCGATGCAAGGGTTATCGTGACTTGTGCAAGCCGTCGAGGCATTCGAGTACCGAGACACTGCCGACGAGAAAGGAATTACTCGCCACGAAAGCCAACAAGAGGTGGTTGGCTCTCGGTACGGAAAAATTCAACGAGAATCCACGGGAGGGTATAGCCAAACTGGCGGAACACGGTCTCCTCGGCGGCGTACCCGGTGGACCACCCGATCCGGAGAAGATCGCCAAACTGTTGCGGGAAAATCCTGTCCTCGATAAGAAAGCGATCGGCGAATATATAAGCCGAAAGGAAAACAAAACGATACTCAATTGTTTCGTGCAAAATTTTGATTTTCACAATACACGGATAGATCAAGCGTTGCGACTGTATCTCGAGTCGTTCAGGTTGCCGGGCGAGGCACCGCTCATCTCGTTGCTCTTGGAGAAGTTCGCCGATCACTGGCACGACAGCAACGGTCGGCCGTTCGCCTCGGCCGACGCCGCTTTCACCCTCGCCTACGCGGTAATAATGCTCAACGTCGATCAGCACAATCACAACGCGAAACGTCAAAGTGTGCCGATGACCGCGGACGAGTTCAAGCGAAATTTGAAGAAGGTCGATGGCGGGGCCGATTTCGATCAGGACATGCTCGACGAGATTTACACGTCGATAAAGGGGGAGGAGATCGTGATGCCGGCCGAGCAAACGGGCCTCGTGCGAGAGAATTATCTGTGGAAGGTTTTGCTGCGTCGGGGCGCCAGTCGGGAGAGCGTTTACTCCAAGGTCGGTAGCGCCGGGGAATTCGTCGACAAGGAACTCGCGGAGCGGGCATGGGCGCCGATAATAAGCGCTCTGTGTCGGGCGTACGACAAAGCGCCCGACCGATCCTTGCAGAGGCGCGTCGCTCAAACCTTTCTCAGTTGCGCCGCTATAAGCTCCCACTACGGGATGAGCAGCGATCTCGACACTCTCGTCGTAAGTCTGTGCAAGTTCACGGGTCTCGCGACGGGCGGTGAACCCGAACAAATCGTCCTGCATCTCGGTGGTAGCGGAAGATGCCAATTGGCGGCGCGAAGCCTCTTCAAGATAACGCATCTGTACGGAAACGGGCTGAGATCCTCTTGGAAGAACATCATCGACTGTCTTCAAACTTTGTACAAGTCTCGCCTGTTGCCCTCGAGCATGACCGAGGGCGAGGACTTTTTGGAATCCGGTGGAAGAGTTTCCCTCGTGCGCGAGGCTGCGACGCCGAAGGCTCCGCCCGTCGAGCAGGGAATACTCTCGAGTTTGTACTCGTACATCGCCCTGGAGACAACGAGGCCAGCGCATCCGGCCGAGGCAACTACTCGAAAGCGCGCCACCGACTGCATAGCCAACTGTTATCTCAAGCAAATAATCGAGGAGAGCAAATTCCTTGAGGTCGACTCGCTCAGATCTCTCATCGGTGCCCTCGTCTCTGTCAATCCTCACGACGAGGACATATCGGCCTTCATTCTCGAACTTTTGCTCGACGTGACGATACAGAATCGCGATCGCGTCATGTGCGTATGGCCGATCGTGCAGGCCCATCTGGAGGGTCTTCTCACGAGTGCGGCTCGGGAGAATCATCCTTACCTGTTGGAGAGAGTCACCGTTGGTATGCTCCGACTTGCCATTAGATTGTTGCGCGGTGAGGAATTCGCCTGGACCGTTTTGCCACCGTTGACACCGATCACGCATCTTCCTTCGGCGACAATGCCACCGCTGTCTCGTCAGATCGCTTACGGGCTCTTCGAGCTCTTGAAGACCGGAGCGGCGAATATACACAGCTCCGAGGATTGGAAGGTGGTCTTTGCGCTTCTCGAGTGCGCGGGTGCTGGTGCCCTTCTTCCGAAACAGCAACAGCAGCAGCAGGAACAGACTTCCGGAAGCGGCAACGCCGCGCCGGACGAGTCCTCGACATCAGCGGCCCTTGGCGGGGCCGCCACCGCCGCCGGCAACGCCCTTAGAAGTTCCGTCTTCGATCAGAGGCCCGTATCGCCGATTCCCGAGTGGGTACTTGTATCCCCGACCGGTACCGAGGCACCCCTCCCAGTCGCAGCCGACTCGATTATTCTCGAGCGTCATCTGCAGCCCCACGACCCGATCGCACTTGCCAAATGTTGCGAGAGCTTGGTCTTCCTCGTACGCGATGTCGCGCATGTTACTCCCTTCAATTTCGAGCTGTGCATTCGTTGCGCGAGGACTTTCGGCGAGGCCGTCTTGTTGCGGAGCATCGGCGGCGGCAGCAGTAGCACCACCACCACCACCACCACCACCGGTGGTGCGACCAAACGAGGAAGGGTCAACTCGTCGGTCGGCGAAGCGACTAGCGATCCAGCCTATCAGCAAGCGCCCCTGCAACTTCTCGATCTCATGCACACTCTGCACACAAGGACGGCACAGATCTTTCACTGGTGGGCCGAGGAGAATGGTCAGAAGAGCGAGGAGGTGGCCTCGTTATGGCCTCGAGCTTGGAAACCTCTACTCCAGGGAATAGCGCGTCTCTGTTGCGACTCGAGGCGTCCCGTGCGAGCCTCGGCCATAACTTATCTGCAGAGTACACTGTTGGCCCACGACTTGGCACAACTGACCGCCCTCGAGTGGTCGCAGTGTCTCGAGCTGGTCCTTTTCCCGCTGCTCGCTCAACTTCTAGAACCCGTAGCCCCCAACGATCCAGCGGGTATAGAGGAGACTCGGGTCAGAGCCGCGATGCTCCTGTCCAAAGTCTTTCTGCATCATTTGACGCCGTTACTCACGCTCCCGGGTTTCTTGCCACTGTGGCTCACCGTCCTCGATCTCTTGAGAGCTTACATGCACGCCGACAATAGTGAACTCTTGTTCGAGGCTATTCCCGAGTCGTTGAAAAACATGCTCTTGGTTATGTCGTCGACGGGTGTACTGACCCTCTCCTCGAATCTCTGGGAACCAACCTGGCGTACAATCAATACCTTTCTGCCCAATCTGCGAACGGAACTCTTCCCCGAGCCGACAGCTGCGCCAGCAACGCAGATCTCGCCCAGCAAGCCCGACAATCGACCCGTCTCACCGCAAAGTCCGGTAATAAGTCTCGTCGAGCAGGAACAGCCGTCCTTTCCGAGTTCGATAGCGCCTCAACCGGACCTAGCGCGGCCAAATTCCGAGGAGCGGGGCGATCCTTCTTCGTACATTCCCCTTCAAATGGCCAACAGCGCGATCGGCATCGCTGGCATTCCCGTTTTTCTACCGTCCGTTGGAAATTGCGAGGAAAGCAGCATCGTCCAAACGAATATTTCAGTAGCTGAACTTGGATTTTCGGAAGTGGCGGAGGATCAAACGGAACCGCGCGTGATAAGTCTATTGGGACAGGAGCAACCGCCGTTTAGCGGAAAAATTGCTCTCCAGCCGGAAATATCCTTGGAGCTAAAGCAAGTTTCGGAAACTGGGTTGAAAAAATCTCCGACGGACGAGCAAGTGACGGCAGCGGCGGCGGATCGAAATTTTTCCGTCAATTCGGCCGATTTCCCGAGTGACGGCCCGTCGTCACTGGAGGCAAATAAGGAGTATCAACAAATGGTGAATCTTCTGAATCAACCACCACCGAGCGTTTCGAGTCCCGTCGCCGTACAACCGGCCGCTCAATCTTTCGATTTTTATCACGGAAGTGGAAATGTCGCGGATTCTTCGGCACTTGCGACAACTCCCCGTTACGAAGCTTGCAAATCCACGAGGGATGAAGCATTTTCGGATAATCAAACTTATCGAGTTTCCGCATCGACCGAGCGAATAGGTATTGCCAACTCTTCCAAACTATTGGCCAATTCATCGTTCGAGGTAAGAATTCTCAACGAAAAACTTGATTTTTTTTCCTTCGAGATGCACGAGGTTGTTGGGGCTTTGTGAAATATTGCTTTTAAATGAATAATTCGGCTTGACAGATCCAAGAAAAGGATAGTGGCGTGCCGACGATGACAGCATCGTCCAGGACAACGCTGACGACAACGATGTTCAATTCGGCAGCTTACTTTAGCGAGGATCCAGCCGCTGATCGTTTATTCGTCGTAACCAACCCTTGACGATTGTACATTGTTTACCGTGTACATTGTATCATATAAAGCTTCAAAAACGAATACGAAATGAACAGTCGTTCAATGAATTTACATATATGCCGCACAGCGACTAATTCTGTTCTATTGTGTATAGTATACGCGTACGTAATAATTAATCAACCGGATGGTTGTGTGCTATTTTTTTCCGGTTGGTTGTTCATTGCCGTACACTTTTTTTTTCGCCCAGAGTACGTACGTCGTGTTTTCTAGTCGATTTGCCACACGCCAGTTGAGCGGGAAGCGCTATATGACGAATCGCGCGGATGGGAACGGGGAAAAACCAAAATGTAGTCTACATCATTTGCTTGTATATTCTGCGCACCAACATTATATACATGGATATATATGTATATGTATTAATTCGGTAAACGCATATGCTTATTTATAAATATAACAAACGGGAAATAAACAAGGGATATTCTGTTGATATCTTTACCAATTCACTCTACTTGTTATAATCGGGAACATAATACCGTGGAACATCACAAAATCTCGACGCTATTCAAAATAGTTGTTTTTATCTTACACTAATGTTTGTATGTTTTCTGTTAAAATAGAAGTATCGAACACCGGGAATATTGTGGTTCACCCACGTTTGACAATGGATAAAATAATTGAAGCTATTCAATGTGACAGTCGATATTGCTCGTGCAACACGCGTTGGTCAACTGTTTTCGAAAAACGAACAATGGGTGTAACATTTAAAAAAATGCGTCATCAGATTTGCATTCCCTGATTGAAGTCCAAATGGTAGCGCTCGATAAGAATTTCTCCCTACTTAATCGATGCAAAAATATTTCCCATCTCGTTAAATCTTCAATAGCCGGAAGTATCTTCAAGAGGATTTGACAAGAACCGATCAGTTCTTGAGTTATTTGAGTTGGAATGTAAGGAGTGAGTTTTCCATGTAAATAAATGGGAACGAAATTGATGGAGCGCTACGTTATTTAGACTAGTTAGCTCAAATTCCTTCAAATTTGTTATGCCCAATAATACTGTTCAAAGGGTGAGCGTTGAAAATCTGTTTTTTTGCTCACTCTAAAGAATAATGGTGATGTGTAGAAAAAATTTAGATAAAATTTGTTTTTTCTGCAAAGACATAATGAAATTTTAAAACAAGACAATACTTATGGATGGACGTCCGTACGTTGCACGAGTCGTTGCTCTTGGTCTTTGGCGCTACCTCTCTCTCGCTTCTTTCGCTTTCCCTTTGGTCCACGGGATCTTTTCTTCTTGCCTCGACCATCTTTCCTTCGCTTGTCTAGTCTGCAGTAATACCCGAGCATTATGCACTTTTCGCATAGTTCCTGCGGATGCTTAATTCCTCTGTCCGGTGTCTTCAGCTTACCAGGTTTTTTCAGCGGCCTTTGTTTTCAACAAATACAGTTTGTATCAGAAAGCGTTAGTGGCTTACTCCGTGGAGAGACTCACCTGAGTTCTGGTGTACACGTTGGTGCCACATTTGACACACTCCTGTCTTATATTCGCCCAACTGTTGCTCGACATCCATTGCCGGTGGCACTCGGGACACACGTAATGACCGAAGCAGCGATTTTTGCCCTGATAAGGTGTTAATTTTTTCTCGTCCAGAGACACCGACGCTTTGGCTTTTTCCGGTGGCTGCGCATAAAAATTTGAGACGAAATTAATTAGACACGATATCGGATATGCATTTTAGAAGCAGACAATCCGTTCAAAGTTTCTACGGCAAACGGTATAACTTTGATTGCTACATTTTCCAAGGATCTGTAGGATTACATTAGCAAAGAAATGAGATGCACGTTCCTGGTGAAAAAAATTAAGCTACCATGCTGAACGAAAATACAGACAAATCTGGTAAAAAAATAAAGCGCTCGATCCAGAGGATATTGCTCCGTACGAAATGAACCAATTTACCAGGCCGATGAGAACAGATTACGAATTATTCGATCCAATAGAAATCTGCCGGATTACGGCGATGAGCCGTTACGAGCGATGCGTATGTAATCGAAGTTCATGAAAAAAACATGCCAAGAGATTACTCTTGCTGCTCGGCGATTCAAAGAGCCATGTGAACTTGGCAATTCGACTTTGGATTCTTGCATTTTTTTCGAATCAATCGTTTGTGATTGATTGTGGTAACAATTAAAGCGTTTGTGAGTACAGTCTTTAGTTGGAAAATGAGCGTCAAAAATTACCGGTAAGTTAGCGCCTTGATGTTGACTTTTCGATGTTTTTTTTTTAAATCGCTTGCGAGTCATTTGTGGTTGCAGAGATTAGTAGGGAGATGTACAACCAAGACTAGAGGTAAGGTCGGGGGCTGGCACCAGAGGTTCGTAGGGAGATGTACAACGCTCCCCTTCCCTGTTTTCCAGCTATGTGAACTTGGCGATTCGACTTTGGATTCTTGCATTTTTTTTTGCGTCGAGCGTTTCTGAGTCGTTTGAGGTTGACTGTGGTAACAATTAGAACGTTTCTGAGATGAGTCTTTAGTTGGAAAATGAGCTTAAAAAATTACCGGTAAGTTAGCGACTTGACTTTGACTTTTCAATTTTTTAAAAATCGTTTGTGGGTCGTTTGTGGTTGATTGTGAGATTAATTAAAACGTTTGTGAGATCAGTCTCGGCGGTGAAAAAGGGACAGGTAAACAACGGGAAAGTTACCGATTCGACTGTCACTTTTGCACTTTTTTGTATAAATTAGTGTTTTCGAAGTAAAACGTAAAAACGTACATGGAAAAGTTCTCGATGAACGGTTATATTACCCAAACAAGTCAGCACCAAAAGATTCATTTTTATTATATTTCTATATCACGAAGAAGTTAATCGATGTGTAACTGTTGACGAATATTTTAATTAGATCATTTCGTGAGGTCAGTCATTAGTTGAGAAATGATGGTGGAAGATTACCACAAAGTTAGCGAGTCGATTTTGACTTTTCGATTTAAAAAAAAATCATTTGTGAGTCGTTTGTGCCCTGATGGAAATCCGCTTATTGGAATTCGACAAATAATGTTGAAATCTGTTAAAAAATGTCAGAAACTGTGAAAATGAATAGATTCAAACATAATTTGATGGAATCGTACATATTTTGATAGATTCTGTCGGAAATAATCTATGAAAAGCGGACAGAACCTCACATATTATGTTAACTTTACGGAATGTCATAAAATCACAGAATTCGATACTTTCTGTCATCTTTTTGTCAGAAAATGTCATCTTTTAACAAAAAATGATAAAATTAATTTTCCATTTTTTGACATATTGTTGCATCGAAAAGAATGACAGAAAATGACAAAAAATGATAGAAAACGATAATTTTTATCATAATTTGTTGTCACATTTTTGTTGAATTCTGACAGATTTCAGCTGTCATTAAATCACAGAGTTTGATACTTTCTGTCATCTTTATGTCGGAAAATGTCATCTTTTAACAAAAAATGATAAATAAGTTTTCCATTTTTTGACATATTGTTGCATCGAAAAAAATGACAGAAAATGTCAAAAACTGATAGAAAACGATAATTTTTATCATAATTTGTTGTCACATTTTTGTTGAATTCTGACAGATTTCAGCTGTCATTAAATTACAGAATTTGATACTTTCTGTCATCTTTATGTCGGAAAATGTCATCTTTTAACAAAAAATGATAAATCAGTTTTCCATTTTTTGACATATTGTTGCTTTTTTATCACCTGCTTTTTTATCACCAAATAAAAGTATTATTGAATATAAAGTCCCAAATTTCTTTCTTTCAGCATTTCCATTAAAATTTAGAAAATTATATGTAAATTTCATCAAATATTGACGAATTCTGACAATTTATTATCAGAATCGGTAATTAAATGTCAAAATTCATCAGAATATATCATATATTTATAATGCAAAATGTCAAAAGTTAACAAGTTCGGTCATTATATGACAAAAAATAAAAAAGGATGATATAATTTGACAGATTCGGTCATAATATTTCATGAATGTTAAAGAATTCCATTTCATTCCATTAAATAATGACATTTAATGACGAAAATCTCACAAAAAATAAGAAAGAATGATATAATTTGACATATTCGGTCATAATATTTTATAAATGTTGAAGAATTCCATTATATTCCATAAAAAAATGACATTTAATGACGAAAATCTCACAAAAAATAAGAAAGAATGATATAATTCGACAGATTCGGTCATAATATTTCATGAATGTTGAAGAATTCCATTTTATTCCATCAAAAAATGACATTGAATGACGAAAATCTCACATAAAATGGAAAACTCTTACGACATTATATGACATATTATGTAAGATTCTGACAGAAATTACTGAATTATAACATTACTTTTCTGATAAAATATGACATTCTGTAAAGCATGTTCCAATTTCCGGTCAGAAATCATGAACTTCTCACAGAAAATGTCAAATCTCGAAATAATATGACAGATTCTGTCGTATAAATGACATATTCTGACATTATTTCTCATTGAAAGTTGACGGAATATTATCAAATCTGACATTTTTTGTTAAAATCTGACGAATTCCAATAAGCGGATTTCCATCAGGGTGGAATTGTAAAATCAATCAAAACGTTTCTGAGATCACTCTTGATGGAAAAATAAGACTTAATAGTGACTGGTGAGTAAGCGACACCGCTTTGACATCTTTTAATTTAGGCGTTTGTGGTTGATTTTGAAAATAATTAAAACGTTTGTAAGATGATCGGTTTCAAAATATTAAGTAAAATGTTTTTGCCAAACCTCTTCACGCATGGTCATATAACCCAACACACAGGCCAACACAGAAAAATGCTATTTTTGCGTTATTTATATATGACGAAGAGGTTAATTGACGTCAAATTGTTAACGAATGTTTTTCAATCGTTTGTGAGTCGTTTGTGGTTGATTGTGGCAACAATTAAAACGTTTGTGAGATAAGTCTTTAGTTGGGAAATGAGCGTCAACAATTACTGGTAAGTTAGCGACTTGACTTTGACTTTTCCTATTTTTTTTTATCGTTTGTGGTTGATTGTGCGATTAATAAAAACGTTTGTGAGATTAGTCTCGGCGGTGAAAAAGAGACAGGCAAACAACGGGAAAGTTACCGATTCAACTGTCACTGTTGCCCTTTTTGTATAAATTGTTGGTCGTTTGTAGTCGGTTGCGCGAACAATTCGAAGGGTTGTATACTAGCGTTTTCGAAGTAAAACGTAAAAACATATATGGAAAAATTCTCGATGAACGGTTGTATTACCCAAACAAGTCAACACCGAAACATTCATTTTTTTTTTTATATTTCTATATCACGAAGAAATTAATCGATGTCAGACTGTTGATGAATACTTAAATTTAAACATTTTGTGAGTCATTAGTTGAGAAATGATAGTGAAAGATTACCGCAAAGTTAGCGAGTCGACCTTGACTTTTCGATTAAAAAAAATCGTTTGTGAGTCGTTTGTGGAATTGTAAAATCAATCAAAACGTATCTGAAATCACTTTTGATGGAAAAATAATAACTTCTAATTAAATTTAATAATAATAAACCAATAAAATAAATAATAATAACATAAATAATAATAAATGCGGCAGAGACCCTCGGCTTGGAGTTCCGCCGGCGCCGGCGTGGCGCCTTGCCAACAGACTCCGTCGCTCGGTTGCCCGAGTCCCGACGTCCGCGGGCAATCAGGGCTGCCGAGCAGACTGTCCTGACTCGGCAATGCCCGGTCCTCCCTCTGGGGACCCCAGGACACGGACAGGCGCGGTGCCCAACTGGAGCGGCTTATCCGTCAGTATGGATACACCGTCCATAACGATGTCAACCAGCCGCCCACCTTCTGGGCGGTCACAGGTTCGTCATACATTGACGTAACCTTGGGGTCGCCTGCCATGAGCCGCTTCGTTGGCGAGTGGACAGTGCGGCAAGAATGGACAACGAGCGATCACAACGCTCTGGACGTCGGTCTGAGGGTGCCAAAAGCCGAGGGAAATGACGGACGACCCGCTGTCAGTCGGTTCAACGTAAGGAGAGCCGACTGGGAGCGGTTCGACCAGATCCTCGCCGATCAGTCGGCGCAAAGGCTGGAGGCGCTTCCGCTGACGTCCCCCGTAGAAGTCGAAGAGATGGCTGGCGCCCTTACGAGTGCCCTCACGGAGGCCTGTGAGGGGGCGATGCCAAGAAAGAAGTTCTTCAGGAAGTCCAACCCGTGGTGGACTACCAACCTTACCAACCTCAAGAAAGAGGTATACAGGCAACATAGGGCCTTTCGGAGGGAACGTGATGACGCTCAACGCCTCATACTCCGGGAACAGTACCGCTCTTCTTTGCGGGAATATACCCGGGAGGTGAAGAGGGTCAAGCTCGAAAGCTGGAGGAGCTTCGTCTCGTCGCACGGCAACGAGAAGCCCTGGGGCTTCGTATATAAGCTCCAGTCGGACAAGCTTCAAGTTGAGAGGGTGCTCAGCACTCTCCGGCGAGGCGATGGCGCCACAATGGACTTTGAAGAAACCGCCAGCTTCCTCCTTGAGGCGCATGTCCCTGAAGACCGGGAAGAGGATGACACCCCCCAACAGCGGGAAGTCAGGGAGGGTGCCTTCATTGCACCCGATACTCCCGACGACCCGCTTTTCACGCAAGCGGAGCTTGCTGCCCACCTCAAAACCCTCAAGAGCGGGAAGGCCCCGGGACCCGATCTCATTGAGGTCGTCGTGCTGAAAAGGGCCTTCGCGGTCATTCCCGGTGTGTTGGTTCGTCTTTTCAACGCGTGTCTCAGTTTGGGCGTCTTTCCCTCTGCCTGGAAGAAGGGATCCCTCCGAGTCCTTCTGAAGGGCGAGGACAAGGACGAGAAGGACCCAAAATCGTATAGGCCCATATGCCTCCTCTCCGTGGTAGGTAAGTTCTTCGAAAAAGCCCTCAAGGGGCGCATTATGCGGTCGTCGATGGGTCCGGGTCAGACCTCCGAGCGACAGTTCGGCTTCGTTCCGGGCAAGTCGACGGAGGACGCAATCGTGGAGATGCGCAGGATGGTGGCCGAGTCTGTGGACACGTACGCCGTCGCACTCCTTTTCGATATCTCGGGCGCCTTCGACACCGTGTGGTGGCCCCTCGTTCTCGATAGCCTTAGAACTAGGGAATGCCCGCGGAACGTCTTCAACGTCATCCGCAATTACTTTAGCGATAGGAGAGTGGGAATCTCGTGGGGTAACAGCGAGGTCTCCAAGCAGGCCACGAGGGGGTGCCCGCAGGGCTCCGTACTCGGCCCAACCTGCTGGAACCTCATGTTCGACGGGCTCCTCAGAATCCTCGAGGAAATCGCCCCGAACAAGTTTGTTGCCTACGCCGATGACCTCATGGTCATGGTGGAAGGCAACTCGCGGCGGGAAATAGAGGTTAGGGCACAATCGATAGTAGATAGAATTGTAGCCTGGTGCCAGAGCGCCAAGCTGCAATTGTCCCAAAAGAAGACAGAAGCCATACTCCTTAAGAGTGAATGGCGGCGCAGAGCGCCAGTTGGAAGGAGAGGAGGAGACCGCCCCGATCGTGCGCGCCGCGTTGCTAGGAGGCCCGACATGGCCAATAGATACCCAACAATCCGGATAGGGGATGCTGCAGCTAGGATAGCTTTCAAGGACAGGGTTAGATATCTCGGCGTCCACTTTGATAAGGAGATGGGAATCGGCTCCCATTGCTCCTACCTTAGGAAGAAGAGTGCATCCCTCTTCGAGCGTCTGGGGAAAATCGCGAGGGCCGGGTGGGGACTTAGATTCGACGTAGTTAGGGCCATATACCGGGGGGTTTTTGTCCCGACGGTGACATACGCCGCCGCGGGATGGTCTGACCTCTGTAGAGAGGCAGACATTCGAGTCCTTAGAAGCGCCCAGAGACTAGCGTTGATCGCGGTCACTGGGGCATACAGAACCGTCTCATACGATTCTGTGTGCGTCATTGCAGGAGCTGCTCCAGTGGACGTTCTACTGAAGCAGGCCGGGGCCAGATATCAGCTTAGAAAGGGACGTGACGCCGAGATAAACGGGGTGGTAATTCCAGCGGGTGCGAATAACGCAGTAGATAGGGTCAAGGACGAGGCAACTAACATGTGGCAGGCCGCCTGGCAGTCTTCCAATAAAGGCCGTACCACATTTGCCTTCTTCGGGAACATCCGGGAGAGATTGGCGGCGGGTTGGGTCCGGCCGAACCACTACACCACGCAGGTTCTCTCCGGCCACGGCAACTTCGGGGCGCGTCTCGCGTCACTCGGGCTTGTCGAGGGGGAGGACTGCGAGTGTGGGGGGCTGGACACGGCCCGGCACTTTCTTCTCGAGTGCCCAAATTTCGAACCGCAGAGAGTCGCTCTGCGGGACTTCATCGGCGAGCGGGTATGGCCAGCGGCGGCACGCCAATTGGCGGCCACTGCGGAGGCCTTCTCCGTCTTCGCCGACTTCTGTCGGGAGGCCCTTTGGCTAAAGGGGGCGGTAGAGGTCGAATAGGAGACCGAGTATAAGGTCTGGGGGGTGGACACAGGGGGGGGGAGGGAAATAGTCGAGGGGAAGGGGATATAGCTAGAGTAGTGGGATGGACACATCATCCCGAACAGGGCAGAGCACACGGGTCTTGTCAGGACCCGTGGGGGTAGGTAGGAGACCGGGTGTCCCGCGGTCTAGCCGAGACCTTTGTCGGAAGCCTCGGTGAACGGCGGGTGGACTCGTAAACTTCGCGAATCATCCGACCCGCCCCGGCCGCGGGAACACGATCTCTAGAAGGATAGGGAAGTAGGTAGTCGTCGCATACACTAACAAACATGAACAAATACACGAGCACACACAGAACAACACGCAAAACAATCTGCGGGCCCACAGCACCCCCCGGCTGTGCCCCCGCAGCACTCCCACACTAGGCTCACAATCCACCAACCCTTACCCATCCTAGATCCTTGTCTTCTGGGCTGTGTCCGGGCGGGACACGGGAGCAGGCCTTCCCGAGGTTCCCCGTGAGCACGTGGGGTCGACACCGGTGTCTCCGCCGGGGCCTAGGCCCTGGTAGAGCTGTCGGGGTTGACGCCGCGTGGCCAAACTGCTCTCTTCGCTAGTCGATCCAGCGAAAGTCAAAGGATTTTTCCATCGCCCGGCCCCTTGGACGTGGTTTTCTGTCTTCAAAGTTAGATAGAAGCCCGTAGCGTGTACCCTAGAGGTGATGGAGCACAGGTTGGACCATTGCGATGGTTCTGCCTTCACAATAAATGTCCTGACTCGGCAGCACGTGGACAGACCCATGCACGGAGTGTTTTTTCACCACATCGAGGAACAGGGACTGTCCACCCAGCTGACCTTTTCCTTCTTGCGGTCAGCTGGACTGATGTCCGAGACCGAAGGGTTTATCTGGGCCTGCCAAGACGGAGTCATCAACACCCTGGTTTATCGCAGCCGCGTTTTGGGTCAGCCTCTGCCGACCACTTTGTGTCGTGCATGCAAACAATCGCCGGAGACACTAATGCATCTACTGTCGGCCTGCCCGGTATATGCAGTCTCCGGCTATATCCATCTCCATAACGCGGCCCTAAGAGTGTTGTACTACCATCTACGGCACTCTTATGGGATAGACCGGAAGCCCGTGCCGCCTTATTTACCAGGAGATATTGAGTCCGTTGTCGTGGGCGAGAGGTGCAAGATTTATTAGAACTTCTCATTCGCGACCATCGGGCCGCTTCAAGCGACTAAGCCTGATGTTGTCCTCTCCGATTTCGACGACAAGACGATATACGTCATTGAGTTCTCGGCTCCGGCCGAAGTGAACGTGTCGCGAAAGGAAGAGGAGAAACGGCTCAAGTATCAGCCTATCCTGGCCGAGCTACGTCGTTTGCACCGAGGATTCAGGGTAACTCTCGTTGTTCTCATCATCGTTTTGTATCGGGCCTCGCTGGTATACCGGTTGCTAGCGGGTCGGATGCAGAAGGCGGTCATACTTGGGTCCCTCCGTTTACTCAGGCAACACGATTGTGGACTGCGGTAGCCGCTAACCCTCTGGCTTGAGGGACCGGCTATCGCAGAGCGATTTGTTGGACTTTACGCGCGTTTTTTTTTGACTGGGCGGCAGTCGAGGTGGTGTCGGAACTCACGAGTGTCGCCCAGCGTTATTGTTCCGGTCTAGATTAAGACCGAGCCTAACCCCCGGGGGTAGGTGAATGTTTCCCAGTGCAAACTGAGGAAGTGTGTTGCCCGGAGCAATAAAGTCTAATATAAAAAAAATTAAAAAATAATAGTAATAAAATTTTGATGGAAAAATAACTGGTAAGTAAGCCTTGTAAGACTCATCTCATAAACGTTTTAATTGTTACCACAATCAACCACAAACGATTGAAAAATATTCGTTAACAATTTGACGTCAATTTACCTCTTCGTTATATATAAATAACGCAAAAATACAATTTTTCTGTGTTGGCCTGTGTGTTTGGCTTATATGACCATGCGTAAAGAGGTTTGGGACAAATGTTTTACTTTCCATTTTGATACCGATCATCTTACAAACGTTTTAATTGTTTTCAAAATCAACAACAAACGCTTAAATTTGAAAATGTCAAAGCCGTGTCGCTTACTTACCAGCCACTATTAAGCCTTATTTGTCCATTGAAAGTGATCTCAGAAACGTTTTGATTGATTTTACAATTCCACAAACGACTCACAAACGATTTTTGTTTATACCGAAAGGTCAAAGTCGACTCGCTAACTTTGCGGTAATCTTTCACCATCATTTCTCAACTAATGACTGACCTCACAAAATGTTTTAATTAAAGTGTTCGTCAACAGTTTGACATCGATTAACTTCTTCGTGATATACAAATATAATAAAAATGAATGTTTTGGTGCTGTCTTGCTTGGTTAATATAACCGTTCATCGAGAATTTTTCCACATATGTTTTTACGTTTTACTTCGAAAATGCTAATCGTACAACCCTTCGAATTGTTCGCGCAACCAACTACAAACGACCAATAATTTACACAAAAAAGTGCAAATGTGACAGTCGAATCGGTAACTTTTCCGTTGTTTACCTGTCTCTTTTTCACCGCCGAGACTGATCTCACAAACGTTGAAATTAATCTCACAATCAACCACAAACGACCCACAAAGGATAAAAAAAAATTGGAAAAGTCAAAGTCAAGTTGCGAGTTTACCGGTCATTTTTAACTCTCATTTTTCAACCAAAGGCTGCTCTCACAAACGTTTCAATTGTTTTCACAATCAATCACAAAGGACTCACAAACGATTGAAAGAAAATCGACCAGTCAAAGTCAAGTCGCTAACTTACCGGTAATTTTTGACGCTCATTTTTCAACTAAAGATTCATCTCACAAACGTTTTAATGGTTACCACAATCAACCACAAACGACTCACAAGCGATTGAAAAATATTCGGTAACAATTTGAAGTCATTTAACCTCTTCGTCATATATAAATAACGAAAAAATAGCATTTTTCTGTGTTGGCCTGTGTGTTTGGGTTATATGACCATGCGTAAAGAGGTTTTGCAGAAATGTTTTACTTTCCATTTTGAAACCGATCATCTTACAAACGTTTTAATTATTTTCAAAATCAACCGCAAACGCTTAAATTACAAAATGTCAAAGCCGTGTCGCTTACTTACCAGTCACCATAGTCTTATTTTCCCATCAAAAGTGATCTCAGAAACGTTTTGATTGATTTTACAATTCCACAAACGACTCACAAACGATTTTTTTTTAAATCGAAAAGTCAAAGTCGACTCGCTAACTTTGCGGTAATCTTTCACTATCATTTCTCAACTAATGACTGACCTCATAAAATGTTCTAATTAAAGTATTCATAAACAGTTGGACATCGATTAGCTTCTTCCTGATATAGAAATATAATAAAAATCAATGTTTCGGTGCTGACTTGTTTGGGTAATATAACCGCTTATCGAGAAATTTTCCACATATGTTTTTACGTTTTACTTCGAAAACGCTAATCGTACAACCCTTCGAATTGTTGGCGCAACCAACTACAACGACCAACAATTTATACAAAAAAGTGCAAAAGTGACAGTCGAATCGGTAACTTTCCCGTTATTTACATGTCTCTTCTTCACCGCCGAGACTGATCTCACAAACGTTTTAATTAATCTTCCAATCAACCACAAACAACGCACAAACGAAAAAAAAATCGAAAAGTCAAAGTCAAGTCGCGAACTTACCGGTAATTTTTAACGCTCATTTTCCAGCTGAAGACTCATCATACAAACGTTTTAATTGTTACCACAATCAACTATAAACGACTCACAAACGATTGACGCAAAAAAATCCAAGAATCCAAAATCGAATCGCCAAGTTCACAAAGCTGATTCAAAGACCGGGGAGGCGACCAAATATTATGGTACTACCGCAAAAGACGGAAACGGGGTGTTCCCCAACTACGTTTACGGATGGCCAGATTTTGTCATCAGGCCGGGGTCCGAATTGCGACGTAAGCGCTCACAGCGCGATACCACTGCAATCGGACCAATCAGGTCAACCGTAAGTACACAATCAACGCTGTAAGTTATGTGAACTTGGCGATTTGACTTAAAAAAATGCAAGAATCCAAAGTCGAATCGCCAAGTTCCCATAGCTGCGGCCGGGGGGTCAACCAGAGACAGCACTAGTCGGCCATGGTTGTATCTCTCTATGTCTGTCCCACCTTCACGTTCGTTACACGGATATTTATTATGAGTTCGAAACACTTTTAAAAGGACCAGGAAAAGGCGTTAGCCCCGTCAGTTTCGATCAATACTATAACAAAATATGATCCTAATCGTAATCAAGCAAGCAAACTTTCTAAATCAAAGCGAGCGTAATAAGCATTTACATACGATTTTGAAGCTGTCACATTGCGTCTAAACTTTTAAAGCTACTTGCCCCATTTTTTCCATCCCTCATTCTCGTGTTTTTATGCAAGTTAATAAAAATACAAATGCAAAAAATTCTCTGATATTTTTAATTTTTGTACGTGCGGTTTTTTTTTAATATCGAGGTACGCAGAATGAATTCCTTCAAATTTTTTGAAGTTGCCCCTTCATGTCTTTTTCATTGTTGCAAGTGTTTCGGTTGTCAACGGTAGCATATCTGTTTTTAACCAACTTTTATTCTTGAAACGTATTAAACGTACCAAGGTAAGTAACCATGAAAAAAATCGTTATTATATTTTTCATCTCATCACGTTGATGGAATGATTTTTGTTCGTTTTCACGTTTTCCATAATGGTAAAATAAATAAATAAATGAATACAAAAAACCCGTTTTTTTTTTCATATTTAACGTTTTTGTCTTTTATTTGAGGGTCTGCGTTATTTTGTCTTTGCGTAGAAATGTCTAGAAATGCATAATTCCTGAACATAGTTTTTGAATTAAAATTAAGTGATTATTACTAATTAAGAGAATAAGCACCAATAATATTCGTTGTTAAGGCGTCTTTTCACTTTATAATTTTCAAAAAATTAACTTTTTTAATAAGATTTTATAACATCGACAGTATACATATCCAAAAGTATCACACTAAAATTTTATAAAGATTGGAGGAGTCTAACTGTATTTTTGTGTGACCTTAACTTTACTACCTGAGCACGTTTAACGAACACGAGCAATCTTTAAATGCGTTTTTCTCGAAACAACGTTTTTCGACGGCTTGTTGACAAAACCTTCGAAACTATTGAACCGTACCTTATGAAATTTTAACCACATATTCTTTACAACTATAGCTATAGCACACGTCAAGCATTTTTTTAAATTTTGATATTTCCGTTATTTTGCCAAAAACGGTAAAAAAAACATATTTTTTTGTTTTTTCGAAAAATGCCCGCCATTTTGTTATTTTTGCATATATATTCTGTAATTAATTGTACACAAAAGGTAAGTCTATTTGTGTACAATCATGGAATCATGGAACAATCATGTACAATCATGCATACAATCAAGGAAGCCACAACTCCCTAATATCTGTAAAAGTTTAAAAAACTGAAGAAAATTAAAGTTTTTTCAAACAATTTAAACTACTATACAACAAATTATGGGCAATTTTTGGAGACATGAGGAATATAGTCGCTTTTTTAATTTAGATGCCTTATTATAAATTCTTTTTTCCCTGCAACAATTTAATAAGACATTGCATAACTCACGTTCGCTGATGTTTGGAGATGAGGGCACTTAAAAAATCTCGTGATGCGGTAAGGAATCTGCTAAGACAGGTTCACCAGTCGATACGTCCATTGACGGAAAGAACTTTCCAATGTCCGGAGCCGGTGAATCTGCACAAGCGATATCCGCAATGTAAACAGGAAAATGTTTGTCTTTAATTCTTATCAATTCTGTCTTTAACTCTTATTAATAAAAAAATAATTAAATAATGAACAAAATAAGAAGGACTTACTCATATTTCATTCTGCGCACAGAAGGTAAGTCACAAGATGTTTCGTGCAGCAATAGCAATTGACACTAAAACTTTTCTTTCTTTTCTAGTTCACGTTAAATATTACATTACTCACGTTCATTGCTGTTCAGAGATGACGGCACTTCCAAAAGCTCGTAACATGCCAACGAATCTGTGAATGCCAAGATTTACCACTTGATATATCCATTGGTACTAACGACATCCCTGTGTCTGCAGTCGGTGAACCAATACGAGTGATGTTTGCAATGTTTATAGGACACATTTGTTCATGTTTCAATTACGCATATTCAGTCTTATTTTTTCGTCACTGTTGTAATGAAGGCTTTTCGTTTTGGGAAACTCACCAACCACAGTGCTGATTACTTGCATTGATGGTTTCATGAAACTGGAGGACTAGCAAGAGATCTTCGACTGATGTGAAATGCTTGGAGAATGTCTTGAGGAATTTGCACAATTGTCGTTCGTTGGAATGAGGTGGCTTATTGGAAATTGCTTTGCATATTCATGAAATGAACCAAAATGTTCCTTTTCTATCGCGACATCACCGAATTTCGGTGGCACAGCGAGGTCCTTCAGTCTCGGAAGATTGTATGTGGACTACAAAAAAATATTGCGTAACAACTCTTGAATCCACATGCAATTTTTTTATTCTGATGACTCATCTGTGCAATTATCTGGCCATTTGCATTGAGCTCATTCTCGAGAAATATCGTTGTCATCGAAATGTTTTTCACACACAACGTCTGTCCGTTTCAGCTGTTACGTCCCAGACTTTACTTTTTTCTCTATTTTTTTGAAACCACGATGGTAAATACTTCTTTAATGCTAAGCGAGCGATAGCCGAAACGTACCACAAGACCAAAAGCGAAACCGTCGCACATAAGTCCCCACGCATAAACATAGCCAACGACAGACGAATTTACGAGAGGAGCGTACTCGCAGCCTCGGAAGAGAAACCCTACGCCTAGAGCACTCGAACAAAATGCAGGGACCGAACTACGCCACAATCCGACCTTGAACTAAGACCCAAACAATCCCACGAGGAAAACTCGCTTGCGTCAGCACACGTTACCCGGTCATATGGCAAGACCCACGAAACCTCGGTCGCTGAACCCGATCCTCGGACATAGAACAATGGCCGCATTCACCATAGCGGTGACCTAATAAGTAGACGACCAAAACTATTCCCACGCATGACGCCAACGTTCCCTCGTGACGCGAACGACTTACAACGATTCCACCACCAAATGCGCTATTATCAAGATTTCACAAGATATTTACCCAAGTTCGATGGGACGCCTAAAATATGTTCGTTAAACAATTTTTTGAGCTATTGCGATAACGCGAAAGATTTCATCCCAGATGTAGGCGAACGATTAATAGTCACACTCTTAAAGAGTAAATACAAGGAAATCGCTTGCGATAGTCTCGAAAGCTTTACAATAACAACAATCGATGAGTTCACAGACATCCTAAAACGAAAATTCATCCCTTCCAAACCCCCTCTCACCTGGATCACGGAAATGAGCACATTTTCCCAAAAAGATAAAGAAACGGTACTCAGCTTCTACAGTAGAGTGAACACTCACTTGAAAAAAAAAAAAAAAAAAAACCAAGCCATCGAGAATTCGAACTTACGTTCCATCGAAGGAGCGAAAATTTTCGCGGAAGACATAGCGACTGATCAATTTCGAAGAGGTCTTAACTCGAAAGCATTTTCAAATAGGCAACGGATATCGAAAAAATGTTAGGACCAATCGGCCCAGAAAGTACACAATCGACTTGCCTACCAATTCAACCTTTCAATAAATCAAATAGTCAAAACGAAAACAAACCCGGAAACTTAACCTTTCGTGCAAACCCGAGCAAATTCTGCAATTATTGCATAAAGACAAACCACACAACAAATTATTGCTACCTCCTGGCAAAAGACAATTCACCAAAAGACGCTACAAACAGAAGTAACATATGCAACTATTGTAAAAAACCGGGCCACTTCATAAATCAATGCCGTAAACGAGCATATAATAATGGGAGAAAAGACGAGGCTCAAGCCGGGAAACGAGTCAACGACCCCTCGACGGGCCTAAACACCCAAGGACGCCAGACACAGTAAAATCGGAAACGAAACAAAAAATCCTCCGAGCCTCTTGTAACCTGAGCACACGAACGAATAACTACCACTCACTCACAATTAGCATTGAATCGGAAGATCTCAAGAAAACGCAAACATTATTTCTCGCAGACTCAGGCTCACAATTAAATTTGATCAAGATCGACAATATTCGTCACTCAAATCTCATAAACAATCTCATACGAGATGTTGAGGAATCGGCTTCGATTCGGCCCGTGAGATTTCCAAGGTCGTGGTGGAAAGAAAGAAGGAGTTTTTCTCACTCGCTTACGTTTCGATCCTTGGTTCGGATCCTCTTCAGAAACTTTATTTGTTCTACAAATTTCGCGATACAAATTATATTAATAGGAATTACAGATTTTTAAAAAATAATAAATGTATTTATTGTTATAAATAAGTTTTTGATGTGTTTTAATGATTTGTGTAAATTTTGTGTTAGTTTTTTCTCATAATTTTTCTAATGATTTTGATACTGTGTGAGTGATTATTTATAACAAGTTATTGTAAGAGAGATAAGAATTATGTTAGATAACGAACCTGAATATTGTCAATATTTCTAGTTTTCTTTTGGTTTGTGCTTGGAGGATGGTTGATGTTGACAGTATGTTTGATGATGAAATACTGTCTCGTGAGGTTGATTCGGAGGGTTGATTTCGAACCGTTTTTTATATTTCAATTGATAGGTATAATCATTTTTTGGTGATTGTATTATCTGTGAAAAATTGGTATGGTAAAAGAAACTTTATTGTGATCTATTGTCTTGATTAATGAGATTAATGAGATGTTGTGTGAAAGTGGTAGTTACCTATTGAAATAAACTAAATATATCCTCACAAGCACAAAGAAGAAAATTAGAAAAAAATTTCTCTGCTCTACATGTCGAGTAGTGACGTCCAAGAGAGTTCGAGAAAGACTAAGTGGCAAATGTATTGTTTCTGGAGAGAGGGAGAATGATCCTTTGTCAGTGCTGTGTCAAGAGTTTGGGGGTGCCCGTGTCATGTTAAGAGGTTAAAATGTTATGTCAAGAGTTTTTAAATTTAGTCACGAGTTTTAAAATTGACGTGTGTAGTTATGGTGATAAAATATTGTTATGATTATATTATTGAATTGTATATTGAGCTAAGATTTTTTTGTCAGTTGTAAAATTGATGGCATTGGGATGCGCTTTGATTTGTATCATTTCTAGGATCAATCTTTTTTTGAGCCATTTTTCATTGTTTAAAATTTTAACATCGTCAAATTTGAAATCGTGTTTTTGTTCTATTGCGTGCTGTGCTAGAGCTGTGTGTATTGTGTTGGTATGTTTTAGGCTATTTTTGTGTTCATTGATTCTGTTTTTAAGGTATCGTTTTGTTTGGCCTATGTATGTGGAGTTACAATCATTACAATCAATTTTGTATACTATGTTAGATTTTTTGCTGTTGTCAATCTTTGTCTTTGGTGGAGCCTGTGATCGATAAGATATTGTGTTTGTTGTTTGTGACTAATGTTATATTATATTGTTTAAAAAGACGAATTAGTTGGTGATGGATATTTTTTGTGTATGGCAGATTTATTAGTCTAGAGGAGTCAAAGTTTTTATTTTTGTTATTTTGATTGTTGATTGGAGCCAGTCTTTGTTTTATTGTTTTTTCTGTGAAAGAAATCGGATAGCAATTTTTTGTCATTGTGTTCTTAATAAGTTAAAGATTTTTATGGTGAAAGGACGGATGAGATAGTTTTATTGCTCTGTCAACTAACATGTAAATTATAGCTTTTTTTTGGGAAAGTGGGTGGTGTGAGAAAAAGTTTATAAATCTGCCAGACCAAGTAGGTTTTCTGTACCAATTTGTGATGATTGAACTTTGATTGCGGATTAAGAGTATATCAAGAAAAGGAATTTTATTATTTTCTTCTATTTCTGATGTAAATTGTAATTTTGAATTATATGAGTTAAAAATATTGATTGTGGATTCTATTTTGTCAGTTGGCAAAGCAATAATAATGTCGTCAACATATCGTTTGTATAGTGGCAGTGAGAATTGTAATTTTTCTAAGCAATGTTTTTCTAAATCAATCATAACGATGTTGGATAGTATCGGAGCAAGAGGTGAACCCATTGGTAATCCAGAAATTTGTTGATAAATTTTGTTCTGCCAAGTAAAATAAGTTGAAAACATGATGTATTCTATGGCTTTTGTTATTTCGTTTAGTGGAAAAGGTTCGGAAAATAGATTTGATCTTTTTTGAAGGCTTTGAATAACTAGTTGTAATGGAATGTTGGTATAGAGAGATGCGACATCGAAAGAGACAAGTTTGTAGTTGCGTGGGATTGATATGTTTGAGACTGATTGTTTTAAGTGAAAGCTGTCTTTGACGTGTGAGTTTGTTGTGTGTAATAGTTTAGATAGTTTTGATTGGATAAATTCTGCTAATTTTTGTGTTGGGCTATTGATTGATGATACTATTGGACGAAGTGGAAAGTTTTTTTTGTGAATTTTTGGAAGGCAATAGAGACGAGCTAAATTGCAATTTTCTGCTTTTAAGTATTTAAATTTTGTTTCATCGATGATTTTTTGGCTTTTCCATCTGGTGAGAATATTGTTTATGCCTTTTTGTAGGATATTGATAGGGTTCTTATTTATTAGTTTGTAAGTTGAGGAGTCTGCGAGTAAATTGTATGTTTTGGTAATGTAATCTGATTTGTTTAAAATGACTGTTGAATTTCCTTTATCTGCTCGTGTAATTAAAAGTTGTGGATTGTTTTTTAAAAAAGAAGAAGTGTGATTTATAATTTTAATGGTGTTGGAGAATGATGTTGGTATATTCAATTTGTCTATGATTTTAGTGAATTCTTTTCTGACTTCATTTTGTCTAGGTTTGTCGAGTAGAAATTCTAGTTTGGATGAAAGTTCAGAGATGGAGTTGTGGATATAGTTTTTTATATTTGAAGGTTTGAGATAAGGAAAACAACATTTTTCACCAAGAGATAAGAATGTGGAAATGTGTGAAGGAATATCAGTATTGGAGAGATTTATGAACCATTCTTTCGTGTTGTTTTTTGTAATTGTTGAATTAATATTATTCAGAGGATCGGTAAAGGAATTATTATTTGCGTCATGTTGCGTGTTAGTGAAAATTGAGTTTGAGGAACTGTAGTTATGTGTTGGTTGATTATTGTTTTGATGATTCTGGTAGTGTGTATTGTTTTGGTTGAGATGTATTTGTGAGTCTATTGTTCTTAAAAATTCATCACGATTGAAAATGTGTTGATGTATATTCATGGTTCGTTGAAATCTAAGATTTTGGAGTTTTTCATAAGTGAGTAATGATAATCTGTTTAATCTTATTTTTTCAAATGAGAAAAATTTTTCTTTTATAGTGTCGTGAGTTTTGTTGATTATTTCGGTGTTTTTTCCTATTTTTTTGGTTTAGTATTTTGATTCGAAAATCAATTTCAATATTCAATAATGATTTGTGAATTTTGTGTATTGCTTTGTTAAGTTTAAATTTGCCTTTGTTTCCTGAAATTTGTATGTTGAAGTTTTTGGAATAGATGTGTTTCGGTATCAAGCCTTCTTGTCGACATTTTAATAAAAATCGAAGTTGTTGTTTTAGGCGAGTCTTCGTTGTAGCGTCGCGTTTCCAATTTTTGAAAGCTGCTAAGATGATGTATCCGAAAAGTTGTGATATCTCGCCGAAGAAGGTCATTTTGTCGAGTTTATAGCCAGTCGTTTCCAATGAGTATGAGTGGTGTGCGGCCGTGTTGATACTACGAGATGTTGAGGAATCGGCTTCGATTCGGCCCGTGAGATTTCCAAGGTCGTGGTGGAAAGAAAGAAGGAGTTTTTTTCACTCGTTTACGTTTCGATCCTTGGTTCTGATCCTTGGTTCACCTCTTGCTCCGATACTATCCAACATCGTTATGATTGATTTAGAAAAAAATTGTTTAGAAAAATTAAAATTCTCACTGCCACTATACAAACGATATGTTGACGACATTATTATTGCTTTGCCAACTGACAAAATAGAATCCACAATCAATATTTTTAACTCATATAAATCAAAATTACAATTTACATCAGAAATAGAAGAAAATAATAAAATTCCTTTTCTTGATATACTGTTAATCCGCAATCAAAGTTCAATCATCACAAATTGGTACAGAAAACCTACTTGGTCTGGCAGATTTATAAACTTTTTCTCACACCACCCACTTTCCCAAAAAAAAGCTATAATTTACATGTTAGTTGACAGAGCAATAAAACTATCTCATCCGTCCTTTCACCATAAAAATCTTCAACTTATTAAGAACACAATGACAAAAAATTGCTATCCGATTTCTTTCACAGAAAAAACAATAAAACAAAGACTTGCTACAATCAACAATCAAAATAACAAAAATAAAAAATTTGACTCCTCTAGACTAATAAATCTGCCATACACAAAGAATATCCATCACCAATTAATTCGTCTTTTTAAACAATATAATATAACATTAGTCACAAACAACAAACACAATATCTTATCGATCACAGGCTCCACCAAAGACAAGATTGACAACAGCAAAAAATCTAACATAGTATACAAAATTGATTGTAATGATTGTAACTCCACATACATAGGCCAAACAAAACGATACCTTAAAAACAGAATCAATGAACACAAAAATAGCCTAAAACATACCAACACAATACACACAGCTCTAGCACAGCACGCAATAGAACAAAAACACGATTTCAAATTTGATGATGTTAAAATTTTAAACAATGAAAAATGGCTCAAAAAGATTGATCCTAGAAATGATACAAATCAAAGCGCATCCCAATGCCATCAATTTTAGAACTGACATAAAAAAATCTTAGCTCAATATACAATTCAATAATATAATCATAACAATATTTTATCACCATAACTACACACGTCAATTTTAAAACTCGTGACTAAATTTAAAAACTCTTGACATAACATTTTAACCTCTTAACGTGACACGGGCACCCCCAAACTCTTGACACAGCACTGACAAAGGATCATTCTCCCTCTATCCAGAAACAATACATTTGCCATTTAGTCTTTCTCGAACTCTCTTGGACGTCACTACTCGACATGTAGAGCAGAGAAAATTTTTTCTAATTTTCTTCTTTGTGCTTGTGAGGATATATTTAGTTTATTTCAATAGGTAACTACCACTTTCACATAACATCTCATTAATCTCATTAATCAAGACAATAGATCAGAATAAAGTTTCTTTTACCATACCAATTTTTCACAGATAATACAATCACCAAAAAATGATTATACCTATCAATTGAAATATAAAAAACAGTTCGAAATCAACCCTCCGAATCAACCTCACGAGACAGTATTTCATCATCAAACATACTGTCAACATCAACCATCCTCCAAGCACAAACCAAAAGAAAACTAGAAATATTGACAATATTCAGGTTTGTTATCTAACATAATTCTTATCTCTCTTACAATAACTTGTTATAAATAATCACTCACACAATATCAACATGATTAGAAAAATTATGAGAAAAAACTAACACAAAATTTACACAAATCATTAAAACACATCAAAAACTTATTTGTAACAATAAATACAATTATTATTTTTAAAAAATCTGTAATTTCTATTAATATAATTTGTATCGCGAAATTTGTAGAACAAATAAAGTTTCTGAAGAGGATCCGAACCAAGGATCGAAACGTAAACGAGTGAAAAAAACTGCTTCGTTCTTTCCACCACGACCTTGGAAATCTCACGGGCCGAATCGAAGCCGATTCCTCAACATCTCGTAGTATCAACACGGCCGCACACCACTCATACTCATTAACAATCGCATAATTTACGAATTATACGGAATTTCGATCGATAGACCCAGGACACTCGGACAAATTAACATCGCAATTCATGACCAGTCCGTAACATTTAATGTTGTCTCGGACGACTTCCCTGTTGAATTCGACGCAATCCTCGGTCATCAAACAATCGGAGAAAGTAAAGGTAGAATCGACTGGGAAGGGCGATACGCACGAGTCAATAATGTGGACATCCCATTTACAAACACAGAATCATTTCTTCTGCGGGCCGGACAGAAAACGATCATGTTCATTCGAGTTGAAAACCCACTAGAGACAGGTTACGTATCCCGTATACCATTTCGAGATGGCATCTTTGCAGGCAAAGCATTGGTTAAAAATAGAAATGGCAAAGCATACCTGTACGCTATCAATACCTTGAACGAGGACGGCAGCGTAGAGGTTCCCGTAATTTCACTCTATCCTTTCGATATGAGTACAGACGAGAATGATCAAGAGGATGACCACACCGCGAATACGCAGACCCTAGAGCACAAAAACCCTCGGATGCGAGAAAACCGTGCCAACGGAGTAATGTCTTTTGCGGCTTAATCACCTCAATGACGAAGAGCGTAATGCGGTATCTACACTTGTAGAAGAATACGTAGACCTCGTTCATGTACCTGGTGAACCCCTCCGATCAACACACGAATGCAAACATCTAATTCCCACTGTAGACTATCGGCCGGTCCATACGAGACAATACAGACATTCGCCATTCTTAAGACCGGAAATAGAAAAACAAATTAACGATCTGCTACAATTAAATATCATTGAACCCTCAAAGTCACCGTATAATTCACCAGTTTGGATAGTTCCGAAAAAAGCAGAGGCAAATGGCAATAAACGATGGAGACTCGTAATCGATTTCAGAAAATTAAACGATGTCACAATAGGAGATGCTTACCCCCTGCCGTTAATAACAGACATCCTTGACCAACTCGGCGGTGCGAAGTACTTCTCCATTTTGACCTAGCATCTAGCTTTCATCAGATAGAAATGGAACCAAAAGACAAACACAAAACAGCCTTTACGACTCCTCACGGTCATTACGAATTCAATAGAATGTCATTCGGATAAAAAAATGCACCAGCCACATTTCAACGATTGATGGACCTTGTTCTAAAAGGGTTACAGGGTAACGATTTATTCGTATATCTAGACGATATAGTAATCTACGCACGATCAATCGAGGAACACGAAAGCAAATTTAGAAAACTTGCGGAAAGATTACGTAACGCAAATCTCTCCAAACGGATAAATGCGAATTCTTAAGAACCGAAGTAAGATATTTGGGACATCAAATCTCTGCAGATGGATTAAAAACCCGATCCAAAAAACATCGAAGCCGTGAGAGAATTCAAAATACCGACAACTCCAAAGAACGTAAAAGAATTCCTAGGTCTAGCTGGATACTATCGCCGCTTTATAAAAAATTTCGCAGCAATTGCAAAACCCCTTTCGGACCTCACTAGCAAAAATGTTAAATTTCATTGGACATCTCAACATCAATTAGCATTCGAAACATTGCGAGATAAGCTATGCTCAATACCGATTCTCCAATACCCAAATTTCTCGGAACCTTTCATCGTAACAATCGACGCATCCAACTACGCCGTCGGCGCAATCCTTTCGCAAGGAAAAGTCGGAGAAGACCCCATGGTCGCAGCCACTTCAAGGGTCCTTAACAAAACCGAAAGAAATTATTCCACTCTGGAAAAAGAAATGGTTACTGTGGTGTTTGCCTTAAAAACCTTCCGACCCTATCTTTATGGCAGGCCATTCACCCTACTGACCGACCACCGGCCACTCGTCTGGGTAAACTCTATGAACGACTCGACGTCACGCGTACTGAGATGGAGAGAAAGATTAAAAGAGTTCGATTTCAAAATCCAGTACAAGCCAGGAAGAGTTAATACAAACGCGGATGCACTTTCTCGAAACCCAATAACTCTCCTTATCAAATTCAAATGGCGTACTAACGATACCCCATACGGAGGAAAAACTCTACATCCAAACCCATGCATCGTAGGAACATATTCGTCATCGGATCCAAGCGCCAACAATAAGAAACTCAAAAAATCGAAAACTACTTCGGAGGATGACATCACGAATGCTTCCCCACTAAATCATTCAATATCTATTCCTTGAGCAATCGACTTCACAGACCCGGCAATTTCGAGAGAAACGTATGTGAGTGCCGTTGCAGAGCGATCGAACGAAATTCAAAATCACACAATCTCGATTCCTCAAACAAGCAACCTTACAGATACGGCAATTCCGAGAGAAACGTATGTAAGCGCGCTTGCCAAAAGATCAAATCTAACTCAAGGTGACCTGGTCAACCGATCATCAAGGACCTCATCAAAAAGAGGCCACGTAATAAATCAAATTCTTCAGAGAATCATCAAGAATCAAATTCCTCGGAGCATCAAAATTCAAATCCTCCAAAACACCAAAAAACAAACTCTTCAGAGCATCGAAGATAAAATTCTTCAAAGCAACAATCATCAAATTCCTCAGAGCATCAAAACTCGAATTCCTCGGAAAACCAGGAATCGTATTCACCAGAATATCGAAGGGAAAAACTCAAAGTACTAGTTAAACGAAGAATTCGGGTTCAAAACCCGAATCTACATCGTCTTCGGGAGACCCACATTACCCACATGCCGCCGAGTAACTTCGCCACGCTCGGAACATCTTCATCTTCAGAGCAAGAATCAAGCGACAACAGCCTAAGCAATATTGCCATAAATTTCGAAAACCGCGCTCACGAAACACTAGGAGTCACTCCATTACCCACTGGACGTACCAAAAGGAAATTTCACCAAATGCCTAACCACCCAGATAGTCATGGAAACACGAGTGAAGAAGCTCTTAGAAAGGATGAATTGTTCCCTCTTAACGAAAAGAAAAGTCTCACGGACAATCACATCACTGAACCTATGGACGTAGGCTTTTCAAACGAAGATAGAAAATCAACAGATGAAAGTCATAAAAGTCAAGTCACGAGACCCCCAACTACCAACGTAGAACAGCGCTCGGACGATGTAACAGCCATCGCCAAAAAAGGGGAACTAGTCCTTTTAGCTACTCGTAAATCCTCCAGACCACGAAAACCCAAAAAATGTTTTTGCTGCCCTGATGCAAGCAATCACGCACACACTAGTGCTCCACGTGCACAAGTAGCGAAGGGTAAAAAAAGGCCACCCTTCACTTTTGTACTTCACAAGCAAAAATAATCAGGAATTTTCCGGGCCAAGAACAACCCCAACCCACTCTTTCAGACGTTGCAAACACCAACAGCTCCGAAAACGAATCTTTTCATCAACAAGAAAATGCTCCCTCCCCGACACCATTAAATAATCCCCCCCCCCCTTCGATAGAAAACGGAAACGACAATAGCAGGACAAACACCACCGACGATGAGTCAGTAAACAACGAACGACAACCGGAACTCATGAACGTCATCGAAACTAGAGATAACCTCGAAATTACCAAAAATAATTATATTTGTTTCATCTCCGCCGATGGTACAGTCTCGAACGAGACCGACAAACGATTAATCGAGATGGGCTTGCTAAAAAATCTATCCCCAACTAACACCTTCGAAATCGGACAAGTCCTCATATCGGGAACACCAAAGAAACGAGTGTTTGTCCTAGTAACACAGGAAAACTCCACATCATCCTTAACGAAAGAAAATCTTACCAAATCCCTCCGAAATCTGAAAACAAAGATGGTAGAATTGAACGTCAAATCAGCAGCATTTTCTCAGAAGCGTAGTAACCTTAACGACTCAGCATGGGCAAAAATAAAAAGCATCATTCGAGAAATTTTCGCGGATACCGACATCCAAATAAAAATCTGCCGCGACGAAATTACTGTCCTACCAGAGCAAGACAGGCTCGACATCATAAAAGAATGCCACGAATCTCCAATAGCAGGTCATAAGGGCGTAACCAAAACATACAACAGAATCCGACAACAATATTTTTGGGACAATCTCAAAAAACAAGTAGAAGATTACATTCGTCACTGCGCCAGTTACCAGAGGAAAAAGTTGGCGAGAATTAAAACCAAACAACCCATGGTAATTACGGATACTCCGATCAGCGTATTCGACAAAATTGCAATGGATATAGTCGGACTGATAACCCCAGAATCTGAACTTGGCCACTGCTTCATACTAACGATTCAGGACAACCTCTCGAAATTTTCATTTGCAATTCCGCTAAAAAGCGCGACCGCGCACGAAATCGCTCACGCACTAGTCACGGAATTCATATGCTTATTTGGATGTCCGAAAGTAATATTGACAGACCAAGGTGCAGCCTTCATCGGTCGTGTAATGAAACAATTAACGAGGATCCTAAAAATCAAGCAAATTAAAACGACAGCATTCAATCCACAATCGAATGGATCGCTCGAACGAAGTCACCAAGTGCTCACGGATTACCTGAAACATTACACCAATAAAAAAGATTGGCATAAGTGGTTACGGCTGGCAACTTTCGCATGCAACATAAGCGTACACGAAGGCACGAAATACACACCATTTCAGGTATTCTTAGGCAAGGTAGCCCGACTACCCTCACAATTTTCATATCTGGACGAAATCTTAACGTACGACGAGCACGTGAGAAATCCTGCGCATCATTTACAAGAAGTTCGACAATTAGCTCGCAACAACCTCGAAAATGCCAAACAAAAATCAAAAACTCACTACGATAAGAAAATCAACCCAGTAAATTTCAAAATCGGAGATCAAATTTACCTGATTAAAAATCAGCGAGTAGGAAAATTTGACGATAACTACTTAGGTCCTTATGAGATAACACAAACTTTCCCAGACCAAAACGATATCGAAATCGCGTTAACAAACAATAAACCAAAAATTATCCATTGTGATCGGGCTAAACTAGCACACCAATGAATCAATCTCGCAAACCCGAAGCCCGATGCACTGAGACCTGCACGATTCCTTCCACATCATCTAAGCTCATCTATCGCGCCCTAGGGAACTCGACTTCCACAAACTAGGTTAAAACATGCGACTATTAGTTAAAACATATTTTAGCAAATAAGATAAAAATCATACGACTATCACTTGAAGATATACTTTAACAATGCGTAGGATGAAATCAAAATACATACATACCTTTTTCTCTTCGTTCACCCTAGTGCATGCACACCAGATAAAATCTAAGAATAAAATGCGAATAAAATAAAATAATGAAAGCGAAATGTAACTTCTCGCAAACATTATGATACTGCGTTATGTTACTGTATCAAATAACAAAACAATACCTATCTCCCAATATACTTAAGCTACATTGTAAATCGATCAATGACGATTCCAGCTCACAAATCGTGCGACCACACCTTTCGATTACAATTATAATTGAATCTAATTGAGCGAGACGCTCAATCTTGAAGGAGGGAGGTGTTACGTCCCAGCCTTCACTTTTTTCTCTATTTTTTTGAAACCACGATGGTAAATACGCACGATAGCAGCACCCTCACTCATCGATCAAAAACCTATATTTCTTTAACGCTAAGCGACCGATAGCCGAAACGTACCACAAGACCAAAAGCGAAACCGTCGCACGTAGGTCCCCACGCATAAACATAGCCAACCACAGGAGAATTTACGAGAGGAGCGTACTCGCAGCCTCGGAAGAGAAACTCTACGCCTAGAGCACTCGAACAAAATGCAGGGACCGAACTACGACACAATCCTACCTTAGGCCCAAACAATCTCACGAGGAAAACTCGCTTGCGTCAGAACACGTCACCCGGTCATATCGCAAGACCCACAAAACCTCGATCGCTGAACCCGATCCTCGGACATAGAACAATGGCCGCATTCACCATAGCGGTGACCTAATAAGTAGACAACCAAAACTATTCCCATGCATGACGCCAACCTATCACGTAAGTCAGCGTACATTCTCACGATTGATTAACCAATCACTAAGAAGCTCCGATCCGAAGATGCATTCCCCCAAAAAAGCTCCTTCCCCTACAACCAGACTTTCCTAATTTTTATATCACGAAGGAGCAGACACTCTGTATTCGACCTCCGAACTGAACAGTTGACTTACAAGGCTAAACGCTTTCGGTCTGCGTTTCCGTGTAATCATTGTACGCGTAACTATCTTTGTATCGAAATAATAAGCTTGTAAGAGTCGAACGTAATAAACGTGAACTACGTGAATTAAGACAAAATCTACGCGTCTGAACATTTACTTGATCAACGATCAATCCATCCGGCGGATCCAACTCTCTTACCAGAATCACGCTCCTCAAATTCGTCTCAATCCAAATTGTTATTAAACTGTGTTCAGAACTCGCGCGGAAGCCAAACAAAGACTCACTGCGCAATCTAATTCAATTGGAACTTTCGCGCGCTAAATCGGCAACCTCGCGAGTCCCACCTAAATCCCCCTCCGGGAAGTAACACAGCTTAACGATTTCCGGAATAGCCTCTTCCCACTTTTTCCATATCACTGTGTCTTTTGGTACGTGGAACATCGAGCTCTTCGCTTTAGTTTTGCTGCCGGATTAACAATTCCGTACGGCGCACCACTTCACCATTTTATAAGAATATGCTTTCATTTTATCGAAAACGTACTGTGTTCAAGACGCAGAGAAAATAGTTATCAGCGACTCAGCGACACACGTTTTCAACCGATTACCACTCCGACGCCGAATACGACTATTTTGACATTTAGAGTTTAAGCCGCGGTGCTGAATTGATGAAATTACCGAAATTACTTATACTCGTGTGCTAATGCCGTGTGTTGTGCACGGTTGTACTGCAGGGTACTTGCGTAATCTTGAAAAGGTGCATTTTTCACCGTACTAGCCGATCCTCGCATTCGAAGCTATGGAAAGTCTTCGAATTATATGTGTGCGTGTGTGTATATCTACATAGCCCCTGCGCGCGCATCAGGATTGTTCGACAACAACTAGCGCCAGGAGTGGCAGAGTAGGACACTACAAACAGAGGATATTTTGCGTAGCAAAAATTCTGAAATATGCTAGCCCCCTGGTAAGTAGATAGTACCACCGAGGTAAGCCGTGGTGAAATAAAGTGAAGTTAGCCAGAATATATTTCACCACTTGTCAAATCAAATATAAACCGTTCCACTTTACATTCGTAAAGATACAATAATTCAAAGGACCAATGTTTGTGTACAGAATTAAGGGGTTACCCCCACTTGCGATTTTGAAAAAATCGTTTTTTTTTATTGCATTTTTTTTAAGTATAAGTATCCGGGCTCATACTTCTGTATGGGCCCGGAATAGATGACTCTATGTAAGTTTACAAAAAAAAATATTTTCTTCGTGTAAACTGAAATTGAAACTTTAAACGCGTTTTTCTCAAAATGGCATTTCTGAAGTCGGTGACCAAGATTACTCGGACACTAATGAACCGATCTTCTTGAAATTTTGCAGGCTTATTTAATACATACAAATGTAGTCTTTAATCGTTCGATTTTTTTTTCGAAAAAAATGGCCGTTTTATAGCCAAAAAACGGCCGTTTTTTTTCGTTAAAATCGAATCATTAACTTTGACTGTCCGCCATTTTGTGAAAAATGAATATTCTTTTAAATCCTTCGATTAAAGACTAGTTTATACTTATATTTGACTAAATCCATCCGCATTTTTTTTCAGATGATCCACTTCGCCGCAATGTTGGTCACCGCAAACCGTGTATATGAAAACATTATTTCATTGACGGCCATTTGCCACTAAACAATGTAATATTTTTCAATAAAAAAATTACTGAAAGTTCTGCAAGATGTGTTCTTTAAGATGGTATATTGATCGATTAAAAGAGTTTTGCAGTTTTCTTTAAAAAAATTCATGAAAAAGGCCTTTTTTTGCGCTACAAGTGGGGGTAACGCCTTAAATAACTATAATTCGAAAGAACCATTTTGCATCGGATATCAGAGCGAGAGAGAGAGAGAGAGAGAGAGAGAGAGAGAGAGAGAGAGAGAGTCAGACGTCGCCTGGATTGCCCCTTAATCCTTTGATGCTTCTAACAGCCTGCGCGCCAATAAGCACCGCATTAGCTTTGTTATTTCTTCTCTCGGTGCCTCATCGTTAATTTTAACGTTAATTGTAGCGTTTCGCAAAAGAGATCACTTCGACACGATAATATTCTTTGGCCTGCGATAAGAGTCTCTTGCTTCTTTGGTGTTGGTAGATGACAGTGCACAGTTTATCTTCACCCAAGACCTTAACTGTATCTCTACCAGTGGTGCGGTGGGCATGGCTAAATTAGAAGATGAAACACGAGTGAGTTTCAACATCAGTTTACTCCAATAGCGGGCCTTTTGTTGGTTTTTTTTCCCGGTGAAAAAAACTCAAGTCCAATTGGGTCCTCGAGACTGGCTGGAAAAAAAATAAAATCGGGAAGAAAATTCACGTGGATATATTTGACTAATATTTTTCAATGCTCCCGTGCTCGTTGTTGCTCACAGTAGCTTTGGCGATTATTTCTATTGTCAATCGTTTATGTCTTCAATGGAAAATTAACGACGATCGCGGCTAATTCAATTGATTTATTGTTTCGTGTAAAGGTGGAAACGTTGACAATTATTCAGGTGAATAAGAGCCACGTGAACAATGGCTGCATCGAAGATCCCGATTTCGAATCGAACGGGATTTCAGAAATCGCCGACTCAACGATTGTCCAAGAGGTACAGACAAATTTGTCGAAAAATGCGACTATTTGAAAACAAATCAATGAAATTAATCAATTTTCAAAAAGAAATGAAATTGAAAGGAAAATCGCGATGATAATGATTCATGTGTGCAGTCATCGAAGGAGGGGGCTGAGAAATCCGAATGGGAGGGCGACCTTGAATTTTTGATGGCTTGCATAGCCACGTCGGTAGGTTTGGGAAACGTTTGGAGATTTCCATTTACCGCGTACGAGAACGGTGGCGGTGCATTCCTCATACCATACATAATCGTCCTGGTATTCGTTGGGAAACCCGTGTACTATCTCGAAGGTGCACTCGGCCAATTTACCGGAAGTTCCTGCGGCAAAGCATGGTCAATGTGTCCGGCCATGAGAGGTAAAGGACTTTCCTCAAATTGTCCGTGTTACCCAAATTCAACATTTATTCAATCGTACTTTAATCGTCGTTTTAACCAAAGAACTGTTCATCTTTATCGAAGCTCTCTCTTAATGTTTATATTTCGTCGACAAATTTACGCTACCCGGGAAAAAAAGTTCATATCTGAATATATCTGAATCATATCTGTAGAATCAGATATGATCAGACAAGGAAAATGGCCATATCTGTTCATGTAGTGTCATGACAGATCATGTATGCTTATATCTGAGTATGTATAATCATATCAGAGCCATTTTTATAATTTTGAGAGCAGACCCGTCCATATCGCAGCAGGTCTGACCAGATCCAATCCCCAGGCAAGATCTGATCTTGTTGGACCAGATCTGATTTTATTGGGCCAGATCTGATCATGTCAGATCTTTTTATTCATTTTATTGGGCAAATCTAATCTTATTGGACCAGATCTGTGTGTCCGGATAAGAATAAAATACCGTGGATCCCAGTAGACCTGGACATCTATGAACAATAGACCTGCCCATGTGATAGAATTATAGTTTATCTGAACTATCAGACCAGGTATGACTCCGACGATATCAGAGCAATTCATACTCTGTTGAGACAAATCAAATCTTGTTAATGCAGTCATGAAGATATTAAAATGTTTACATGTATAGAGCGGGGTTAATAACACGTCATCACTTGACGTGTTAATAATTAATAATATTATAGTAACTCACATGATCACATATAATACAGTCAGGTGAGGTGCCATATCTGATCGGATATCGTCTCATATCCTCATATATCGTTTCATATATTCAGATCTTTTCATGTGTGAACAACTGAACTGCATATACGATAAGGTATGAGTGTATAAGACTTCGTATATTTTCCAGGTTTGGTATCGTATCTGATGGGATAAAATTTTATAAGAACGTGCCTGCTCACATATCACATCATATATGTTCAAATATGGTTTCACGCTGCCAACTCGCCCTGGTACCTGACCAGATAAAAACATATATGAGATCTATATAGCGGAGTCTGGTACCGTATTTGATCGGATATGATCTTATACGAACAGATACGTTCACATATCACATCATGTATGTTCAGATACGAATTCACGGTACCAACTCGCCTTGGTACTTAGCCAGATATAAACAGATATGAGTTCATATATGGTCAGGCCAGATACTGTATTTGATCAGATATGACCTATATGCATATGTGATTTGGAATATGATCAGACCTAATCATATATGATACTGTAAAATGTCAGATATAAATATATCTGATACATGTATGACAATATCTGAAACATATATGAACATATCCACTCAGACATGAACTTTTTTTCCCGGGATATTCAATAATGCGAGTTAAAAATTCTCCATAAAATCAAGAAGATCCCTTTAGCGAACATAGATATATCAAAATATCTGCACAAAATGAAGTACTTTCCCATCTCAATTAAATTGTTGAAAACAAATAAAAGGCAATTGGAAAATGGAATAGTACAAGGAGAATTAATGCATTTTCCAGGAATAGGCTACGGTCAAGCTTTGACCGCGTTCTGCGTGGTGAGCTATTACTGTTCGCTGATGGCTCTGACAATGTATTACTTAATAGCGAGTTTCGCCAGTGTCCTGCCTTGGTCCTACTGTCGGGAAGAATGGCCGAATTGCGTCGATTCGCGGATCGCAGCTGTTTCGAACGTCTCGTCGGCGCAACGTTTCAGCAGCTCTGCAGAAATATACTTCCGGTTAGCCAGATGAGAAAATGGCCAAGGAGCATTTCCTTATTCGATATTATTTAAAGAAAAACAAAAAATCCACGTGACCGTAAGCACCGAGTAATTGAGACCCGAATTATGGATTTTAAATTAGAAAGATTGTCTTGAAGGAAGCTATCGATATCGAGGGTGGCCTCGGACTGCCTTCGTGGAAGCTTTCTCTGTGCCTCGCCTCCGGTTGGATCACCATCTTTGCCACCCTTTCGCGGGGCATTAAGAGCACCGGCAAGGCCGCTTATTTTCTCGCTATTTTTCCCTACATCGTCATGATCATTTTGCTCGTTAGAGCAGTCACTCTCGAGGGGGCGATCGAGGGCATATTGTTTTTCGTAACTCCGAAATGGGGAACCCTGTGGCAACCGAAGGTCTGGTATTCGGGAATCACCCAGTGCTTCTTCTCCCTCGCTGTCTGCTTCGGACCCATCATCACCTATTCGTCCCACAATAAGTTTAGGCATCGTGTCGACAGGTCAGTACCCCAATTATTTTGTTATTCTTTTCAATTACATTGAACTCTTTTCCATTACATATACATATTTTGAATTATGTTTACTTCCAATCAATCATTGTCAAGTGTCTCCAGTCAGAGGCGTAGCCAGCGATGGTACGTGCGGGGCCTGGGGGGGGGGGGGGGGGCAATTGCCTCATCCTGCCTCACCGTGGTTAAGCCCATCATGCCTTTAGTTATTTCCGATTATGTTCTATTCTTTTCAATCGCCTGTGATTATTTTTTATTATTATTTTAACCCCTCCCTACCATCCGGAATTTTTCCTCTTTATTACTGATCAATTTTTTCTCATTCTTACTCGTCGATCCATCATATTTTCCATAATGTTTTAATTTTTCAGAATTATTTTGAATAATTACTTAATTTCAAAGATTGTTGATTGATTACTCTGGTTGATTATTATTCTGAATTTCAGCGTGATTCCGAGATAAATTTTGGAAAATAAAATAAAGTGTTTTATTTTAATGGGAAATAGGGACGTGATGATTGTGACGAGTCTTGACACTATTACGAGTCTGATAGCCGGTTGCACCATTTTTGGTATATTGGGAAATTTGGCACACGAAATGGGTACCGAGGACATCAGGAGTGTCGTTCGCGGTGGGACGGGCCTTGCCTTCGTCTCCTACCCGGATGCTTTGTCGAGATTCACCGTGGTGCCGCAGCTGTTCGCCGTCATGTTCTTCTTCATGATGTTCGTTCTTGGTACCGGCAGCGCGATGGCACTTTGCGCCGGTCTTCTCGGCATCCTTTCCGATCATTTTCCCAATACGAAGCAATGGAAAATGGCACTCGCGTTGTCGGTCGTTGGATTTTTCGTCGGACTCGTCTACGTGACACCGGTAGGTTGAAAGTTTCAGCGAATACGTGGGGCGGTGACGAACGAGGTTGGAAACGAAAACGACAAGTCAATGTACTCTGAGGGCGGATATTTTCCTCCTAGGGTGGTCAGTGGTTCGTAACGTTGGTCGATTATTACGGGGGTACCTTCATCGCCCTCATAATTGGTCTTCTACAGATCATAACCGTCTCCTGGTTCTACGGGCTTGAAAATTTTCTCAACGATATCGAATTCATGCTTGGCAGCCGTCCCGGACTCTATTGGAGATTGTGCTGGGGCATCGTCACGCCCGCTTTCATGATCGTCGTGCTCGTCTATACCGCGGCAACTTACGTCGCACCGACTTACGACGGGGCAGCGTATCCGGCCTACGCTTATGGTCCCTACTTTATTATAAATATATATATATATATATATATATATATATATATATATATATATATATATATATATATATATATATATATATATCATTCGGGAAAATGTTTTTTTTTAATTCCAACGATTTCTAGTCTTCCTTCTTATGTCCTCATGAACTTTCACGATGCGATCCATTTCATTTCCAGCCCACCTTTACTTGTCACTTAGCTATTTCCAGTTTTTCAGAGATAAATATTTTAAAAAAGAACTCAAGAACCCACATTTATCGTCCGGCAATCGAAGCGGTAAATACATTTTTTTCCATTTGTTGTCAACCATTTTTCAGCAATAGGATGGACGATTTTCATCTTTGGCGTATTGCAAATAACGGGCTGGATCGTCGCCAGAATATGGATGAATCGGAAATTTTCTCTTGTCAAAGTACGTACGCGTTAAAAAAAAAACGATCTGCTACATTTGGTGCAAGTGTGGAGTTAAACGAACGGACGATAATTTGTAGATGATCACCGAGGCTTTTAGCCCGTCGAAAAACTGGGGACCAAAAAATGCCGAGACACGATTGGCATGGAAAGATTTCATCGCTGCCAAGAGGAGCAAATGCAAACGAGGCTTGAAAAAATTATACTTCGGATAATGCGTCGTTGTAATGAATTTTGCCTGTTTATCCTTCGTACCCGTGTGCCGCCGCACTCTTGGAGAATCACGCGATATCGGCCATTTGAAGAAAGATAAAAATGAACTACAAACGTATTTCCGGTGCCGCAAACGGTTCGTCATATCTAACGTGAATTTTCGCAAAAAAACGACTTTTCTTGAGAAACTGATTTTTTACACAATTACTGTCCACTCGCAATTAATGAGGGGCTCGTAATCAATTGCGGACGCGTCGAAGGAACAACCGTCGTGTTAATTTTATTCGCCTATGCTGCGATGAGTTCTCACGATTCGGACACGCACGAGTTACTTCGGGTCCGTATGCGCTTGTGTAATTTATCAAACGATTGCGACGAGCTCAAATAATTGCGTGTAGATTTGTGCCGACAAACCAAAAAATAAAGCGTGAAACAAACACGATTTTATTCCTCAACGTGCAGTAAAACTTAGAGACATCCTTCTTGCACGATAAAAAACGAATAATACATTTCTTTTTTTTTCCTCGACAATCCCGTTCCGCACGATTTATCGGGTAAAAAATCATTTGGCGGAGATAAAGGCCATCTTATCGCGCGTAACTGCATTTTTTTTCCTGGAAATCTTACATTGTCAGGTTTGGGGTAATCCTGACGGTGTCGAAACGCAACACGATTATGCTACTCTCTATTTGAGTTGTTAATACATTTCTTAACGCCCGGCTGAAGGCTTTGCGGAGAGACGAGGCAGATTTTAAGGTCGCCCCGCTCGCATGTATCTTCGTATCCGTCGAGGAACAAACAATTAAAGAATTATTCCTCTTTTTCCCAGATCAAATCAACTTTATTCCGACTCGTGTTGGTCAAGGACGTGGCATTATTATTTTTATGGTTCGTTGTATAATGTCCGCCTTGATATCGACTTGAATATTTTGGTCGTTTAAAACATTTCTTGGATCTACGTGTTGAAGAAAAACAAAATAATAATAATTTTCAGGATGATTCGCCGCTCTAGATTCAATTCGGTATTAAGGAATTGAGACTGCATTTCTCACTTGAAAAGATTTTTTGTTTGGGTTTGTTTGGTTAAAAGGTTAAAATAACAGTAGAATAATAACAATAATAAAGAACAAATTCTGTATTCTGAAACCGAAATAATGGTTTTTTTCTTCATCTTCCTGCTAATTGAACGACAGGAACTCAAGTACCGGAAAAAGTTTTAATGCGCGATTAGGAATTAGCAACTGAATTCAACACTCATAAACCAAAACAATTGATTTGATTGCTTCGAAATGGTTTTTATATTGCTGGTAATTGAAAGAAAATAATAATAACAGTACAGATGGCAATGATACGAATAACATGCGGCACTCTCCGCGGCGAATGAAAGTAAAAAAAGAGATGCTCGAAAATGTCGGGGGTCATGGAAGGATTACGCAGTATCTGAAAAGAAATATATTTGGCGAATATTGTCTCACCTGCCCCATTGCTCGGATTTTACTCACGTACGCGTATCTGGGGAAATTACTGCTTTTCACCATCACCCTATGAAATGGCCTTGCTGATCTCGGATAACACAAAGTGTAACTCGAATCGATCTCTGCGTGAACTACTGCGTGGCATATCGAACGAATAGTATCCAAATAGGAATGAGCGAATCCTTGTTATTATTATTATTACTATTACATTATTATTGTTATATTTTTATTTTATTTTCTTCCCTACCTTAATATTTATCATTAATATTACTAGTCATAGTTTTAAAAAATAATTGGTCGTAGAAAAATGTGTATGAAGATATGGTTTTTATGAGTTTGTACTGATTTTCTATGCACGGTGCTCTTAGGGAACTGAAGCTCCAGAGCACGGAATAAACAAATGTTCTCTATCTCTCTCTCTCTCTCTCTCTCTCTCTCTCTCTCTCTCTCTCTCTCTCTCTCTCTCTCTCTCTCTCTCTCTCTCTCTCTCTCTCTCTCGTGATCCAAAGCAAAAAAGGAACACAGGTCGAGCATACGCTCGGTGTTTTTCCTCTACTCAATAGCAATATTGAATTCGCTTCATTTAGTTTAGCGATTTAACAGAAAAACAACAACAAAAATTGCTCCGTGCCAGTCCTCATTAATTTTGGCACGCTAGACGCGCGAGTTATTCGAATCGCGTTGAAAAAGAAATTTCTGCATGTACACTTGCATTCGCATAGCGCGTGTGTGTTGCAATTGCTCCGCGTACGTTTCACGCGAATAAGCGAATGTATGTTTCGTGATTACGTTCAGTCGTTCGAGCGAGCTCCAATCGCATACACGTCAAACTCCGAGACTCTCGTGTTCTTTTTTGAACGTTTTGATTTTATTTTATTTTTTGGCCAATTTTTTTCGCAAAACCTAACCGAAAGTTTGTCTGTTTTATTTTGTTGATGGTAAACAAACAATTGCGTCGTTGCATGTTATGAAGGTTGGAGAATAAATAGGGTCGCGAGGTTTGCCGCACTTTTTAATAAAAATATTTTATCGTAGACCGTGATGTACCTACCGGGCGGCGATATATAATTCAGGACGATCGCGTTTTTCGTTCAACTTAAATAAATCTCAATGGCAAAGCGGAACCGTCAAATGGAGTTGTCAAAAGTAATTGAACATGAAACATTTCGACGAATCGAATTCTTCGAGTTCGAGGGTTCGCGGTCTAGTTGGCAAATTTATAGAGTTTCGAAGGAGGAACATCTTGGAACATTTCATTTGTATCGTTAGCTACGAAAGCGAACGAAATCAAGCCCAAGCCTGAGAGGCTTTAAAATATTCCAATCGAAGACGAAATAAAAATAAAACCATCTTTCTTTTGGACAGAAGTCGAAAAATTCGAATATCGATGCCGGCGTGCCCGGAGTATTCACGATTTCGATGGCGAATAAGTCGGCGGAAAACGAGCATGATCCAGTGGAGGTAAAATAAAGTAACAAAAGACGAAAGATGAGCAAGATAAAAATATTAAATATTACGTTGAGAATTATTGTAAGCGGGGTTGCTAATGAAAAACGCAATTGCGATAATTGTCAGGCAAACGAGGCTAACCCGAGGAACATCGACTCTGGCCCGGAACGTGACCAGTGGGGAAACGGACTGCAATTTTTGATGTCTTGTATAGCGTTTTCCGTTGGTCTTGGTAATGTTTGGCGATTCCCGAACACCGCGTATGAAAACGGCGGCGGAGCTTTTCTCGTACCTTACCTCGTTGTATTATTTGTCATTGGGAAACCCTTCTACTATATGGAAATGGTACTTGGACAATTCACGAGTCGATCATGCGTCAAGATTTGGTCGGTTTCACCGGCGTTCAAGGGTGATTTTCTTTTTTCACTTCAAAGACGAGTATCGTGTCGCTTCCCTCTCAATTGATATCATATTAATATTTTCCATATTAACGTAACCTCGCATTCTAAAAGTACATAGGTAAATCAGCACGATATCGACGACCAGTAATAAGATAAATATCGAAAATGTTGATAATTCAATATTGTTCACAGGTATCGGATATGGTGTGACAGTCTCCGTATTTTCCGTAGTTACTTATTATTGTGCTTTAATGGCACTCACTCTCTATTATCTAATAGCGAGCTTTTATTCACCCCTGCCCTGGACGTCATGCTCGCAGGAATGGGGCGACACTTGCTTCGACGCGACAACAGCGGGAAAAAATCTTACCAAGAGCGTAAATTTCACTCGATCGAGTTCGGCCGAGCTATACTTCCGGTATGTCGAGAAAAAGGCACTTTATTCCACGTGAAACTTGTATGGAAATAAACAAGTTATCGCAATTCTCTTTTATTCAGTAGAATCCCGCAATAGAAGCCAATAGTCGCTATTACGAATTCAGGAATTTATCGTATGGGAGATCATTCGTATGATTACTATTCAATACAAACGAGCTTTCGGGGCGCATTTTTTGTTCGCTCTATTGTCTTCTTTCATGTTCTTATTGATCATAGAAATCGCAATTGTTGAAAGAAGAGAGTCAATGATGATTAATTGATTTGCAGGAAAGTTGTGCTGAACGAAGCCGGAATAGAAAACGGAGTTGGTGTCCCATCTCTGAGTCTCGTTTTCTGTCTTTTGGGCAGTTGGATCGCCGTGTATATCGTTGTAGCGAGAGGTGTCAAGAGCACCGGAAAGGCCTCGTATTTTCTCGCGTTATTTCCCTACGTTATCATGATATCTCTTCTCGTGCGTGCCGTCACACTCGAAGGTGCCATTGATGGTATCGTGTTTCTCTATCGGCCGGATTGGAATAAAATTTTTGAACCTCATGTATGGTATGCGGCGGTTACACAAGCATTTTTTTCGCTCGGTGTTTGCTTCGGTGGCGTCACCATGTATTCGTCTTACAACAATTTCAATCATAACGTTGCGAGGTGAATCATTACAAGTTATAATTTAAGAAAAACAAAAACTCAACGATGACTGTATAGATACAACACGCAAGATCGCGTTACTTCTAATTGCAACAAACAAAGTTCATTATTCCCGATTTTTCAAGTAAATGGTTGTAAGAATAAAAGGGGTGGGTGGTGAGCACTGATCTGATGGACGGTCACACAGATATGAGGAAATTATAAGGATTATTAAATTGGCAACGGTGATGTCCAAAAGTGATGTCAATAATTGGAATAATTCGAGTTCGATTGAAAAATGATTATGAATTGTTTTTATTGCACAATTAACATAGTTTGTGCTGATTAGTCTCTAATTGTAACGAAGTGTCAATGGGTATTGGAAAAAAATCAAAACACAATTTTACAGGGCAGTAATGGTTGTTTTTTTGTTGTTGCAGAGATTGCATAATCGTGACGACTCTCGATCTCGCCACGAGCCTTATCGCGGGCACGACGATTTTCGGGATTCTCGGCAATCTTGCTCATGAAATTGGCAGCGAAGATATCAGCAGAGTCGTTCGTTCGGGAGCTGGTCTTGCTTTTATCTCATATCCTGAGGCGCTTGCCAAATTCACCTTCGCGCCCCAATTTTTTTCCGTACTTTTCTTCCTCATGCTCTTCGTCCTTGGAGTTGGATCGGCCGTTGCATTTTCCAGTGTAGTCATCAGTGTGATCGCCGATGAATTTCCGAAAATAAAACACTGGAAAGTTGCCGCAGGTGTCTCCGCGGCTGGTTTCTTTATTGGGATTGTCTATTGCACGCCTGTAAGTCCTTCTCCGTACACGAGGAATTCACCAAGTTGCTGAAAATAGCTTCTCCCATACATTTTTTTTCTCCAACGGTAGCTCCGTTCTCGTTACACGCCAATATTCATATTCAATATTTATGTTCATAATAATGAATTCTCTATTTATTCCCACGGTCACTATCATTTATTACTATTTATTTGTCCCCGATAATAAAAGTTATTATTTACAATTTATCTATTTATCCTTTGATTAAAGGTTTTATTGTTCTTACTTTACGGCAATACATTCAATCAAATTGTCAGGAAATTATTTTTAAGCAATTTCTCCGAGAATGAACAAACGATGGTTAATGTTATTGTTTTCTAGGGGGGCCAGTACATATTGAATCTCGTCGATTATTTTGGTGGAACATTCATCATCGTTTTTTTGGCCTCGTTCGAAGTCATCGCGATTTCTTGGGTGTACGGTGCGTATGGAAGCGCGCGCGCACACACACACACACACACAGACGCGCGCGCGGCATTTATAACAAGAAAAAACAACAATTTTTCTCTGTTTATCAGGGATAGAACATTTTTTGGACGACATTGAATTCATGGTTGGGCAGAGGCCGTCGATTTATTGGCAGTGTTGTTGGGGTTGTCTTACCCCGCTGATGCTTTTCGTAATACTCACTTACTTTTTGGCCACTCTGAGGCCTCTCACGTACAACGGCGAGTATTATCCAACAACTGCGAATGGTACGTATATTTTTATTAATTATCTTACAAAGAACGTTGCGAGATCGCATCGTTTGGTCGACGCGATTTGAGGTTTATGAAAATTTCGCTTTCAGCCGCCGGTTGGGCTCTTCTGGCGTTTGGGATTGTTCCGTTCCCACTATTAATGCTCGTCGAAGCATTTCGCAAACGGGCAAAGTCCTTTTATCAGGTAAACACAAGAAGAAAAAGAAACCCTCAAGATAAAGTTACGAATAGTTTTCTGTCGTAATTTTATGAAACGATCGAGATTAAATTATGAACGAAAAAAAAAACAAAGTCGTTCGCAAAACGAAATTTAAGCGTGTACGAAAAAAATATTTGATGTTTTTGTGATCGTTCCATATAATTAAGTGTTTCAAGGCAAGTGCGGATTGGGGCCCGAAGGATCCGAAGATTCGTGAGGAATGGAGAATGTTCAAGGAAGCGAAGAATCGTGAACGATCAGGCTCTTCGAGGATCGGCAAAGTGTCAAAAATGTTCGCAGCACTGTTCGACAAAAAATGACGCTAGAACTTAGATTTTTTTTTCATTATACAAAAAACAACGCATAATTTTTCCATGTTTTCTTTATTATTAATAAATTAATATATTATATATGTCTGATATATATACATAATATATGTATGTATATATATATATTTGTTTTTAAATATGTATATGTATAACAGCGACAAGTACAATATATCATCATGGTTTGCTACTATATGTATATGTGTGCTTATGTATATATATATACATATTTATGTATATACGCAAATACACATTTATATATAGTAGTCGAAGATCATTATCATTGATGTAATAACTAGAGTGAAACGAAAGTGTCGAATTTATATACGATCGTATGGTGTATGTCCATTGTTTTCCAATCTCTCGTCTTATCAATCTAATTCTCTCTCACGGTTTTTTTTCTTCATTTTTTGGTGAATGTGTTGTTGTTTTTTTCGTTTGTCGTTATTCAATTAAACTTACACGATAATTCGCAATATAGATACAGGGATACAGAAAAATAACACCGCGCGACCACGGTGGAATGTATCTTGAAAATATTATCGAGCTGAAAAGATTTTCCACTTTTTTGTCTGCTTTCTTTTCACACGTCGTCTTTCCGGATCGCGCTGAAAAATCACGTGTATGGCCTTTCACTTGTCTTGAAATATATGTATCTATATATATGTGTGTGTGTGTGTGTGTGTAATAATAAGAGTAGTCGTTCAGCTCAAGTGACGAAATTGGCAAGGTTAGTCTTAATTTGCCATGTTTAATCAATGAAATGATCATTAGTATCGTTAATCTTAGTATGACAATTATTTTAGGTTTAATTGTACCTTTACTTAAAGTCCTATCTACCGAGCTCGTTGATCGCGATGCGAGATTCATTCGGAGATTGTGTCTGTCTGTGTGTGTGTGTATTTTTTTCTGAATGTTGCAAGTCCAACGTGACACAAATTTGCTTTCTCTTTTTTCTTTTAATTAATTTAAATTCTTTTTCTTCTGCTTCTCTATTATAGATTCAACCTTGGTCCATTTTTTTCTTTCTTTCGACGCATACGATTTATGTACAGAGGTTCAATCCAGGCCAAATAACACGCGTTTCTCGTTTCTCGTCGGCGATTGTTCTTTTTTTGAGAAAAAAACCATTATGTCCCTAGGACAATATTCTTCCGTGACGCCTTGTACGCTTCAGCTCTCTCTTTATTTTTTTCATCACGTTAATTTGACGATTTATCACGAACATTAAATCGAATGGAGACATTGCACTTCTCCAATATGTCGAGGCTTTGGTTATTTTTTTTACAGCCGTTGATCTTCGATACCCGGGGGGAAAAACGGTCCACCGTGTCGAGATCACACGGACATCAAGCATCGTTTTTCCCTTTTCATTCGGTTTTTTCCCTTGTTTAATTGTTTTATTTTTTCCAAGTTCACGCAGTCACGCTTTTTCAAGTGATAACAATATTTCCTCGTCATTGCTTCTGTTGTTTCTGTATAACGGCGCAGTGACTTAAAAAAAAAAATAATAATAATAATAATAATAATAGTACTCGATTACTGCGATTCAGAGACCATTTCTTTTTTGCTTTTATATTGCACAATTTGTAGTGACGCGATTGCCGACTTTTTTTCGCGACCGAAAACGCTTCCGTGTCTTCGATCGTTGGCTGATGAGATACAGGTTTGAAATAAGGTTTTTTTCTTCTATTTATCGTGTAATTATTACGTCGTATCGCGGAAGCAGCTCCCGACGGATTTTACCTCGTCAATTTCTTCGTTTTTTCGAAAAAATAATAATAAAAAGGTCCTACCGGGAATGGCCTTTTATCGTTCTTCGTCGAGACTCTCAATCACGCAGTAATTGCAAACATTTCTCTTTTTTTCTTCAATTAATAATTACTTTCATCGGTTGATCGTGAAAGGAAGGAAAAAGGAGAAGAAAAAAATTGGCATTGCTGCAGAACGATTCAGGATAAAATTGCGTTATTCTATTCCTTCTCTTCCATTCAAACGACACGCAGTTTAATTGTTTTTTAACGCTACTTTTTGACCGAACTTCCGTTTCGTGGCACATTTGTTTTATCTTTCGTATTTTTTTGTTCTTCTCTGCTCTCGTCTTTCGTGCAGAGCGTGCACGCAAAATTTGTTTATTTAAACACGGAAAGACTGGAAAAAAAGAAAAAACGTAAGAAATAAATTAACAGATACAACAACAAATTACGATAAATCCGTATAATTGTCAATTCCCTTTGAATCTAAAACGTTGATGGAAAACAGGTTTGTTTTATTTTGATAAGAGAGCTACCTTGGAAAGTCGTGTCTGTGTTCGTTTTCATAGTATCTCGAGAAAAAATTATAATAGTTTGGAAGGTTTCATTTTATTTTATTGTTGTTTGAGCTACAATGAGATGTTTTCACATGTACTGATGTAAAAAAAAACTCGTAACTAAGTTCAGAGTGGACAGCGAATTACATAAATTCGTGCATTTTTAAATGTTTTAATAAAGATTACACAATCACATGATTTACGTAAATAAATTTTACACTGGTGAAAATTGTTTTTTAAACTTCAAAGAAGTCTGTAAGGACATGATAATTTTGTCTCGAGTGCACTAGTTATTTTTTTCTTGACTTCTGAGCGTCAATTTCTTTTCGTATTGACCACCACGACGTCGTTTTCACTCGGTATATATTTTGCTAATTAATAAACAAGATACGCGTCAAATTTTTTCCATTGATCCAACGACGTGTGTTGCTTGTACGAAAAAAATCGGATGTTTTTTGTTTGTTTGTCGAAGCGCGTTTTTATCAAACAACTCGCGCTTGTTTCGTTCCTCTTCTTCACCTTCGACTTTTTCTCGTCGCTCGCTTCTTTTCCATTATATTTACAACATTTTTAACTTTATCTCGGAGTTTTTAAAACTTATTTTAACGCTACGCTCGTCGTTCATACTTTTGTTTATAAAAAATTTATTTGCAATTCACCACGTATCGTTCTCACCTTGATACATCTTTTCATGCTTTCGTGCATTTTATCGTCTCGACATTACTTTATGGCGAATTCTCGACGTCGTTTGTTTCTCCTCTAACCATTTTTATTCTCAATCGGATACACGTTCTTCATTTTTTTCATTCCTGTGTGAGATTGATAACTTTTTTTAAATAACGTATACGTTGGATAAATACACATAATAAGAGTGTCACGTTTATGTACAATTTGTTTTTGTGTGTTTACTTATACACACACACACACACCCACACACCCACACCCCGCCACACACATACACACTCACACACACACACACGCGCGCGCGCGCGCACGCACCCACGCACACACATCATGTACATACATACATATAAATGTACATGCATATATATCTATACATGTGCGTATACAGATATAGACTCATTTGTTTATAAAATCGACGCGACTATGGATCTCTATGACAATATCTCATTTTGCAGATCGCACAGAGAACAGGGACACCACAAACTTGGAACTAACTTGGAATTCTATCTTTCGATAGAATTCTTAATATTAGAAATACATTTTTCAAATCATCCACATGAAGAATAATTTTGAAAAGGAGAACAATTTCATGACTTTTCATAGCCAATAAGCGATGACAAATTTTTTTTAAATAAATGTTCTTATTGGACATATTTTAAACAGAGTAGCGCAAAAAAAATCCATAGGAGTGTCGATAATTTACACAAGTCGATAATATATGCATTTATGTATATGTATATGTATATATATATATACAGGGTGTCCCATTTTAATCTTACACCTGATTTTTTTCGAAAAATATTGCTCGGACGAAATATTGTGTGGAACAAAACTTCTAGGGATTGAAGGGGGACGTTTGAAAAAAATTTATTTGAGGAGCCAAAATTCAAAATGGCGGCGTTACAAAGGCTGACATGTTTTTTTCAAACGGAAACATAACTTTTTTTATTGCCAAAAAATTTGTCAGCTGAAAACTAAAAACTTTTGTTGAAAATTTTTTTTGATAAAGTTCATAGTTTTCAAGTGAGAACAACATTTTCAATTATTTCAGATGTATCCAGGATTTGTGTGTGTGTGTGTGTGTGTGTGTGTGTGTGTGTGTGTGTGTGTGTGTGTGTGTGTGTGTGTGTGTGTGTGTGTGTGTGTGTGTGTGGGTGTGTGTGTGTGTGTGTGTGTTTTTCTACCCATCGTGATCAAAGTTTGTCAAGGATTTAAAGAAACACGTTTTTGGGCCTGAAAATGGCACAAACGCTATTAAAATGGAAAAAAACTATTTTTCATCGATTTTCCTTCAAAATTTTCTCATGAAATATCGTCCAAATTTGGAAACAAAAAAACAAAAAAAAAACCAAAATTTTCAACAAAAAAATTTGATTCTTTTTTTGTTCAAGTGGTCATACATTCGAAAATACAACATTGAGCGGCTTGCCGTGAGACATTTAGTCTAATTGTCCCTACCACCGGCATTTGCGTTAGCCAAAGCGTAGGAGGTTGCATGGCTGAGTCTGTTGCAGACCATTTGCGTTACCCAGAATACACCACGTGGATGTTCTCACTTGAAAACTATGAACTTTATCAAAAAATTTTTTCACCAAAAGTTTTTAGTTTTCAGCTGACAAATTTTTTGGCAATAAAAAAAAGTTATGTTTCCGTTTGAAAAAAACATGTCAGCCTTTGTAACGCCGCCATTTTGAATTTTGGCTCCTCAAATAATTTTTTTTCAAACGTCCCCCTTCAATTCCTAGAAGTTTTGTTCCACACAATAGTTCGTCCGAGCAATATTTTTCGAGAAAATTCAGGTGTAAGATTAAAATGGGATACCCTGTATATATACATATATATAAAACAAAGGGCAGCTTTGGAACAACGAATCTAGCCACTCTGAAAAAAATTGGTGTTACTGTACACACTTCAGAGTATTTTCTGGAATTTTTTCAGAAAAATCAAAAGTGACATACCGACCGGAAAAAAATATTTTTGTATAATTTTGGTGAAAATGGGCATTTTTTAAACTCGAAAAATTCAAAACAAAATTTTTTCACAAAGTTTATGTAAAATTGCAACTTTTTTGTCTTAAACATTTTTATGTTAAATCAAATGCTCACGAGATACAACGGTACTTAAAAAATTTGAAATTTTGTGAAACTCGAGAAAATGCGATCCAAAAATTTTGAAAAAATGTACACTGTTTTTTTTCTTCATATAATTAAATAATTTGACAAAATTACAATTTTTTTGAGAGTGGACAACTTTTTGACCGTTCGAAATGGTATGGAACGCCTCATATATATATACACATGTGTGTGCGTGTGTGTGTACACACACCAATAATCGTTATATACATCACGTATAAACGCCATGGCAATCGCCCAACCCGAAATCGCGAGTAAAAAAATGACACGATACTAGAATTCACATAAGACAACATCCACCGTGGTCGCATAACGGGTTCACAGAATCGCCGAAATTATTCGAGAGTCCATATACACACACATATACATGTATATATTTGTATATGTGCATATACATACACACACAGTATATATGTGTGTATACATACATATCATATGCATACCCATATGTGTGTGTGTCTGTGTGTGTCACGCGGTCACGTACATCCGTACGAGGCTAAATTTATTTACAATTTTTATTTATTTGTTGTTGTTGCTGTTATCATTTTCAAAAAGAGTTTTTACGGATAGGGACAAGTCTGTTCCGTGGTGTTCGATCGATGTGCCCCGCGCAGTTTTTGACTATTTACGCCGATCGTACTGAATATTTTCCTTGTCTTTTTGTACATACATATTTTGTCGTCCCATTTTGTTTGTTTAATTTTTATTTAAGGCATTACAATAATCGATGCTTGACGAACAAGCGCGAATTTAATAGTGGTTGTTGTTGTTGTTGCTGTTGTTGTTGTAGCTGTTGTCCTCGTTCTCAATAGTTTCTTCTTCCGGCTTCTTTAAATGGCAGTAGAGAGGGGATGTTTGTTTTTTTTCGTCATTTACTGTACATTTAAAAATCACTATCGTCGGATTGTGTACGCAATTGATTAAATTTAATAACCGGCGCACTTGTCGTTTCTTTTCATTTTCGTATTCGGGAAGATTGGTTGGATCGTCTCGGTCACGTCGAGGATGGACAAGAGAAATAGCAATATCCAAAAGACTTTCTCAGACGAGGTACGTTTTTTTTGGAAGTTGCTTACTTTTTTGTTCGGAGGACCGCCGCCTTCTTGCTCTCTGTCTCTCTCTCTCTCTCTCTCTCTCTCTCTCTTCTTTTTGAAGGATCAGGCGAAGAGGGTCCGGGGCGATATCTTCTCTTGTTCGGCTTTCAGTGAATATTTCGGGATTGAGGATACGATCGCAGCGGCGATAAGAGATGCCGTTACGAAGGATCCTCTCGGCGGCTCTCGAGTAGAATCGAGACTCGCGGGAATAAATAATTGCGAGTTGTGGCGTGCGTTGCGTTGACGAGCGTTTTTTTGGGGGCCGAACGGTACTTGGCGCTCGACTGGTAACCGCGGCCCCGTGTGTCATACGGGCTCCTCCTTCTTGAAATTAATATTTTGCGAAGCGCAAAAATCACGCGTGAAGGGTATACAATTGAAGAGTTTGCATATCTCGCATTCGTAAACCGGCACGTTGTAGAAGAGCGCGAGCAACAGAGCAAACAGTCCAATAATTAGCACGAGGCATATCCATATGAGCAAGATCTTCCGACGACGATCGTAAGTGCCGAAAGATATGAAGGGCATAAGGGCGTATGCCGCAAGAAAGCCAAATATGAAGCCGAAGAGATGAGCGTAATTGTCGACCCACGGGAGGACGCCGAGCAACAGAAGAGCCACCAGTGTCATTATCAGCTTGGAGAGTGCTCTTCGCGGATGTTTCAGCATCGGCCAACAGTTCAAGACCTCGACGACGAGAGTCGCCAGAAGAGCGAAATGCGCACCGGCTGGTCCAACCTGAAACGCACACACAACACGGATCTCGGTTTTACGATAGTTTTCTCTGGATATTTGGGTGATAATAAAAGCGAGATGATTCCAATGCAAAATCTAACTCATTTCAGTAGCTCCTTAGCTATTTACGGAAAGTTGACAGAAATCGTTGAGATTTTGCTCGGAGGTCCTCGTTGAAACCCTTAATTTTGTTGTTGTTCTATTATTATTATTATTATTATTATTATTATTTATATCGATGCAGGACATCTGATTGTTTTTTTTGCACGTTTCATTGATGAAAATTCATCTCTCCAATGGTGGTACAAGTTTGTCGTCAATTTTGAAGAAATTTGATGTTTTCTCGTCGTTTTGTTTCTCTATTTTTCTTAACCCTCGAATCCTCCAAACCCGATATTTTCATTGCTCCTACAACACTCGATCGCTATTATTATTCAAACAATCTTCATATATTTTTGTATTGGAATTGATTGGAAGCAACCTTGAACTATTATTGCTACGTGGTTTTATTGAGAATCTATACGTTACCTCGGCTCGATGGGGAATGAAAATAGCACTTGCGAGATTTCCAGCGAGTGCGCCAACGAAATATATGAGTGCTATTCTCAGTGATCCGGTGAGTTTTTCGAGATCGCGCATTAGAAAGTACTGAACGAGAAGTGTGATGGCGAGATGAAGAATACTGCAAGAAAAAGACAAAAATATTGCGGATATTTGTACACTTTCGTATATGAATTTCACATTATTCACCATTTTTACTCTATCGAATATCCTTTTAGTGAGGATTAAATAATAATAACAATTGAATACGACTCGCTGAATATAAATATTAGGCGTGGAATATTTTACGGATAATTAGGTAAATGAATGCCGTTCGATGACTGTACGCTATTGATAAATATATGCGCGAATTGAATAAGCGAAAGTCTCCAGAGTGTCCACATTGATTCCAATTGAATTCGAAAATAATGTATCACCTCGTAATGCACAAATATCAATCAGTCGACGTATCGTGCGGCGAATGTAACTTTGATAAACGGTCGGTAACGAAGCGGTCGTGTTCCGGGAAGTACTTACCCGGCGTGAAGGAAAGTAGTTGTGAATAATCGGTAAAACTGATCGGGCCATTCCGGATGGAGAAACGGTATCATGCCGCAAACGTCGTGAAGACACTCGACCTGAGAGCAGAGCGAGGCCTCCTCGTGAAAATAGCCGTGAACAAAGTCGCAGTATTCCTTGGTTGTGATGCGGCACATTCCGTGAATGCCGATACAGCAGGGGTGGCCGATCACCTCGCAGACCATGTGTTCCGCCATTTTGTCCTTGTAACGACCAACGGGAAAGTTGTTGTTGCCTTGCTGATGAGCGCTGTTGCTTCTACCAAAAGAATCGATCATTGGGCGATTACTCTGCTCGAATAAACGCTCAAAATACAGTTGTCAGTCAAAAAATTAAAGGCGCGGAAATTTGTTTAAAAAATTCTCGTGATTTTTTTTTCTCACAATTTTGCATCAACGACTCATCAAATGTCGAAAAACAAATTCACGATTTTGAAAAAAAAAATTGTGATTGCGATCGGCTAGAGAAAAAGAATCGGAATAATTAGAGCGTTTTATTTTAACAGAAAACCCATTGGTTTGAAAAAACTGTTTTATTTTATGACAAAATTTGATAGATTTGAAAAAAACGGTTTATTTTAAATGCTTGAGAGCTTTCGAAAAAGTGATTGAAAAATCGTATAGCGTTGCGGGTAATAATGTGTATGAAGATTTGCTTGGGGGTATCCACTTAATTTAATTCAATTAATTTTCACTCGATAAATTATAGCATGAAAACAAAAAAAATGGCATCAACACTGAACAGATGATGATTTCATAAAGTTTTCTACACATTTTGAAATAATTTTTTTTTTTCAAAATTAATTTTTTTTTCCCGAGATTTAATGAGTGGTTAATGCAAAATTGTGAGAAAAATGACGAATTTATTTATTTATTTCAATCATCATTAATTGACGTATGGGGAGCAATAAAAGTGCTCCTTTGACATTTAATAAAACTTTGATGATTGGGGTAAAAAACGGTTTGAGCGATTGATTAAAAAGAAAATTGACTGGGTCTTTGGGCATGTATTGAGCTGAAAAAACCTGGAAACATTGGTCATTTTCGCAATATTTGCAAAGTTGTAGTGGATTTCCGAAAACGGCAGAAAAATTCATATCTCTGTACTTTTTCAAATTAATATTGAAGTTGAAAAAAAAAAAAAAATTCCTCTGAAATACCAAAAGGGACTTAAAGAGGATTTATTCAAGTTTTCGAAACACACCTTCCGTTTGCTGTACGATCAGTATTTCATGAGATATCCATGTTCAAAGAAAAAAAAACTGACTTTTCATTCAATCGGCGATGTCTCAGCGAGAAATGGTCGTACAGATAGAAAAAAAAACAAATGTAAGCTAAGCAATCAGGCTAAAAGACCCCAGTATTCATTCAGCCAGACTTTTTTTTAACGTATGGACGATTTTGAGAAGAAAAAAATTCGAGAATTTTTTACTTGCGCTATTTATTATGACGTCGCCGAGCGTGACGGTAAAAAAATTCTCCTCGATATTCTTAGATTAGAGATTTCAAGCTTCAAAATACTTTTTTTCCTTTCCGATACGACCATTTTTCACGAAGTAACGGGATTTCAAAAATCACGGAATTTTTAAAAAAATTTCTCTGCTCCTTCAATTGTTCTGCTGAGTGTATAACAACCAATTGTTTAGGATAAAAAATTATTCAACACGTGTTATGTACGAGGGAATCAACGAGTCGTCAATAAAATGACAGCCGGTCGTAACGAACAAATTATCGATCCAACAATCGCTTACTCATTGGTGATCGATAAAATAATGATTTATTTGTTGATTTTTGAACGAACGATAGTGAAATAGAGGAGGACACGTGTTGACGGTTCGCCATTCTCACCTGAATCTCTGACTGAACGGGTTGGTCTTCCGGCAAATAGGCCACTTGGTGATGTCATCAGGCCACTCGTACGGAGCGACACTAGCGGGGGCGTCACAAAACTTCGGGTCGAGTCCGCAGACCGAACCGCTTATGCGCCCTCCCGGACCGCTGTCCCCGGGTCCCCATTTCTTCCACGTTGATATTGTGTTCTAAACATTGTTTTTCTTTAATCCTTTTGAATGTTTCTTTGATTCGAAGAGCTCGCTGCTCGAGCGAGTTCGCAAACACCTATCGTGCTTATCCTCGGTGAATATTGCTGAACATTTCGCTCATTAGTAATATCGCGTGGCATCGCATGCAGCAACTACATCAATATGCATTAAACTAGAGCCGACGCCAACCGCCGAGTATCGAGCGGCACACACTCTTACCGAGTTTCTCGATATTGCCAAAATGAAAACTCGGTAAAACGTGGTCGCTTTGATCGGCAAGGTTTTTCACACTTTCCCTGTGCCCCTCGTGCTAAAGCGATACAGTAGGGCATGGGGAAATTACTGAGCGTGGGCAACGCTCCGGGGAGTCGCTGAAGGAACTGGCAATAGTCAAGTCTTTCACCCAACGAGTGTTGACTGAAAGTTCAAGCGAAAGTCAATGGATGTTGAGACGGTAGGGATCGAGGAGGCGTCTAATCTTACGAAAATTATAGGTTTACATTTGGGAAAAAAAAACGCTCGTGCAAACAACAAGGCCGTTATTTGAGAATAATTTACCGTGACGGTCGATCTCAGTCCGCGGATCAGTTGGTTCGCAAAGCAAAGTGGGATAAAGTTTTATTATAATAAAGTTCATGAATTTTCCATCGACACATGTCAAATTGTTGATTCGTAGAAAATATCACCAACACCACCTCAAGACATTGTAAAAAATTTATTTCCATTCTTGAAATAAACAAATTTGTCGCCATCAAAAACTCAGTCTCAGGCAGTCAACGATCAACAATTGCCACAACTCGTCTGATAAATATCATTTTTCGAATCGGAACAAACATCGCGATTATGACATTTTTTGTCGTTTGGTTGAAAAATCAGTGGGTAAAAAATGGCAAGACTCACTGAACAGTCGGCCTTGCTGGATTGAACGCAGCCCGAATCGTCGTTCCTTATGCAACACGCGGTGTCGCGTTCCCGTTCCCGCCAAACATCGATTTCGTTGAGTATCTTGAAATCCCGACGCATGCATGGGGCGAACTTAGCCCCAAGGTGGATAAGATCGGCGGCTCTCGGACCGAGCCAAAAGTTTGCCGGTTCGTCGTAATCCACTTGTTGCAGGGACAAACTCGTTACCAGTACCTGCAACGATCAAGTTATTCCTTTTTTCCCCCGTTACGTAAGCAACCACGCGTCGTAAGTCATTGACACGGAGTGGTTTCTTTTAGTGGAAACAAGCAGGTCTCTTAATTTTTTTCCGCAACGATTGACGTTCATTCAATATTCTAATGATTTTTTTTCTCCATTTTTGCACATTGTAGCTTCAGAGTACTGGCTCGTGTCAGGGCGTCTGTAAAATCCCAACACTCGAACCGATCGTCGATATTACCGGTGCATGAAGATTTAACTGCCCGTAGTTTGACGAGCGAGATCGCAAAAAAATGTTAATTATATAAAAATTGGCCACTCGACTCAAATTTGGTTGTCGATCGGCAATTTTATTCTCCATGTTACCTGTGTTTTCAACAGACGTTCTTTTTCCGACTCTATGGGTATTCGAATATACAAGCATTAGTACAGGCACACAGTCGGCTATACACACTCATACCGGGTGTCCCATTTTAATTTTACACCTGATTTATCTTGCCAAATACTGCTCCGATCAAGTATTGCGTATAATAAAACTTTTAGGGTTCAAAGACGGACGTCCAAAATTCGAAATGGCGACGTTAAGATGCATCATGCATTTTTTTTTTTCATCAAAACATTCGTTAGCTCAAAATTCACAAGTTTTATAGGAAAAGTTTTTTTATGACGTTCATAATTTTTTGGTTGGAATAACATATTTTACGTTTTTAGCGCTATCCAGACTGTACCACGAGGAGGTAAAGTCTTCAACGTCCCTAGTGTAAGTGTGCGTGCATGCGGGTGTGTGTGTGTGTGCGTGCGTGGATGTGATTTTGTTTGGGTTTGTTCGATAACCCAAATAAATCCAAACAAGGACGAGGTCTCTGCGGGTCGTTATTTCGGCTAACAAATGGCATTCTAACCTAAAAATTGTGAACGTTGTAAAAAAAACCTTCTCTAATGAAGTTGTTAGTTTTGGCCTGATAAATGTTTTGGTGAATAAAAACATTCATGATCCCATTAAAAAAAAAAAAAAACACGTTGGCCATCTTAACGTCGACATTTTGAATTTTGGGCCAAAAGATTTTTTTAACGTCCCCATTTGAACCTTAAACGTTTTATTATACTCAATACTTGATCGAATCAGTATTTGTCGGGATAAATCAGGTGTAAGATTAAAATGGGACACCCGGTATCTCGAGCGAAATGCATCTGTTCGTAAATTGTAGTGGATGCTAAAATGTTCACGCGAATCAACATGAAGCTTGGTGAATTCAAAAAAATATTACCCTATATTCTTTTCAAGCTTTCCAATCTTGCAGTTATATACGCCCGCAGATGTGGACGATAGTGGGAAAAAGGTCGTAAAAAACTGATTCTCAATAATGCCGCGGGTCCCTCGTATCGACTACATACAGGTCATGGCTATGGGTTTATAAAAACGATGTTTTTTTCGATAATAACAATAACAATAATCACCAGAAGCAATTTTCCGACTCTACGCACGAACCGCTTAATAACACCGATATTTCAAAATTTCGTTGGGGCTCGCCAATTGGAATTGCTGCGGTAAAATACTGGTTTTATGAAATGCTTTTATTTAATTTTTGCGGACTTACCAGACCGGATCGACGGTTGAGATCGATGCCAACCGGTCCAAAACCGTAACAAGCGAGTGATATTATCAGTATGAAAACTTGCACCGTTGTTATCCAGTACGTGAAGTAGGGCCTGTGATCCTCGATGTCGTCCAATTGTTTTCTCACGTCTGGCTTGTGAGCGACGCTCTTTCGGAACGAGCTCCTGAAACACAAAGGACTAAATTTATGAAGCAAGTTTGTTAAGCAAAAGTCATTCGATATGTTCTACAATTGACTTTATAAAAGGTAATAATTTACAAAATAGGTGTTCAATTGTGCGTGTGTGTGTGTGTGTTTTTTTTCATTAGTCATTAAAGGCCCTGTTTCTTTATTGTCTCCACTATGGAATATATATGGATTTATACATGTATGGCGAACATTTTTTCGGCAATAGTTCAAAAGATTCCGGATTAATTTTTATGTCATTTTGCTGATAGTTGACATGAATGAATTTAATAAATGTCATTTTGAAGGGGAGGAATTAATCTTCATTTAGTTTTTATTGATTTTTTTTTACTTTTTTTTTCACCTTTTTTCGACAACGACCATTTTACGCCTTTTTTGTTCCTTTTCTGGTGGACCCCGTTTACAGACAACATTTTTTAAAATACATTTCATTGACCGTAATCGTAAAGGGGGAAGCTCAAGCTACAATTTCGTTTCTTTTTAAAGCTCCGTACAATTTTTTTCTAAAGATGTTTTGTTTTTTTTTCTTAAATAGAGACAATTCGAAAAAAAAAACGTGTAACGCGAAAACGACAAGGATTCAAGGAAAACCTCAAGATAGTAAAAAGTTGAGTCGGTTTCCGTTGGGTGCGCGAGAATTTTTTCGAATTATTCTCCAAATTTTTGTTGCCCCCTATTTATGGTAAAATATCAGATGATTTAATTACCGTAACTCGAGAACTAAGGGGTTTGTGGCAAAATTTCAAGAGAGGAGCAAATTGTATTTTTCTATTTTCAACACAATAGAATCGGTTGAAATCAATTGATTGACGTGACTAGAAAATTAGAAAATTTTAACGTGTAGAAAAAAATGTCGAAAAAATCTGAAGTAATTCTATTGCGTTGGAAATAGAAAAATACAATTTTTTCCTCTCTTGCAATTTTACCACAAATCCCTTAGTTCTCGAGTTACGGTAATTATATCATCTGGTTTTTTACCGAAAATAGGTGAAAACAAATCTCGAATAAAAATCTGAAAAAATTCTCGCGTACCCAACGAAAACCAATTCAACTTTTCACCATGTTGAGGTTTTCCTTGAATACCTGTCATTTTCGCGTTACACGTTATTTTTCGAATTGTCCCTTTTTTTTAATCAAAATATCTTTGGAAAAAAAAATCGTACGAAGCTTCGAATAAAAAACAAAATTGAAGCTTGATTTCCCCTTGTGATTCCGATCAAGGAAATGCATTGAAAAAAATTCTGTCTGTAAACTGGGTCCACCAGAAAAGAAACAAAAAAGGCGAAAAATGGTCGTTTTCGAAAAAGGGTACTAGTCTTACAAGGGGACAGTACGGCAGTCGGATTTTTGTAATTTTTCGTACTCATGGTACGTGAAGTTCAGAGCTCGAATATTAATATCCCAAAGCAGTTCGACGCCATATTCAGAAATTTTCGAGAAAGTTGACTTTGAAGTTTTCGAGCGCACTCTTATCCCACAAAGATGCAACGATATTCGAACCGGGCTCGTGGCGTACCCGGTAGCGCTCGAGTCTAGTAATCGCGGGGTCGCTGGTTCGAGTCTCACTTCGAAATTTTTTTTTCATTTTCTTTTAATTCGCATACCTCCGTCATTTAAATATCCCGATAAATTTTTGTTGTATATAATCACATATTATTATATATAATTAATATAATATATCTATATATGTTTATATATGGACAAAATCCATATATAGTTATTTATGTACAAAATTCATTATAGTTATACATAATTATATATTTTCTCATATATGATCATATATTATTTATATATAACAATAGGTGATTATTTATAAAAAAATAAAAAAATAATCCCGGGATAAGAATCATAAAATCTGATTGAACAAGGACGTGAAATTAATGATAGAGAAGATTGCATAAAAATTCATTCTATTGTTCATCATCAGTTGTCTTCTCCGGTCTTCAATAACATGATCAGATATGCGTGGTTTGCTTCGAAACTTTGCGATCAAAGAGAAATCTTCATGAACGTGAATGAAGTTTGTTTTCCGATCGATGTATTGAAAAAAAATTACGAATGTAACAATGCAGCGTTTGTACGGTGTGCGAGATGCCGTGAAAATTACTGTTTTCCATGTTTTTACGATGGTTATCACTCTGGCTCGTGTAACATTACACCCGATGTATAAAACAAACGAATACAGACCGAATAATAAAGTATTCAATTCCTTACCCGACGTTTTTCATTTTCATCCTAAAAATGTTGTTGGTTATAAATATTGATACTTGAAAATGTATGTTTATAATCAAGAGATAATTAAAAATATGACTCGCGTTTTTTCATTTAAAAAAAATGAAAAAAAAAAAAAAAAAAAAAAAAATTCGAAGTGAGACTCGAACCAGCGACTACTAGACTCGAGCGCTACCGGGTACGCCACGAGCCCGGTTCGATTATCGTTGCATCTTTGTGGGATAAGAGTGCGCTCGAAAACTTCAAAGTCAATTTTCTCGAAAATTTCTGACTATGGCGTCGAACTGCTTTGGGATATTAATATTCGGGCTCTGAACTTCGCGTACCATGAGTACGAAAAATTACAAAAATTCGACTGCCGTACTGTCCCCTTGTTAAAAAAATAGTAATAAATATAGAAATAACGGAATGAAGGTGAATTCCTCCCCTTCAAAATGCCGTTTATTACATTCATTTTTGTCAACGATCGGCGAAATGGCATAAAAAATAAAAGGCTTTATGAAGTTTCGATGCTCGATAGCTTATTCGAAATATACATGGTGTCTGTTTACAAAAATCTTGGGAAAGTTTCGTGTGCGATGTACAAAGACTTTTTTTACCTACTGTATATATCATACTCCCACTTCTGTCTTTTCACTCTCTTCGTACACGTATATTGCATACGTACTCCGTAAATAAATCTTATCGATTATCGAACGGCCATATATAACTGTGTGTGTGTGTATATATATATATATATATATATATTGATGATTACCCAAAAACTCGTCCAACTATTCCCATTCCATATTGACGTCGATTGCTGTTGTCGAATACCCGATCGATGGTACTCGGGGATATTCTGGTACCTCCGGACAGTTGTCGTCGCAAAATGACACCGGCTTCCTGTTGAGATCCAGAGGCTGGCTCACAGATCGTTCTCCCATCGTGCTGTCTCGACCTGCGCCAACTCGTCGTTCTGTAAACCCTTCCGTACTCAATACAAGACGCGATAATCTAATCTATCTTTTTCGTGATGTTTCTCCTCCAAGCGATGTGCCGCAAATTATACGGCGAGGTGTACGTCCGATTCCAAAAGATAATAACAACGACGCAATTCTTACAGGTAAATTGATACATTTATCAATGTTTATACTTTATGGAGTCAATAGGAATAAGAGGTGCTGAGAGAAATGAAAAAAAATGATCCTTAAAAATATCGCAAAATATGATAGAAATAAATATATTCATTAATATGTATAAGTAATAGAACCGGTGGTCGAGGGCCTGTTTTTTGTTGGTCTTTGAACTTTTGGTAGTGTTGTTGAAAATGGTTATTATTTACTTATTTTGTAACGATTGAAGTGAGAATCGGCGAAGCTTGCAAAATAAAATTTGGCTTCGAAGAAATGATCGAACGTCGCAATTTTTCTTTCGTTTGACTTTACCTCGAGGTATAGTGGTCCCGTGGGATAGCGCGCGGCCTTCTCGCTTGTTGTCCATCCACCGACGATCTTTCCTCTTTGTGAGATGTAAATCTGTGGTAGACAATTGTAATAATTGATCGACGAGTAAATGATTAAAAGTAATGAGCTTTTGCATAATATTCGTAGAAGATTGAATATAGAAGACTTTGAGTGATTATCGGTAAATAATCGAATACAATAAACGTAAAAATAATGGGTAACAATTAAGCTGGCGAGTAAATAAAAGTGAAGGTTTAACCTGACGAGTTCCTCGGCGAAATCGCGATCCAAAGCGACGCTCGGATCGGTACGAGCTATCGGCGCACCGGAAGTGTTCTCATTCTCCTCGGGCATCGGTGCAACGTGGCTTTGAATCTGCTGTGACGGCGCTGTCCCCGCTGCAGCGGCCGCTGAAACCGGGGGTGCCGGTGGTGGCGGTGGTGGTGGTGGTGGTGGTGGTGGCGGTGGTGGTGGTAGCGGTGCTGGGGGTGGCGGAGGTATCGGCCTCAGGAAGAAAGCTTCCTCCTCTCTCTCGTCCTCGAGTACCGCGGCATCGTCGTTCGCAGGGGCAACATCCGTTTGCGATATCGACGATATTACGCTCGGTGGAAAGCTTCGCGACTCGGGAGCCGTCACCGATCGCTCTTTCGGTCTCTGTCGCGTCAGAGTCTAAAAAAAAAGAATATTTCCACATTTTTTCACAACGGCGCCGCGACGTTGAACGTATGCCCTCTGGTATTGAAGATTCTGAGTTTTTCTACTCCTCTTCACGATTTAAGGGGCGGGGGGTAGAATTTTTTAATTTACGTTATTTGCCGGATTAAAGCTCAAGGGAGTGAACCACAGTTCATGAAAGTTCGGCGCTTTTTTATGAAAATTGAGGCTTTTGTAGGAAATTAGGCAATGGCCAAATCGTATTTAGGGAGCCGTAAAAATACATCGATATGGAATTATAAAAAAAAAATATAAAGAATCCAACTTTTTTTCACACCTCGGTCGAAAGAAGTTTTTTTTTTTACCGAATCGCCGCTCTTTACTTTTCCGTTTTTATTTTAAACGTTCCCCTGCGCTCGCTGTTTGCGTTGTCGTTTGCTCTTCGAAATGCCGTCTGATTTTTCGAACGCCGATAAACTTTCGATTTTCGACCGAATTTCAAACACCGAACGTCGATTTTCGTCGATTTTTCTTTAGCCTTCTTTCGGCCATTTTTTAAGTTCACTCTACGAGAGGAGCATTAAACATATCGCGATGAATCATGTCACTCTAACGGAACCGACCTACAGTTAGCTGTATGAAATTTCGCGATTTGGGCGATTATGCACAAGTGGCCAAAAGGTTGGAGATATTTTTTTTCGACTATTACACCATTCTAGGGGTTTATCTAGAGGGAAATATTCCGTCGATAAGGTGGGAACATGACGAGTTTTCGTCAAAAGCTTAAAATTACGTGCGCCAAAGGCGAAAAGCATGTTGTCCGACACACTCGTGTGTATGGTTGCGGGTGCAACTGCAAAATCAGACTCTCGACACGCACTCTAAGGGGTGCTTCCACCCTTTGAAGCTATTTTCCGGCCAATAAAACAAGGCGGACACCAAAGTGTTTGGTATTATTTTATAATATTTGTGCAATATCTTTGAAAATCAGTACACGCGGTTTTCTCAATTTCTTTTGTCGTGTTAACAGTCCACGTACACGAATGATTTCCTTTCATTAATTGAAATGCGGATGCAAAGACAGTAAAATGGCTGCAAATGGTAGGGTTGGCCGCAGAGATACATTTAGTTAACGTTGGTGGTGAATGACGTGAATCGATGTGGGAATTAGAGCAGGCTTATGGGGAAGGGCTTTACAAATGCGTTTCATTTGGTGTGCGGTCTGTGAATGGGATCGCTGCTAACGAGAACGGTTGATCAACGCTGCACGAATGATGGCTCTTTTTGGGAGTACAGGGTGAGGAATGACCTCATGAAAATATGTTTAATATTTGTAGCCATTCATTTCCCTTATGTCGAAAATCGAAGAGAAGAAAAGTAAACCCGGAAATGTTATCTTCACTTTGACTGTCTAAAATAAACTTGAGAGATGAAAGTGAAGAAACAAAAGTTCTGGTTGAACGAATTCCTATTCCATCCACAGTGCTCCAACCGATCCAAGAAACATCGATGCTCGGTTGACCTCTGATCGTTCACTTCCGGAATGGCGGATAGTTCGTAATGCCAATGCCCAAGCAGCCTCGTACTACCTGTCTCGATTCTCAAAAGATATACGAAGGGTTGTACTTTGTGGTCATCCGCGCTGACCACTGGCTTGCAATTTTCGTCTCGTGACAATTGCCCAAAGACTATGGCCCTATTATTATGCAAACGCTTTGGCATGTACCGCGTATACTCTAACCGTAAAGTAACTTGCTCCCGGGCCGAACATACCTAACCCCCACCCTTCTTTTTGCATCGGATCATTTGAAACGAGAAAAACTTGAATTTTCTTTGATCGGTACGATTTGTGTGCCATTCGCACTTTGAAAAAGAAGGCCTCGAGGGGAAAAAAGCAGTCGAAAAAGGGGCCCAAAAGATTGTAAACGTACATTAATTCTAGGAGAGAAAAAGGAATGAAAATCACCGTTGGTATGATAAAAAAGCGGGTTGAGTCCGTACTAAAAGATCTCCGAGAGAATCTGGACTTACGTGCGTGTGTATACAGAGATATCTTTCTTATGCGGATATTCTTTGCGAAAATGGATAACGCTATAACGTTATAGCGCACGGTATACGATAATGCAACAGATGCCTCGGTTAGTGTGGCGTAACGATCGAGGCTGTAAAAGCCAGAGAAACTCTCACGGCTTGCGACCATTCTCGATATTATGTCTCGGCTGCATTATCGATTTATTGCTGCATATATATTCGAACAATCCCCCATATTTATACAGCCACTCTACTTCTATTTTTATATATGTATGTATGTATGTATCTGTGGACCTGCGCGTCTTTCTATATATCCATGCAAAATAGCCGTATAAATATGGAAAAATCCCTGACTAACCATAAACGTTCAAGCGGCACGTTCAACATAATTTTTTCTCTACGACTAATAGACGCGTATCTTTTATCTCGCCCTCTTTTCCTTTCATCCTACGTTTTTTTTCTCGCTCTCGACAGCGCATTTTTTTTTCTCCGCACATATTTTTCATTAACGGTGACAATCTTGCCATCTTGCCGTAGAGAAAGTATGAAAAAAGGCACATACGACCGCGACCTTCGGTATCGGATAAAACAGCATCTCTGCCGTGCACGATGATAAAATGAGCGAGCTCGAGGTCACCAGGGATCGCCTTACTGGTGCTTCGATACCGTGGCAAAATCGAGAAAATACCTTGGGAGAAACTCGTAGACGAGATCGGACATCGAAGAAAAGACAGTGCACGTCACAGGGTGTAAATAGATGCAAAAAAATGGAAGACACTACATTTTTTGCGAAGAGCTCGAAGGAGGCTGCACAAAGATTATTTCAATCGAGTCTTCGAATGATTGGGAATTGCCGAAGAGAGGATAAAAAATTAGTTCAATTTTTCTGTTATCTCTTTCTCCAATGTAAACCATGTGTAAAAAAAAAAAAAAATTGCGAACGGCGTTTCAATTTCGACGTATCAATTCGATAATTATTTATATTCATTTAATTTAGCTGCAGTGCACTTTCCAATAAAATCTGAATAAATCCACAATAATATTTTTGATTCGTATATTAATCGTTCACATGAAGATGACGTTTATCCGAATTTTCTCAAAGAAAAATCGACTCTCACTGAGTTTATGAAAAAGGTCGACACGAATTGTGCCGTTGTCCGTCTGGGAATAACGGTCGCGCGAGCCTTCCCAGTAGTAACGCCCCGGGCTAGTCAGACATGCCGAACCAACTCTTGAAACCGATAAATTTTGGATCGACGAATTTACCGCGGTTATTTCCGAAAGTCGTAAAATTCGCTATAAAATTATACCGTCCGATCAATTGGATTTACGACGAAATCCCGAGTGCACGACATCTGTACAATTACGACTCGCGTACAAACGCACGCGTAAACGTGCATACAAACGTTTGTGTGTGGGTGTGAGCGCGCCCGCACATTTATACGTCTCGAGATGAGGTGAAGTTGAATTAGTCCACAATGTGCTTCGAATTCTCGCGTTTTATGTGTTTTGCCTGAACTTATTAGCAATCGCACCCTCGAGCCAGCGATAAACCATTTATGGGTTCTTTGCGAAACAACGGCTTAAGCTTTGTGTGACTCCAAATTTCAAATACGATGAAACGTTAAATATCGATAAATATTAATGAAAAAGGAAAATGTTAAACGTACGATCGGTGTCCATTCCTGGTACTCCCAATCAAAGCAAAATATATAACGCCAAGGCGAAAGCTCAGTAGAGAGAAACCAATCTCCGATTGTGAATGTTACGAGAGGACGACGACGATCCCTTCGTTGACGATTCTCCGCGGGTACACACGTTTTCGTGCACTCCCAGTGCATAATACACGTGTAGGGCTTGTGTTATCTCGATGTATGTGAAGCTCCGGTCGATATATGGACCAGTCGATACGAATGCGTATACGAAGTGGTCCTGGATCGCACAAAGACATTATGTGCAGGTATGCACGCGCAGTCTCCGACACTGTCCCTATGACACGACGTACGTATGCCCGATTCCGACCTCATAAAGAGTACTTTTTTTATCCACGCACATCGATTCTCCGAGATGCGCCAGCCGTGTTATTTAAACCACAAAAACTTGGACACATTAATGACGTTTTTCACAAGTCTACCGAATGGACGAATTACATTATTTAGCGTTTGTAGGGTAGGTAACTCAAAACTCTCATTCGTATGCTCGTTTCGAGGCTTTCCAGACCCCAAAATCAATGAAACGTTGAAAAAAGTTTCGAGTACGGTCCTTGAACAGCCGGACCTGCCGGTAGCCACCGTTAGATCGATACAACGAATTCAAACTATCCTTTCCTCGTATAGACGAATGCACGGAGGTGCTTTTGACGCTAGTACATATATGCAGAATTCCATAGCTGCGATCTTGCGTCACACGCAGGAACGGAGGTCTCTCTGTACCAACCGCATCGTTGCTGCTACTGGCAAGAAGGAGAGGAGCGCGGTTACGACGCGGCAACGATTTATGACCTTTCAAGTCCACATAGTGCATTTTCGTCTCGTACCTGTATGCGTCGAGCACACAGGTCGCGAGACTTTTTCCTACGGAGAGCTTGATGGAAAACGGAACACTTGTGTTTATTGGCAGATCCAAATTATTTATAGTCTTCGTTTTCCTCTGTTCAAGTAATTCAACTATGTTCGAGTAATTATCGCGGGGCTTTAATCGTTTTCATCATGTGAAGATCGAGTTTCACAGGTAAAACTAAAATTAGGTTTGTTTTGTTTGTGTGTGCTCTATTGGAGCAAACGTCTGGCACTCTCTCTCTCTCTCTCTCTCTCTCTCTCTCTCTCTCTCTCTCTCCCTCTCTCTCTCTCGCTCTCGTTTTTTCGGTAGCCAAAGTAAATGTGGCAGAGCCGTTAAACCAATAGTGTTGGTTCAATGGTTTGAGTAGACCGTAAAGTAGTAACCATCGGCTGGATTGCGGTTCAAGCTTCCTTGTCGTAAATAAATGTTGTCGAGTGCCAGGCTCCTTCGTTAGCTTCGCCCTCCATTTTTCACTGCGTAGAGTGCAACACGCCCTGCTCTCTTGTTCTAGGATATATCTTAATATAAATATATCTATGCATGTGCGTTAATACGTTGGCTAATAAGTTGGCAGAAAGTACTCACGTTGAATAATAGTTGTTGTCGACGTTGTAAAAATACTCGTCATTGGTGTTCGAGACCCTTTACCCTTTCCTAGTTAAGACTCACGATCATGCTTCAAAGACCCCCTTCTTCCGTGAAAAATCATAGAAATATGTATATTTGCGTACGCAAGGGGTGATACGAGTTTACATATTACGAGGAGAGTGATATTTCATTGAGTATCTATTCGCGCTTGAAAAGTTTCAATAATTCTATACTCGAGCATGTTATTTAGCAACGAGTGCGTTGCATTGCTGAGAAAAATGTTTTTTTTTAACCCCAACCGGAAGTAGTGAACCCGCGATCGGCGCTTCGTTGCTTGGACGGGTGACCGCCATTTAATTGAAAAAAATTAATAAATCTGAATAAGAGGAGTAGGATGAAAAATGCATTGTGTATTCATAAGCCAGAGTTGATTCGAACGAATCGAGTTTTTCCCTCTTTATCGCTTGGGGCGCTCGCGCAGGCAAATTTCGAGACTCGCGATGCAGAAGAATTTGAGGAACGCATACTGAATCCGATACGCATTCGAGGCCAGCGTTCGCAATTTTTCGACAAGTTCATCATAATGCGAACGGGATGTTTTTTCCTCGGCCCTGGGGGGACGCGACGCCGCGCACCGAGACTCCCTGTATTACGCTCGGTAGGTATAGAGCCACAGTATTCATCCGGAATTACGGCCTGGCGTAATTGCACGTGGCGATAAAACGTACGGCATCGACTACCGCGACTCTTTTGCAAAACCCTGTGCACTTGAAGCGAATAATTAAAGTCTGAAAATTGTCGCCGATATTCGCCCTGGCGCACGTGTCTTCTCTCTCGACTCGAACACGCACTGACACCAATTTGTGCCAGTGCCTGGCGATCTTTTTATCGAACGATGCATCAGCTGCGATCATTTATAAATATATAATCGGCCCGAAGCGTTGACGTTGAGTACTGAAAATATTCAGTTCCACGATAAAAACCGTAATCCCGAGCAGCGATTGGGCGAGAAATCATTTATCTATTGCTGTTGCGATATTTTTATCCATTCAGGTTTTTTATACCATTGATGCCTCGGAGGAAAAACGGAATTATTAAAAGAGTTCAACACGGTGGAAAATACTTTTTTTAGCATTCACTTTTCGTTGGCTTGTAATCGACGTGTGTGCCAATCGTAAATTAAATGAGCATATTTTTTAACGAATACTCTCTGCGGAATAAAATTCGAATTGAAATTTATGACAAAAAGGTATCTTCGATTTATATATTCTCGTTAACGTTGACGCTGGTTCGTTAGGGGTGTAGATTGTGCCAACACATTTTTTTCTTCTTTTTTTCATTCAACACTCTCATTCTTTTTTCCGTCGACATTCAATATCCATTGTTCTTTATCGCCGTAATAGCTCATGCTTTGGATTATCGGATTATCGGGCGCCTCCTCCCCCTTCCTCCTTCTCGTCCCTATGGTTCGGTTCATTCCACTGTATTGATAATTTTTCTCAATAGCGTCATTCTTCAATATCAGCCGGGAATTCGAGTTTTTGTTCTAACACGAAAACGCGCACCGAGTCGCGAATACTGACGTATCAAAATAAAAAAAATTGATGATCCAATATTTCCTGAGAATTCCATTCGGCGTGGAATTTTTCAATAAACAAATCGCAGTTATTGATCCTGAAGCAGATTATTTATTTATCTACGAGAAGGGTTGCCCAAAAATGCTGTCGTTTCCGCGTGTCGGACAAACGAAGACAATCAAAAGAGCACGATTAATTTTTTACAGATGGAGAGAAAAAAACTTAACATTTTTTCCGACGTTTTCATTAGAGGATAGACGCAAACAGATAGGTTTACAGGGACTATATCTCGAACGTGTTTAAGGCGGTCGTCCCATGTGACGGATCCAATAAATTGAAACATTTTTTTTGCATAATATCCAAAAAATGTGTGCGTGTTACATGGATCCGGCATAGCAGACTAATGGTGAGTCAACATTATCTTTGCATAAATCGTACTTGAACTTCTAAACGCGTTTTTCTCAAAAATGTATTTTTCAAATTGGCTTCTATGACATCTTAAAAACTGTTGAACGGATTTCGCTCAAATTTTTATGGTATAGTTAGCACATTTATAGTTCTCATCTGAACTAGAATATTTCTGATATCTCCAATAGTTTTTTTAAGCTGAAAAAGTGGGAAAAAAATGACGAATTGATGCATGAATAGTTCACCCAACAAGGAACATCCCTCAGGTGACACCCTTCGATTTTGTTGAAATTTGGATATGTAATAATGCACCGAACAGTAAGCGATACGTATTTTTTTATCGGCGGAAAAATGGTTTTAAGGAGTGAAACGAACTCTCGAAAAAGGGGTGTTTTTCGTTTTTCGTCGATAACGTTATCGTTCTCATCTCCAATGTATAGTGCGCAAAAAAATAAACATTGTTGCAATTTCAATTTTTTAAATATCTCGTACCGTTGAAACGTTATCGAGGAAAAACGAAAGACATCCCCATTTTTGAGGGTGCGTTTCAGCCCTTAAAACCGTTTTTCCGCCGATAAAAAAATATACGTATCGCTTGCTTTTTGGTGCTTTATAACATATCCAAATTTCAACAAAATCGAAGGGTGTCACCTGAGGGATGTTCCTTGTAAGTCACTAACAATTTTATTACACTGCAAATTATATGAAATGTTGTGTGAATTTTCTCAACGACAGATGCTCCCTACACTCCTTACTATTATCTATGCATGCGACCCACGTTTTTATGTTTTAAATCTTACAAGTATTTTCATAGCTATTAGAAATTCACAGTCAAAATTTTCGAGGACAATCTGTATGCTGTTAGGAATCTGTATTGGGTCATAAATCTGTATGGGGCTAGGAGAAATTATTTTATACTTTTTAGTCCGTTTTAAAAACGTGGTTTGAATTTTTTTTAACTTAAATAATTTTATTTTGTGCTTTTTAGTCTTGTGCGTGTGAAATTTTGCTTCTCCTTCTTTAGGCGTCGCTTGCGTTGGGGGGCTGTCTCCGTGGCCATCGTAGAAATCTTCCCTAATGCACTATCCACTATTAATATTATTATTATTTTTTAATTTTTTCTTTTTCGCTAAACTATATTTTTTATTTCTTTATTTATTTTTTCACCATTTTTTTCTCTTTTTCTCTCTCTGTGACAGAATTGTCTGTCTATTTATTTGTCTGTCATCCATATCTGAGCTATGTTTGAATTTCCAAGTCTCTAGCTCATCCGGAAGTTACTTTGAAATCGATTCCAAAATTTGTACCGAACAGACAGACAGATACTAAGCAAAGCGAGTTAATAAAAACGTGGTAAAAAAGTTCCTTTTGGAATAAGCATCACAGCTCCAAGGTCAGTGCACTATTCGACATGATCGTGAAAATCACTATTTAGAATTAAAAACTTCTACGGGGAAGTTTTGCGACGATAGAGACAATAAAAATACTTTTGGTCCAAGTGAATGGAAAATGTTGAAAAAAATGAACATTTTCGGTTATCCTTTGTTTGAACTTGTATCTTATTCCGTTTAGTATGGATCGTTTTCAATTATAAAAATTGTAATGTGACAAAAGTCATTATCGACTGCTCGTTTTAAGGGTTACCAATACAACATTATTATTTTTCGTTGAATATAGATCGGATGCGCATATTAAAATGAAAAGAAACTATGTAGAAGGTTGGAAATTAATTGACGGTATCCTCCCACCAAACTTTTTCAAAAACCCATCTTTTTCCCTAGTATTTATTCTACAACACAAAATCGGGAAAAAAAACTTTGAATGCCCTCGAAGATCCGCGTCATTTTGAATTCAAGCAATTCTCAATATATACACGTATATATACTTTTTTCTTGGAGTATAATAAGTTTTATATAGCGTACGTGATTAATCTCGTGCACCGGCCCTATAGTCTGGGACGAAAAATTGATGCGAGGCTCGACACACAAGAAGAACGAAACGTAGGAGCCTCTCGTTCCAGGTTAACGTGCCACATAGAGGTATTTTTCATTTTTCCTAGAGTTCGTAGGCTGTGGTAACTTTTACTCCCACGAGTGAACGAACTAAATCCGTATTTGCCGTAAAAATTTATGACAATATTAAAAATTATAATTAACATATAATAGTTATGGTATAGGACTTTGAGATGGTTTGAATCTTTGAAAACTTTCAACAATTGTTTTTTTTGTCAAAGAAATCTGCGAAGCGATAGCTGGGCGGAAATATCGAGGGATCGTCGAATGTATTTCGAAACGGCCGATTATGTCTCGGTGGTTGGTCCTTGTCAGTTGTCGATAATCGGGGCAAGGGGATGGTAGTGCTATCGAAGGAGTTTACAAGCAACCCCTGGGTGCAAAATCAATGGAGGGATTATAATTTTATAGCGGTCCGTCTGTGGCAACAGCCATAAGACTAGGAATTACACAATATATACATGCGGGAATAATTTTGCGCGATTGGGCGCATGGGCGCGTTATAACGAGCATTATATGTTGCTCGCATGTTGCTCGGGGTTATCTTAATGAAACGTTGGTTGTTCCGCTGCTCGCTCGCTCGCTCGTTTGGCCCTCCGTACGATTCGCTCGTTCGATCGACCCGCCCGTACAGACATTGGCCCTTTGAGCCCCGGAACTTTCGACAGTCGTTGGCACATGATCAAATCAAAGCTCGCTTGAACCTCGTATCGCCTACCATACGTCCTCCAAATTCAATTAACAACGATCAATCCAGTTACATTCGTTATTATTATAGTTTAACCAGTCAAATTATTATAGTTAAACCTAAGAGTGACTCACATCACTTTTCATTAAGATAATATAAAAATGTTTTTTCATTTCTCGACTTTGCATTTTCAATTCCCGACTTATTTGCCCGAATAGATTTGAAACTTATTTTTCGGAAACGTCAGTTCGCAAAATTTTCGTTATCCACGCAGTGGACGAAATTATTCGATTTTCATTACAATTCAAAATGGCCCCTTGGACAGTTGAAGATTTTTCTCCAACTCGTTTACTTTTGACATCCGCGACTTTAATTGAAATTCATCATTCCATTTCGAAACCAATAATGTCTGTGCATTCTTCCTTTAACCAATTAATTATTCATAAGTACTTTGAACCTTGATGGGCTCGAAATAACTAGATAAAGTTGGAAAATGTCACATTTTGAAGGTTTTTTATTGGTATCGTGTCGTAACTTGAGGCATATGTTCGGTCAAGGGGGCCAGCTCGTCCATTCACTGGAACGAGTTCAATGATTGTATCGTTGCAATATCGATCGGGGCTAGCTTGTGTCTCGGCGCTGTGTACCTCGTCGGTCCTTGAATATTCATATTTTCATTATTGGCAGGGCTTTATGCAGGCCAATCCATCCGCATCGAGCATTCTCGTCTTCCGTCATTTTCGCTATACCTCTCTCTCTCTCTCTCTCTCTCTCTCTCTCTCTCTCTCTCTCTCTCTCTCTCTCTCTTTCTCTCTTCGTCTCCTGTTCGTTGTTATCACCGATACAACTGTATAGGAACGTGTCATTTCGGAGCCAAAAGCATTCTCGTCGTTAATGACGATGACGTCCTTAATTATGATTGGGAAGCGAGCGACAGGCCTGCGCTCACTGGTTTCTCTCTCTCTCTCTCTCTCTCTCTCTCTCTCTCTCTCTCTCTCTCTCTCTCTCTCCCCTCTCTGTCCTTCTTCGGATCTTCCTCTATGCGTATATGCTCAAGCTGATTTACCACGCCTAGCCCCGCGGATTATAGGTCGTGAATCCCGAGTAAAACGGAAGTATCCGATAATCATGCATGAGGAAAATTTGCCAGAATTTGCCGATAGTGTTATCACCATTATTATATCTGGCTGCTAACCACGAGATACCTGAAAATTGATACCTCACCATATATACACGTATACGAGGCGGAACATGTGAAATTGGCCACTTTTTTTTAGTGCGTGGGATAAATGACTCATTATTTTTAAAAAATTGCTCGACCGGATTGTAATATATCTGATTTTTTTTCCATTTTTCCAGAGAGAGAGGGAGAGAGAGAGAGGGGGGGGGGATAGCGATAGGAAGGATGAAACTACTTATTAGGGCGCAGAAAAAGAATACGCGTGTTTGAAGTAAATGCGATTACTACGAATAAAGTGTCAGATTTTTAAGAACCATTAAGATATCCATTGATGGATATCCATTCGAATAAAAAGCAGAAGAATCATAAAAAAACAATAAGACGAGCTGTCAGAGTAGAATGAACATTATTAACCCTTTTGCCGCCTATGACACTGATAAAAAAACATTACAGTGAACACAAACAGCGTGTACTTGATATATTGAGGAATGAGAGTCAGACAGCAATATCCCGCTGTTTTCTTTGAGCTCGAATTTTACGGCGATAGGTACGTCCTGTACTTCGGCCGTCGATGCATGTATTGGGTAGGATCGGGAGAGGAGGTCGCGAGGGAGATTTCAATAGGAAGTTCTCCGGGAATCAATTTCCCCTTCTGTCGCAGACAAAATTGCGCCATCGTGCGTAAATAAATTTATTTTAACGCGCGCTCGAGCGTGGATGCTTCGTCCTTTTGCCTCGCGTTCGCGCGACTACAATACACTCGTAAATATAATTAAGAGGGATAGAGAAAAAGAAAGAGAGAGAATGAGAGAGAGAGGGAGAGAGAGAGGGAGAGAGAGAGAGAGAGACCGAGAGAGACAGAGAGAAAAAAACGGGCACAGACGCGGAGAGAGATAAAAAAGTTGTATGAATGTTCTTCGTTAAGGATGGATTTCGAATAACTCACTCCTTTCTATTATTTATTGTACAGATGGCGGTTAAAAAATTGTTCTTCTTCATTGCGGCTATAATGCTAATATTGTGGACGTGCAGTAAGTTGGCAGTCTCCCTTGTCCATTTGGGTTCATTTGTAGGCAACATGCTGAAAGGTCTATCAGAAACCGAACGCACCAAAGCGACGAGTTTGGAATAACTGGGAAATGGAAAGGATCGTAAAGTTGACATGGGCATGGAAAGTATCATTGAAAACAAATGTTTGACAAATATTGACGTTTGTTTTTGTTTTGAGCTATTTTTTTCACAGCAAGTGCACCGATTCAAAACTCGAAGCGATCGATGCCATTTGTGCTTCTCCCTTTTCCATACCTCCGCACGATCTCCGTTTCAATCACAATTTCAATTATATCGATCCTGTGGTTAAACACGATTCCGTTTTGGATATATATGTGTACCAATGTACGTGTGTGTGGGTATTTGAATGCAAGGAAATGAGGTATCTCCCACATCTACAACAAAAACGCGAGCTCGCGAGTTTCGGTGAAACCAAAAAAAAGAGAAAAAAATAGAATACTCGGAGTAATCGAATCACGTGCCCGGATTAACTTCGTCGGACTTTAAACGTGTATTTTATACACATTCTCTCTCTCTCTCTCTTTCTCTATCTCTCTATCTCTCTCTTGCTGTCGCTCCGCACCAAATGTCTCTCGGTCCTTTTTTACGTTGCAGCGATCGCATTAGCAGATTTTCCATTTTCGGCCACAATCACGATTCATCGAATGGAAAATCAGAATTGACGTGAAGTGAATTCAAAAAAATTATTGTACGTTGACAACGATACCGAACGGAAAATTTCGCGTGTAGTTGTCGGAGAAGGGATGTTATTAAAAAACATTGCGCTCCTATCGGTCCCCGCAATTCAATCACTCGAAAGCGATACGAATATCCGTGTGGCCCCGAACGTCGCGCGTGTGAAATGTGAGCGTGAACGTACGTGTCGCTCACATTTCCGGCGGAAACGAGATAAAATATATCGACCTAGTTTGTAAGTCCGTCGTCATTTTTTCATCACTTTTTTTCTCAATTTGCCGACTTTTTGCGGCTGGATAAAAACACGAGTTGAAATGCCTCTTCGACGATAATAATTCTAAAATTCGTTACGAAGAAAAAAGAAGAGAAAAAGTTGGTCGCATCTGGTGGGAATGAAATTTCACACCGAGTTTCGTGACGTCACGTGAAAGTGTCACCAAAGTGTCGAGAGGCGATAATCGAGAAAGAAGAAAAAGGTAGGAAATAACTCTTTATCGAGAGCCCGATTGACGTTAAGAGGAGCCACGAAACTTTTGGGGAATCCATCGATGTTCGCTAAGTAGGCTCGCCATCGTGTGTTTTGCCCACCGCTCGGGACAACACTTCGAAACTCGAATTAGGTACTCCGAACCTCGTCACGTTCAGCCCAATCATTCTCCGAATAGCTATGATGAGATCCGCAAGCTGATGGGGGACTGTATCATAGACTGTATATATCCTCAAAGACACGTGAGATTTGGTTAACTACATTTCACAGAAATGGTCATTGGTCTGGTCTGATACTTGGATGGGTGAGCGCACTGGCTGGTGCGGCTATATCACAGGAGGTTCAACAAGTCAAGCGATAATTGCAGTCCTAACGTGAAAAGGGGCGATTTACCACGATACAACGATACGTGGTAAAATACTATTCAAGGGGGATGAGGGTGTTAAGGTTCGAATGCAGAAGAGTCTCATGGAGGTTCGGCGGCTACGTTTCTTTCGCGAGAGAGAGAGAGAGAGAGCCGGGTCCATCGCCGTCTAGTGGATCGCGTCCGCGAACAAACGGTGCCTCAGGGTATCATTTCAAATACTACGTGTAGCTTGTTTGTTCAGGCGGTGTTAAAATAGGCGTCGACACTTTGCCACGTCGTACTAATTTCTCTCCAAACACGTACTTCCGGGCTAGAGCTGTGTTCCATTAGCCGTCGCGCTGTTTCTTGCGGCGGAGCTGGACCACGCCCTGAGCAACGACAACTCGTCGTGTGTACCGCGCGCAAATTTGAAATGCAACTTTACACCGAGAGAACGAAACAGGAGAGATCCATGTATGCTAGAAGCATTCGGCGTAGCTTCTGTACTTGGATTAGTTGAGGCGCCAAACTTTTAATTTGTTAACATTGGCAAGGGTGGCACAAATTTTCCGGAATGCCGGCCTAGCCTCCCTTTCTCCCTTGGCGTTCGTTGTTCAATATTAACTTTGCCAACGGCGTATATACAGTAGCGCTCCTACGTAAATTAGGTGTACGTATGTTTTTGAAGATTGGACTTACCTCAACCATGTAATGAAGACCCGATAACGTCATACGAGCAACCGAGTCTTTCCTTCTCACCGGCTGCTGCCATCTTCTCAGCGTCACGCCCTGTTCGATTGTTCAAAAATTTATCAATTAGCTGCAAACCCAACAATATCATTTCCATTTGAGGAATAACATTTTGAGTGTTTGACATTAAACAGGTGTCGTATATTGCTAAAAAGACTCTGGTTCTCGTTGGATCGGAGCGGAATCTCGAGGAAACATAGTGTTCGTTATCGAACGGGCAGAAGTATCGAAAAGTAAGGAAATACGTGCGAGACTTGGCGCCCCTTGAAATTTCGCAACTTTGCAATTTTCCGCCGCAATTATAGAGATTGCCTCAACATATTTGGGTTTGACTTGGGCGAAGCGCACTGCACATTCTTACCTCGGGTATTTCGGTGGAATCCGGTACGTCCCTCGTAATATCAGGATCGGGTGGTTTATACTCCGGTAGTAGGGCTCCGTACTTTCTCGAAGCCATTCGCCTGCGGCGATCGAGCCATCGTTGCTTCTCAAGAACCTCCGATTCCTCGTCGACCCCGAAGAAAGTTGCCGTCTCCCGTTTTATGTAACTAAGAAAATCGAACGATTAAAGAATGAAGAAATTCCGATCGTCTTTCGACATAAATTCCACAATATTTTTCATCTATTTACCATATGATAAAATGTCAAGATTTTTTTGTGGTTAAAATTAATCAAGCGAGAACAAAAATTTGCGAAATATTTTTCCATCGGGCTAAAGTATTGCATCGCGTTGCTGAAATATGTGAAGAATTTTGCCATTTGTTTTCACCTACTTGCCGACTTGAGAGAGCGCAAAATGCCAGGGAGTCGATGGGGGAGGGGGGGGGCGGGGGTCGTCGGAGAATGTTTTGGCCAAAAATACAGATATATCGAGGCGTGCGAATTTCAATAACATTTGCCCGATTTCTCAAGTAAAACGTACGTTTTTGACCCTGTCGTTTGAAAAACGATTCAGCCATTGTCGTATTTTTGAAAATAGAATGAAACGAAACTGTCATTTATCGATATACCGAATAATATTTGTTTCTTCTGATTACGAAATAAAAACGATGGCAAATGAATCTCACCAAATAAGCAATGATAATTGAATGAAAATACCGCGTGTCAAATATTAGGATTGCAATTTTTCAAATATCTCCAGAGCGGCATATATTGGAAGTGAAACAGGTGTTTAATCATTACCATCGTTCTATTAAAATATTATTTTATCGAAATATGTAATAAATATTATTTCCGTTATCGTAAGCCATAATGATAAAAAGATAAACCATAATAAAGAAAAAAAATAACGTCATTAAAAATCTTACTTCCGAAGTGCTTCGGATCGACTCGTGTTTCTTCGTAATCTTGGCTTCTGTGTGTTCGCGGCACTGGTGCTATTCGTGCTAATCGACGGCTGAACGACGGGCCTCGGGCCGGCCGGTGCTGAAACGCTTCTCGTAATATTGGGTCCGGTGGTGGTGTTGGTGGTGGTGGTGGTGAGTCCAGGGCCGGTGCTTGTCGAACCGATGGGTGGTGACAAGCTTGGGATCGTCGTGCTGGTTGATTTTTCCGACTTTCCGGCCTCCCCAGCCGCCGCGTACATGCCGATGCTCTGTGCACTCTCGCCATCTGTACCCGATGACGATACCGTCGATGTACCGGTTGTACCTGAGCTTGGTGAAGGTTGCCTGCAACACAGCATCGAATAAACCAATTATTTTTCAAACTCCAAAAAATGGAAATGCAATACAAGCGAAATTCACGTTTGCCATTTGTACTATTTTTTCTTCGTACAATATTAAATTGGCAGGAAAATGTATTTTTTTTTAATTCGAATTTTCGAATTGTTAGTGGTAAATGTTGGTTCTCGACTATCTCGTAGGGTTTTATATTGATCCGATGCTTTGGGAACGTGATGCGGTTTTTGACGCATGGTTTTCTTCGCTCGCTGTAGCTTTTCCGTTTCTTCAATCTTATCTGTGAGGCTGATCTATTCATGACTGGCAGTTGCCTCATTCTTGGGGCTTAGATAAAACGCAGGCATCGTCCGAAGCTTGCAAAGTTGAAGCTCACGAACGAAATCTCTCTCTCCCTCTCGATTCAGCGAGCCTTTGTGCGGCGCGAAAAAATCTCATCGCGGGCCCAACGATCCGAAATTAGTGGAAACATCTGACCAAGATTCTATAACCCAGACGAATAGTTTTCTCCGTTATTACTGAATTCCCATCAATCATACCGGTTTTTTCCCGATCCTCTTGCCTGATAGAATTTTCGAATACAATATTAGGAGTGAGAAGAAGAGGAAAATGAATTGGTTGGTGGGTCGAGTAGATCGCAGCCGAGCGTCGTTCACAACGCGAGACACGTCACTTGGCATGACGTACAGGAGAACAGTCGACCGAATATCAAATTGCCGTGGATTGCTTCGGATTTCATACTAAGGCGGAGAACGTGTCTCCGCGCGAATCTTTCGTCACCGAGGCAATTTGCGCAACGAACACCGAGCAAAGCCACAATATCGCACCGTGCGCGTGTGTGCCAAACTCAAATGGCACCCGCCGCGCCGAGTCTCCCACATCCGCGCGAGTGCCTCTCAGCGCTGCGCCATGCCTCATCCCGATTCTCTAATTCGCTCTGAAGAGTATACGCAACGACACCTTCCTCACGCCCAGCCATAACTCGACGCTATTCCGTAACTTCCAATTTCCCACCGAGGCCTGAGGAAAACGTCAAAAGATCAACATTATCAACTTGAGCGCGTTCGCACAGGTCGCGAACTCCGTACGGTACCTGCTGGCTCACAGAGGAAGGTGACCTAGCTTGTTTAACCCCTATTCGGCACACTGCGGTGGTTTTCATTCCTCGACATTCGCAATTTTCATTTTCATTTTCAGTTTTTTTCGCAATTTTAATTTGTTTAACATACTCAAATCAAATGTTTAGCTATATAACCTACACTACGTTGAAAAATAAGCTTTCAAAAAATTCCAAAAAAATTCATTTCTTTTCATTAAAAAAAATGGGGTGCAAACAACCCCAGCCTGCCGATGACGTCTCTCCACTGACGTGTGCCGAATAAGGGTTAAGTTTGTATCGGTTCACCAGGAGTCGAAACGAAATAGAACGCGATCTTGCGCAATTATCTATTTCCATAAATACCAAAAGGACGTCTTGTCCGTGAGACAACTCTGATGGATCAATTAGAGACGATCGATCGGGAATTTGAAAATTCTATTTGAATATCGGTCCCGTGCCGAGACGTTCCGTGAAAGTCGCGACAAGAGCGGAGAAAGGGCCGTTTGGAGAATAATGAATTTTCTCTCCGTGAATGTATATGCACGTAAGCTGGGCCCGACACTGGTGTACAGTTGGTCGAAAGTTGAGGTACCGCGAGCTATAATATAGTATAATGACGAGGTAGGCGAGGATGGCTTGGTAACGGGCTACTGTCGGGTTAATTGAGTTACTGTCAGAGCTAGGGGCTGAAGGGAGAACTGCTCAGGCAACCACAGTATTTTACCTCTTTTACCCTATACCATCCGCACGGGATTTTAACGTACTTGTATTCTTTCCCTCTCTCTCTCTCTCTCTCTCTCTCTCTCTCTCTCTCTCTCTCTCTCTCTATCCCTTTTTCTATTGTTCTCTCCATTTCTTGCGCTTATTCCCCATATCCTTTTTAACTCTTTATTTCTGCCCCTTTTTTCGTCGTTCTTTCCTTATTGTTCTTGCTATTTATTCCTCTCCTTCCATATTTCGCTTTAGTCGCCTCCCCATTATTTTTGGCCTCTCCCTCTTTCTCTCTCCATCGCAGACCGACATGCACACTTTTTATTTGACGTTGTTTGCTTCCTCTTCTTCTCCTCCTCCCTCTTTATATCGCATTTCTCATCTCCTTTCCCAATATCGTCTTATTTTACTTGTTACCTCTCGTCCTCGCCACATATTTTCCACGTTTTATCGCTCTCTCTCTCTCTCTCTCTCTCTCTCTCTCTCTCTCTCTCTCTCTCTCTCTCTCTCTCTCTCTCTCTCTCTCTCTCTCTCTCTCTCTCTCTCTCTCTCTCTCTCTCTCTCTCTCTCTCTCTCTCTCTCTCTCTCTCCCTTTCGGTGATATGCAGATCCTTACTGCAGACACGGAGAGCTCCTTTACCCTAAGGCGGATCACGCCTGATCAGGTTGAAGCGGCCGTCGGTGGAATGTTCCGCGTCTTTTTTTCGGTTATCAGTGTGAACATCTGCCATATCCTCAACTTTTAGCTGGACCATACTGTCTTCCAATCGGAATGGAAACGTGCCTTAGTCTGCCCCGGACCTAAGCTCACCTCACCTGCGTCTTCTGCGGACTTTCGTCCCATCTCTCTGCTCTGCGCCCTATCGAAGGTCCTAGAGCGAATCGCGGCACCGTAGATCTCGGGCTACCTTGGCCGGAACAACCTGTGCGATCCCTACCAATCCGCATTTAAAAAATATCACAGTACCCAGTTGGCATTGCTACGCACTGCCGATGATGCCCGGTTCACTATAGACAGGCGCTTTGTTACAATTATGCTTGCCTTCGACTCTTCTAAAATGTTTGGCCGCATGAGGCATGACTTGCTCCTACTAAAGCTCCGTGATTTTAACTTGTCCAGTTCCGCCATCCGGTGGCTTGCTTTCTACCTTGGAGGAAGATCTGAAGCAGTGCATGGTCGTAGCGGACAAAGTTCAAACTGGCCCTCTGGTGTTTTCCATCTTCGTTGACGACATTGGAGGCAGCTTATCACACTGTAAGCACAATATTTATGCCGACGATCTCCTAATTTATGTATCGTACCCACCGTCCTCAATTGCCGATGGCATAACACGCATGAACCACGATGCTCAATCAATCTGCGAATGGGCGTAGCGCACTGGCCTGCGTCTCAACCCGGCTAAGGCGCAAGCCATTATTATCAGGTCTGCTCGCTTTGTCTCATCCATCTACACCGTTCCTTCATGCGAAACGTTCACATACCTAGGAGTCAGCATTGGTCAGCACACCCTGTCGTGACGAGATCATTTCACCAAGATATCTCGCAGAATTTGTGGCACGGTACACACACTTAAATATCTTCGAAGCTGCCTTCCTCGCGAGGCTCGCGAGATCCTGGTCCGGTCGCTTGTTCTCTCGCAGATCGACTACTTCTGCCTTCTCTTCACAAACGCCACCATCGAGCTTGATCTCAAAATCAAGAGGGACATCAATCGTGGCGTCCGCTTTATTTTGTATGTGCGTCGAGACCGGCACATCTCACCGCTCTATCAGGAACTCAAATGGCTTGAGGGGCCAGAACGTAGAACATACTTCTTGGGATCGTTTGTTGACGCCACTTGCGTCCACGAGACGCCGCAGTACTTAGTGGACCTAGTTGCGATGCCGGTCCCTGGTACATCTCACAATACGAGGATACAGCCACACTCAGCGGACTGTTTGATCCCTCGTTTCCGCACTGAAGCCTATCGGAAGTCTTTCACAGTAGCTGCTTGTTCCTTATGGAACTCGCTGACCCCAGATCTCCGACAATCTGCTACTCTTGAAGCCTTCAGGGCTCGGCTTGAGGCAAATCTTTTGGCTAACATGTTGTAGACCTTTCTCTTATTCTGCCCGCTAATGTAATTTAATTTAATTCAATTTATAATCTTACTGCTTTTGTTTTTGCTTGTATTATATTCCTTCAATAACATTGCACTGTATACTTTTGGCACCGTACTCTCAGGAAACTTCGGTTTCACAGTACGCGAAAAACACTTTTCTCTCCCTCTCTATTTTTCATCCCCCTCGCGCAGACCTGTGTTTTTTTACCAGCTGCAACCCGCTTCTCGTTTTTATTAATTCTAGCTACCCCGCCGCCGAGGCCTTGCTATTTTCTTCTCTCCCGGTTTACGCGCGTCCATCCTCTTCCGTTGGCCTTGGTGCTCCGTATAGCCGCGGCAATCAATGCTACGATCAACATTGATGTAACGCAATTTAGGTGATGGGATTGAGGCCGCACTGACACAAGGGCAGCGGGAGGGAAGCCGGTATACGCGTGAACGTATCGAAGCATAAATTTGAGCCGCGTCGCGTTTGGACCACGGGACACAGCGCTAAAAGCCAGAAACGTCAATCTTCGTTCTTGACTGGCAAACCGGAACCTCGGCTCGTCCAATGTATATGTGAATTCATTGGATGCGTATACATGCTCGGGAACCCGAGATCGTTTCATTAATATTCGCCGAGGAAATTCGACAAATGTGTCAAAAAATGTTTGCCCGTCGACTCGCTATGCGTAGAATCCTCGTGACTATTGAATAGCTAACTAACGCGTAAATTGGTGCAAAGCAGTATTTATTGTAAATTCCAGCTTTTATTTGTAGTATTTTTTAAGAATATCTCGTACACGCGCCTATAACGAGTAATAACTTTGGTAATTAATGCCATTATTCAAAGAGTATCCATATTCGTGTCTCATTTATTTTTATACTTTTATCCCACATTGATCACTTCACTATTTTCAATTCTTTCGGCGGACCCCCTTTTAGGACGCTCTCCTTCCCACCTTTTTTACATATCACAAATAATTTGCATAACTAATGCTATTATTCTGAGAGTATCTATAATTATTCATAATTAAAAAATACTTTTTATCCCATATTGGTACCTTAACGATTTTTTATTATTTTTTCGTCCTGTGCAGTCATTGATTCTGGAGCAATGAATTTTGGAGTAATCAATTCTGGAGCGTTACTCCATTTGTCCTATTGTCAAAAAAGTCTATAATGCCACTTAACTTATCATTGAACCTTATTTAAATTGCGTTGTTGCTTCCATTCCACTCGTAATAGCATCATTTTAAATATTTCGTTCTCCGCGTTGAAGGGTGAAATTTCCACAATGTCCCTTTGCCCGGCAATCAAGCGTGAAATTCTCTGGGCCCGATTGGTCGTTTCTCGTTGAGCGTTTGACTTTTTGTTCCATTGTCACGGCCACTTTGGGCGGAGACCTTTTTCCCGAAACGAGACAAACATAATTTCGAGGGAACAGAACATTTTTTTTATTAAAAGCTTACGCTTCCGTCGTCCACAGCGGATTTGAGTGCTCATTCGAATGATTCAATCCTCCATTTTCCTGGTTCGAGTAAAGCTCGCTATGTAAATGATTTGAAAAACAAAGCGGCAATAATTCAATTGAACGTTCGTTCACTGACGACGTTGAAATGTCTATGACTCGAGTACGTCATTCCTCCAATACGAGAAAATTAATGTTCGTCCAATTCCAACAATGTTAATCCAAGAAGGCCAATACTTGGATGAAAGGGTGCGCAAAGATCGGCGAGGCCATACAATGGAACATTGAAAATCGAAATGATGGTTTGCACAATGATTAAGGTTAATAAGCAAAATAGGTACGATGTGGGGTTTACTGTTCCATAGAAAAAAAAATCACGAGCAATGTCAGCCAATAGTGACTACTTGCTCGGGACAAAAGATGACAGAAATTCCAGTGAGCCAACTGCTTCCAGGATCATTATATGCACAAGTAACGTGTATTTCGCCCTCGTCCATCAACCTTCCCTGCCCCTCATTCCCCTCGTTCTACGCCCCCGCACCTGATGACGAATTAAACGGATGAATAGCGATTTTCGGTGCCCAACGAGAAACCTGCCAATGAGTCGTGGCAATTACAGGGTTATGTCGCAACGATTATCTGGGGAACGCACGCGCCATTTCATTTCGTCAAACCGCGTCCGTTACGCTGACGAGAATTTTGCAGCCGCTCGTCGTGTTATCCCCCCTCTCACCCTCTCTCTCTCTCTCTCTCTCTCTCCATCTATGTCTCTCGCTCTCTCTATTGCATACATCTCGGTCTCTCGCATCACACCTTTGTGAGAACGCGAGCGAGGGGTTTTGCACTATCACTGCCGTTGCTTAATGACCCACGAATAGCCTTTGGAACCCGATCCAACGCTTTTTTCCCTGTCTCATCTCCACTGCGACGTGTAATCCGAAACATCAGGGTGGCAGAGAAAGAGAGAGGGGAAGAGAGAGAATGAGGGCAAAATTGATCGGTCTGTTCACACGTTTTTTTTGTAATGGGCTTGCACACAAAATTCCTCGTTGTCCACAAATTGTAGACCACGTACGGAAAAACCGATTAGAAACAAACATAGTGCTACGAAAGAAGCCCCGGTGAATTTGTAATTACTCGTTTTTTGCTATATATAAACACATACACAAACTACACACAGACACACGCGCGCGTGTGTCTGTGTGTAGCGAAAATAATGATACAATCGATTGTCGAAGAGTGTGCCCAGGATTTTTTTTCCACTAGCTTTCACGACTGGCGTACACGTGGTGAAAGTTCTGTCTTCCATTTTCTACTAATCATGGCAATTATCGCTAACTTCTCGAGCACCCTTCGCTGCTGAAACTTTTACCAACTTGGCCAAGTTTAATATGAACAGACTGGTAATTGGTTATTAATGATTGCGCGAACGTGTTACGCTGTTCGAATTGACGCGCCGCAAGCTTGGCCTTTTTTCCACCGAAAAGCAAAGTTGTGTCTCACGCTTCCAAATATTAATTACATACTTGAAAAATTAGGTCTCGTGAAACGTTTCTTTCCGCGCAGCCAGAGTCCAAAAGGATCGCTGTGGTGCTTCCACATTTTCGTGGAAGCTGCTAAATAATTTTCCAAAACGTCGTGTTGTATTTTATGTATGATCGTTTTTTCTCACAAAGACTTTCTGCTTTTTTACGTATCTGTTTTTTTCTGCACTCGAGAATAGCCAGAGTGCGTTGGTATATTTTATCACGCAATGGACCCCAGGCGTATTGAAAAAAAAAATGTCAAGTCTATGGTTTTCAAATTGCGAGCACGTGATTCAGCGAAGTCGCGACTTCGAGAAGACTCTTTTAGGAATGTAAGCAAACGAATATTTGACGAATGATCTACCAATGAAAAAGTAAATTTGATTCTTTATCGTCCTGCACCATTGATCATTATGATTATTACTCACTACTACATTTTTCGAAATAATATAGGTAAGTATAAAAAGCAGTATGCCCTCAACCGTTTTTGACGAAGCGCGCCTCGGTTTTCCAGCTAATACCTACATAGCGTACAGGAGTACACGAGACGAAGGTATACACGCGTATCGTGACGGAGGCGTTCGCCTAGCAACCATTAATAATTCCATTGCGAATTCCGACGTGCCAAAGACACCGTCGTGTGTGCATGTACCTATGTACCTACGTATAAGCGTGTAGACCGGAAGCGAGCTCCGAGGATGGAAGCGCTAGATGGGGTTGTAAGTGCTATCCTCTTCCTTTCTCAACTTGGGGTGAACCGCGCCACCAACGACGTAGCATCGTCTCATAAATTTCAATATGCACGTCTCCAGAATCCCACGAGAATCGAGGTTCTGAAAGACGACGAGAGACGGAGAAAGGGAGGGAGAGAGCGAGAGAGAGAGAGAGAGCAAAACAAAGAGACAGAGAGCAAATGGATAGAAGCGTTGCCCAGTGGAACTTTGGTAGTTCAGCGATCGCATTTTCAGAAAATAAGAGAGAGCTAGAGAGAGAAAGAGAGAGAGAGAGAGAGAGAGAGAGAGAGAGAGAGAGAGAGAGAGAAGGAGAGGATTGCACGGATAGGACAGAGATCTGCGCTACCTCGTGGCAGTTTCGGTAGCTTCGAATTCACATAGGTAATCAGGTTTGGCTGGACTCTGGCACGAACGAACTCAAACGCACTCAGAAACGTTTAATTTCCGGGTGACGACGGAGAGGGAGAGATGTGTCCCACTTCCGTTCTCCTTCTGATCGTATCAAAGCTCAAACTCTGTACAACTTGTACGAAACGTCTCTCTATCGGATGGCTTGATAGTCCAGTCAAATTACGGCTCAGAATGAAAAAAAAACATAAAATACCGCATTTTTGGGATTATGATGAATCGATAGGGGGGTGTATTCTGAGCTTAAATTTCAATTTGGGGGGTTCTACTGAGGTCAGCTCAAGGTCATTTCGATGAAAACGCGTTTAATTCGATATCTCGAGAACGGTTAGTGTTAGGCCAAAAATTGTAGGGACCTTTTCTCTTCTAAATTAAATTTCCTAACTTTTTTATCTGAAACTTTTTTTTTATCATCAATATTTTTTAATTTATTACTTCCAGAAGGCAAAAATTTTACTTTTTTTTCTCCCTATTTTTCATTTTTCGTCATTTTCTCCCCAACCGTTCAATTTTATGAAACTTTGATCCTTTAATTATGAACAACTTTTTCCGATAACTTTTTTTTCTAATACCAATATCTTCGGAGTTATACCTAACTTTACCGAGCGAAATCCGCGCCAATGTCGCGACGCGTATTCACAGACACACTGTCGGCGCGTGCAACAACATTTACTTGAGAAAACCTGGCCGAGGCAAATCGACGGACGCTACATATAGCCCATACTGCCTCAAACCGATATATGGGCCGAATGCCGCAAAAAACATATTATTATACATAGGCAAGATCAAATCAATGCCCGCATTGAAAAGCACTCCGGATTTGGTTTCGCTAACTGAAGTTTTTCTGCAAGATAAAGCAGATAAAATAACTCTCGCTTCAAACGGCGAACAATTCATTTTGAATTTGTATTGCAAGGCTTCAGGTGACACGAATTGTACGAATCTCAACGAGCTCCGTTGTAAGGCATACAAAAAATGGCAGGCAGTGGGAGGGTTAAATTAGAATCCCTTCCCCCTACCTCTGATGCCGCATTTTTTCACGCGTTGAGATGTTATTACCAAGTGAAATACTGGCTCGAAAATTATCTGGAACCCGAGGAGTGGGGCTGGCGTCGCACCCTCCGTGGATTGGAGCCGATACCAATGTCGCTGAAACCAGCTCCGGAAGATTTACTGAGATCAATTGCGTGCAAATGCAAAACTAACTGCGGCAAAGCGTGCGCATGCAGAAAGGCCGGCCTGTTTTGCTCAGTAATTTGCACTAATTGCCAAGAGAACTATTGTTCTAATATCGCCAATGTTGTCGATGATAATATTTTTGACGCAATGGGCGAGGACGACGTATGCCCCGATACCGTCAGGGCCTTTAATATTAATGAATCACTTCCATCGACCTCGGGTGCTTAATTTTACGAATTTCATGACCTATTTTTTTTTATCAATGAATGTGTGAAACAGTTTCAATTATTCATTTACTTCTTTTTTTTTTAATCCTTATTCACATTATTATCCCATTGAATGGAATAAAAAATACCCAAATTGAAGAAGTACAATATTTAAATGATATTTGAATGATTACAATATTTAATATTTAAATGAAGTACAATTTTTAAATAGTTTAATCGATTCACCTTCTGATACAGGTAAGTTGGCTAATAAATTATCATGGAATACTTTAATATTTCTTTCAAGTACCGAATACCCACTGATGTCGATGATATTGCGACATTGGCGCGGAATTCGCTCGGTAAAGTAATATATAACTCCGAACATATTGGTATTAGAAAAAAAAGTTATTGGAAAATAGTGTTCATAATTAAAGGATCTACAACTTTGATAAACGGTAAAATTTCATAAAATTGAACGGTTGGGGAGAAAATGACGAAAAATGAAAAATAGGGAGAAAAAAAAAAGTAAAATTTTTGCCTTCCGGAAGTAATAAATTGAAAAATATTGATGATAAAAAAAAGTTTCAGATAAAAAAGTTAGGAAATTTAATTTAGAAGAGAAAAGGTCCCTACAATTTTTGGCCTAACACTAACCGTTCTCGAGATATCGAATTAAACGCGTTTTCATCGAAATGACCTTGAGCTGACATCAGTAGAACCCCCCAAATTGAAATTTAAGCTCAGAATACACCCCCCTATCGATTCATCATAATCCCAAAAATGCGGTATTTTATGTTTTTTTGTTTCGGTAATTTGACTGGACTATGAAGAGCGATGCCTATTCCGGCATTAGCCGAGACTCTGTTGCCTAGTGGGCGCAACCACGTGTGCGTATGGTTGGGGCATATCTTGCATAATTCTACTATAATAAATCGTGGGAGGTACGGACACATGGTGCATACGTTGTCTTGTGTACCGAGAAGCCCCATCGACCGATGTAATTTGATTTCTATATTTATGAGAACTTATAGATCGAGCACCGAATTTAATGTCGTCGCTCGCTTATGAACCCCGCACCCGACCAGCACCGCCTCACCTCGAGCGGTTGTCATTCTTATATGGACTTCTCATACATATGCACTCACTTGTCAACTCCGTAGCATCACCCGATCATCTCGCTCGAAAGAGTTGACAAGTGAGTGCATATGTATGGAAAGCCCATCTAAGAAATGACAACCGCTCGAGGCGAGGCGGTGCTGGTCGGGTGCCGCGTTGATAAGTGACCGACGACCTTTAATCCAATTGTCGCCTCTGTACGAATTATCGTAAAAAAAGTTTTTATTTTTTTCCCCTATGAAGTGACTTATCACTCGTCGAAAAGAGGCTCAAACTAGAACTGAAGGTATTTTTGTTTTGTTCTTTGCCTTTCTACCCCTGCCCCTCCTTTCTCTCTCTCTCTCTAAACCTAAGATTTGGAGTAAAAAAATTGTCTTTGTCTTTCTTCGAACAAATTGATTTATTATTCTCAGCGTGGAGGTTCAAACCTGTAGCACAGATATTTTTTTTTGTTTTTCGCCTCCCAATCCCCCTCTCTCTCTCTCTCTCTCTCTCTCGCGCGCGCGCTCTCAAATAAAATCGATATCAAATACATATACATTTGGATAGTTTCAATGTACGCGAAGATTTACACGGATTGCGGGATAGAGCGTAGTGAGACCGAGTGCGATAGGGAACGAACGCATGTGAACGAAACTGCATCTGCACTCTAGAATTACCCGGGAAGCAAGAAAACAACAAGGCTATATATATGTATGCAAAGATATGCAATCTGCAAAGATTCGTTGAATCCAAAGATCAGAATCGAGGAATGATAATCAGCGGAGCGAAAACGCTAATCTACATATTACAGACGCACACGCACGCACATCTATATATATGTATGGGAAAAAGTGAGTTTGAGGACACTGTACTTTGAGGATCGTCCGGTAGTGGCCTATCGTCTCCATACTTAAAATTGTGTAAACCCTAAAATCACCCTTAGATAAATGTAAGCATATTTCTACGAAAGTCATGTCAAGGACCGAACTTTCCGGAAAATCAATGATTCGTATAAGGAAAATTCGACGATAATCCTGGAGACAGCCAGATGTGCTGATGGAAAACATTATATATAGATATAATGGTCTTAAGTATACTGTTTTCATTTATATGTGTGTGTGTGTGTGTGGGTGGTTGTGTATATACGTATATACATGTACACATATACACTCAGTTATAAAACTGCGCAGTCAGTCCTACGCGTGCGTGTATCCGTGCAGCCGAAGGAGTATTCTAATAATATTCATGAGCTCGAGAGTTGTAAACGTCGCTGCACGTATGAGATCCGTAAGAATATTTATTATTCACTGAGAAAAAAGAAAGGATAAAAGGATTTGTCGAATCTAAACGAATCTTCGTGCTAAAAAATGTCGTGAAATTTCACATTGTGGTAGAGAAGTCGTGAGCTTTAAAAATTATCGGCTGATAGAAGAGATAATGTGAGGATCGTTTGAAAAAATTTCTTCCGAAAGTTTTCATCGAAAAAGGATGAGAGATAGAGAGAGGGAGACTAAGAGCAGGATACATTGACATTTCACAGAAAAAAATCGAGTTGGAAAATGTAGTCAACGTTTTGGGAAAACTCTTGTCAATGGATGGCTATCGTTCAATCGATCGTCGGAAATTTTTCGGATATATGATAGATTTTGTTCGACCACCACACGAACTCGCGCTCATCTCGGCAAACTTCGGCGACCCGAGAAAGGAATGAAATTTTTTATCTCCGTTGAATACTGTGGGCTAAGCTGAGAAGAAATAAAAACGAAATTCATCTTGGTTGATACTAAAGAAAAACGTACCTCGAAAGTTGACGGATTATCGGTCATATGAGCAATGCGGAATTGCACTGTAGGCTTGTAAAGTCGCTCCGTGACGACAGTCTCGAATATCAGAGGTCAACGGACCCTATATACGGTATGCGAGTATGCGTTGACTTTGCTTACACGCGGAAAGTTGTAAACCACTCGATTCAACACGTGCATGCTTTTGCCAGTACGTCTTCTCGCATACCAGCACTTTTCACTCCTCTCATCATGCATATACGTATACATACACACACACACACACATATATATATATATGTATATTGTGACGTTGCGTCACAAGGGAGATAGAGAAAAAGGCCGCGCGACCACGCTCGGGCTTAGTCTCCGCCACGCACCTTTATTGAGAAAATTTAATTGTTAATTTTAAGACGGAATGACACCTCATCGCGGTCGGTATGGTAGAACAATTATAGATACCCAAAAATCTCTGAAACGGCTCTTCAGATCCCGTCGAAACTTTGCCAAACGACGTCAAATAGATAGACGAACAGCTGTCTGCCCCTCAAATTTTTTGAATTTCAGAAAAAAAAAGTAGATTGACTTATCATAAGCCAATCTACATTTTTTTTCTCAAATTAAAAAAATTTGAGGGGCAGACAGCTGTTCGTCTATCTATTTGACGTCGTTTGGCAAAGTTTCGACGGGATCTGAAGAGCCGTTTCAGAGATTTTTGGGTATCTAGTCGATTCTACCATACCGACCGCGATGACGTGTCATTCCGTCTTAAGGTAGCTTTAAGGATTTTCTTTATATAGAAGCTGCGACACTATTCCCCCCATCCTTCCCGCACCCCCTTATCGCGATTGCGAAACGACCACGCGGACTGTCGACTGGGGCCACGTCGGTCCGGCCATCAACTCCGAGAACCATCAGCGCCATCTCCCAACGACGCGAAACTGGACTGGCCGTCCGAGGGCATCCTGCTGCCGTCTCCAGAGTCTCCGGCCTACCGAGCGTCAGGAGAGACTGCAGCTCTCGCGCGGTATGGCTGGCGAGCGTCGTACCGACTGGGGCGCTCGGCGACTCGGGAGGGACAAGAGTCATCGAGGATATCGACCGAAAGGGCGAGCCACGAGGATCGAGGTGGAAAATCGATCGGAGGTCCGTCGTCTAGCACGGGAATGGGCGAGACGAGGAAGCCGGCCGGCGTGGTCGATCATTGAGTCCTGCAGCGTGGTCAAGCGAGGTAGCGAAGCGAAAAAGCCCCAGCGAAGAACCGAGCTAATAAGGAGACAGAGAAGAAGACTAAAGGACGATAAATTGTCAAATTGTTTGGGAAGGACTTCTCAGCAAACCGTAAGTCTTTTCTCTTTTCTCCTTTTTGCGAGAGTGGCTAGCGGAAGCCGGTAAATTCGGTTCGGGAGGAATTCGGTCGCACGGGCGATCGTTTAATTCGTTCCCTTCACCCCTCCCTAGTCATTCCTGATCGTCGCCCCTTTTCCGTGCGTGTCGCAATTAATAAAAGTGTGAATTAGATTAAAGAATAATAAAATTAGTGCGAGTCAATCCGAGGCATTGGCTCGAGTCAAATAGTCGAAGCATTATCGCGAATAAAGTGTGAAAAGGTGTCGTGGCGGATTCCCGGTGTCCCTCGTGAAATTTTCCCTCGCGCGCGCGTAGCCGCGGTTCAGCCTCGTGTAGCACGACCGTCCGCCGAGTCGGGTGACATTTCCCGCGAGAATAGCCCGCGGCGCGATAGATCGAGCCAGTAATATTTTCCCATTGTCGTGCATTATTGATTCGAGGATTTAAAATAAAGTTTAAAACAGTCGTGGTCCAAGCGATAAGTGGCCATCGTGTTCGAGAACCCCGTCTGTCCCCGATACCCCGTCGACCTTCTAGAGAGTCTCACACGACAAACTGAGCTAGGGTTTGTTTACTTTTTTTTGTCTTGAGTTGAAAATTTTGCGTACGCGTTACGCGCGTTGCCCGAGAAAGGCTGGCGCCAAACATAAATTTACGGAATTTATAAATCAAGAATATTTCAAACGGGTAACGAAATTGAGAAGGGACTTCGCGTGTCCAGAAACCCGTTTAATTCGAGCCAAAAGTAAATTGGCACTATTTCAGAATCTTTGATTATATCGAGTCTAAATTTATCCTTTTTTTTTAAATTAATAATTAACTTCTTTTTTCATTGTATCGAGCTTTACGTTCTTTATGGGTGTTAAATAAATTATATTTGAATTTTATCAGTGTTGAACCATTATTAATTTCCCCTTCCTCCGCCTACAGTAACAGGCGATACCCGTCATAATATATATATATAATATATATGTGCTATCTGCACATATGGTTCTGTTGAGAACAGTCTTCAAGCTTTTTCTTATCTATTATTTGATTTCGGAGATATGACGGTCCCTGAAATAATTTTTACTTAAAAATGAGTACATTCATCCATAGGTAATTTCGAAGACAGGTTTCTATAATGTAGAGTATGGGCCCAATGGACAACTGCGAGTAAAGTCCTTAAAGTTAATTTCGGAAACGTAAACTTAAAGTCCTCAAAGTTAACTTCAGAGACGTAAATGGAGACGTAAACTTTATATATATATATATATATATATATATATATATATATATATATATATATACACACACACACACGCGCGCGCGCGCGTGTCTGTGTGTGACATGTGAAAACGTTGTAAGAAGAGCACCAGGAGCTCAATTTTGCGGGCTTTAAAACTCTCTCAAAGTCTTTAGCACAAGAACGGCCAGTGGAAAGTACCGAGCAGCATAGTTAGGAAGTGAGCGAGAGGAAGAGACAGATGAGGCTACTGAACCACCGCAGAAGACTGAACGGGCGTTGATCGGATGAGGCTATCACCTCAACTTCACTATCCCTGTGCGGTTCGAGCATAATCCAAGCTCATGAATTTCACTCATTTATCGGCTCCTCAATGAATTTTCTGAAATTTCCCGAGAGAGAGAGAGAGAGAGAGAGAGAGAGAGAGAGAGAGAGAGAGAGAGAACGAAAATCCAAAAGAATAAATAATCGCGTGCCATTGTTACCATCTCATACTTCTATACATTATTGATAACCATAAGAAAGTAGCACGTTGGAATATTTTACAAAAAAAATCTTTACCATCGTTGTTTTTAAACGTTCAAGAGATTATTTTCTCGAGTAACTGGAAACTTTCGTTTCTTTCTGTACGACAACTTAACAATGTACATTTTTTTCAACGGTCTGTTCCTTCAAAATGTTCGAGCCGTCCCCGATAAAAGTAGGCGAATAATAAATTGATTGACTTTATTGTCGCGATGAGTTGGACCACAAGAAACATAAGCTGATTACGGGTGTCCTCGCCGGCAATGTATATGATAAACATGTATCGTATAGTAGCCACTCAATCTACTATGAAACAGTAGTGTACCGTGATAATATTATTAAACTGGAATTTGGTTAACGTCGGTCGATGGGTCGCAGTGTACAAACGTGTGTGTGTGTGTGTGTGTGTGTGTGTGTGTGTGTGTGTGAGGGAGGATGGGTAAGCGTGAGCGAGATGGACCGACTGAAGGATGGAAGATCAAGGCACCGTTCGTTTTGTCGCGTGCCTCGAACCGACCTCATCTACTTGTGTTTTTGCTCTACCCTATACATCTATGCAGATTCACATACACATGCGCGAAATATCCGGAAAACCGATAACTGATATCATTTTATCGATACATCCACCCCAATTATGTAGTGCACTCTCGCAAGTCCTCGTGCTCGGTAAATATAATTCGGAATATAACAATTTCTCTCCTCAAACCTTTAACCCGACCACTGTTGAATTTTAGTTCCAATACGTTTTATTAAATTTTCGTCACAATTACTCGCCCGCATCTTTGCTTTGCATATATGCATTCTCGATTTCAGCGAGATGACGTTTGAAAATCGCGTGGTTTTTTGTACGGTGTATGCCCGACCACAGACGTACCGTAACTACTGATATCGCCTCTGGGCACGGCTGATTGCTATTGCACGAATTTACTGTGGGAATAATTGGGTGAGAGGCAGAGAAAGCTTTTTCTTCTGTTTTGTGCATTTGTACATTATATAATTTTTAAATATATTTATCTATTAATGAATATATACATATATATAAATTTAATATGTTTCGAATTATATATATACACTACAAAAAACTAAAAGAACAGAACATTTCTTCAATTTTTCAAGTGTTTTTTGAAGCACTGTATCTATGTGAAAAATGATCGCATCGAGATGAAAAAAAATGTTGAAGCTTCACGTTTCTAGTGTCGAAATCGTTTGGGAAACATTTTTTGTGAGCTACGGTTATCGCGCAATCATAAGAAATTACGGGGAAAAAAAATTTCCAATTTTTTTTTGTCAAGAGTCCACCGTCTCGGGGCATTTTTCTTCAGTTAAGGAGAGATATACACCAAGATGGTCGAGGTCGAGGATTTAGAAGCTATGAACATCCCGTCGACCGTAGAAGACCTACACTATGGGCCTGGTATCGATGATTCCATGTAAGTTGACAAATTTCATGATTTATTCATTCCCAAATTTTCAAACGCGTTTTTCTCAAAACCATGTTTTTCAAATCGGTACCCAAAATTTTTCGAAAACCAACGAACCGATTGCCTTGAGATTTTTTGTGGTTATTCTATACACCATTATCTAGTACTTCATAGGATTTTTTTCCGTTACTTAGTTTTTGTTTTATAGGCAAAATAATAAGTAATTTTTGGCCCAAAAATCACTATTTATGTTCAAACGTCCGCCATTTTGTCATAAATCGATATTTTCAAAATCGGCTATGACAAGGACTAGATGATAGTATCTAATTCAATAATCTTCTTGGTTTTTTTTTCAGATGATTTTTGAGGAAACGCCAGTGGGTACCGTATACGCAGATTTTTTTACGACGCTCCAAGGATCATACAATGTCTTTGTATATTTTTGATATTTTTAAATAAAGAAAATTAAACATATTTTTAAATGTATATACTTTTAGATAGTTAAAACCCCAATCCGAAATATAAAATAGTTTTCCTAGAAAAAATTCACAAAAATAACCTTTTTTCCGGCTCCTAGGTGTATATCTCCCCTTAAATCAACATGTAAGCCAGTGAGCTTGTTTATACAGCTTCAATTTGGTTTTTTTGGTCTCTCTACGTTAATTTTTTGCTGAGATATCCGACTTTGAACACTTTTAAGACAGCTGAGACAGCTTTGAAAACTTGAATAAATTTCCCTTTCGTTCATTCTTTAGAAAAAAATGTGTTCACCCTTAACATTTATTTGAAAAAAGGACAAAAAATAACCTTGTATGGGTTTTCCGCAAATCTACCACTAGAGTAGGTGGTAGTCCGAAAATTTACGTTTTTCCGGACCGATCGTTCGAAGTTTTACAAAACAATTGAAGGAACAAGTGTATTGTTCGCGAACACCGTGTAATCATTATTAAAATGAAAAGACCAATTTTCTTCGACTTCTTTCACAACTTTGCACTAGTTGCTTGTTAAATTTAAGAAAAAAAATTCTAAAAATTAAAAAAAAACCTAATTGTTTTTTAATTTGTAAAACATTTCCGGAAACGATACTGATTGATTTTTAACACGATTCAGCCTTTGCGTACCATAATTTCACTCATCTTTAATTGCATTCGTTAAAAGTTGATACGGCCAAGTTGTATCACTTGTCGATCTGGGAACATTTATGCGATTAATTCTCGATATTTCCTGCGAAGGTTATAGGGTTAGGAAAACAGTTTTTTTCATAACTAGCCATGATCAAAAATTGAAAAAAGTTAAACATTAGAAAAATCGTGTCAAAAATGAGTCATTATTGTTTCGTGAAATGTTTTACAAATTAAAAAAAAAAACGATTTTTTTCCCGTAAATTTAACAAGAATCTGGTGCAAAGTGGTGGAAAAATTCGAAGAAAATTGGTCTTTTCATTTTGATGATGATTACACGATGTTTAGGAACAATACACTTGATCCTTTAATTGTTGTGTAAAACTTTGAACAATCGGTCCGGAAAAACGGTTCGATGGATCAATGTGAAAAGTTACAGGGCTATTGGGGATACATTAAGCTGAAAAAAAACTGGCAAGATTAATATTCCCATCAACATTTGTGAAGTAGTGATAAATTTACTGAAAAACCATAAAAAGTCATTTTTTTGTACCTTTTTCAAATTAATGTTAAGGGGGGAAATAATGTTTTCTTCAAAACTCAACGAAAGGGTCTTGTTGGAAATGTATTCAAGTTTTCAAAGCTGCCTTTTCATTTCCTGTGCGATCATTGGTTGCTGAGATATCGATGAGTAAAGACAAAAGGATCGTTTTTCATGCAAAGTCAGATATCTCAACTTAAAATTGACGTAGAGAGACCAAAAAATCAACCAAATTTAAGATGTATAACAAGCTAATTGACCTATACATTGATTTAACTGAAAAAAAATCCCGAGCCCGTGGAGACTTGAAAAAAAAGATAAAAAATTTCTTCCGCTATTTCTTATGATTGCGCGATAACCGTAGCTCACAATTTTATTTTACCAAAAGATCTCGAAACTAGAAACTTGAAGCTTCAAAATGATTTTTTTTTTTCATCTCGATACGACGATTTTTCACATAGATACAGCGCTTAAAAACACTACAAAAATTTTGGAAATTTTCTGTCCCTTTAATTTTTTGGAGTAGTGTATACACACACACACACACACACACACACACACACACACACACACACACACACACACACACACACACACACACACACACTTACACACACACACACGCACGCACGCACGCACGCACGCCCGCACGCACGCACGCACGCCCGCACGCACGCACGCACGCCCGCACGCACGCACGCACGCACGCACGCACACACACACACACACACACACAGTGGGTAAAAAAAGTATTTCTCCATCTTCTAAGAAACTGTTGTTAATTTGGCATTATTTGTTTTCTTCGTATTTTCCAAAAAAAATTGTAAACGGCCACTATGTATATTTAGGATAAGCTATCGAACACAGAAACTCAGTACAGCATTTTATTTTTTTCGTAGGATAATTTGAAAAAGACGACGTCTACGAATACTTTTTCTTTACCCACTATATATATTGTTACGTCCCGGTCACCTCCATAGTTATATTTATACTAAATGAATGTACTGCGATAGGTTGAATTAATTCTCATGCCACTCAAGGGCTACCGGAGTATTTGAGATAAGAAATTTGCATCAGCAAGATGAAACCGTGGGAAGGGACCATTGCGCCTATGAGCGAGAACCACCAAAGTCCTTTCGATAGGGTCAACACTTTTGCCCCACCTACGAAGATGTGATTGTATGGCACAGTAACCGAGCAAAAGGTGCCTGTCTTGATTTTACGAGCTCACAAGAAAGTCGAAAGATTTCTGACTGAACTTCTTAATAAATGTTATAAACGCCTTTTCAGTGTTTTATTTTGTGCATACATCCAATCAGAGACACAGCTTCTCTCCCCGGCCCGAGTCCCGGACCCAAATATGCAGCAAACCCCCTTCGTATAAAACGAAATACATCCTGTGTGTAAAGAAATAAGAAAATAAATTCACGGGACGTAACAATATATATATATGTGTGCATGTATGTACAAATACATATAAAATTCGACATCTTTATCGCACAGTCGGAACAATGTCCGATCGTAAGTTGACCACAACTACATTGGCCTTTCTGTTCCGGCAGAATTTAGTTGTGCTTCGTATTTTTCTTGCCTTTTTCTTCGAGAAAATAAATCGCGAGTGCTTTCGTTGATTTTTTGGGGACAAGGTGAAGAGGTGAGGAGCCAAGCCGAGATCTCACGTGTCGTTTACGATATAAATCGAGGCTCTTCGACGTAATTACGGAGAGAGGTCGGTATGGCACAAACACAGACACGAACACACGAGTGTTCGTCGTGGTCCGATGCTTTCAGCGAGACGTCCGCCTTACTCCAACGCCGTAGGAACGGGCAAGGGTGGCTCGGCGACGGAGACGAGGACGACTACGACCACGGTTTCGTGCCCACGAGGAATTAGCGAAGCTGCCTCTTTCCACTTCGAAAGAAATGCAATTCCGGCTGAGTTACGATCGGCACTTTGTCATCGTGGGCACACACACACACACACACACACACGCACGCACACACAAATGGTCCGACAGAGACGAAATTCTTTCTGGAAATAAGACGATATGCGGTTTTCTCGCGGCTACCGAAAATTGAATCGGGCTGAGAAAAAGAAGAAGCGGAGCACACGAGTCGGCGGAAAAGGGATTTGAACAGTGCGAATGCCATTACATTCGGATCGCCCTGTGAAATAATTGGGCCAAAAGATTTTTCCAATTTGAAAAATGCCCTCAGTAGGTTGAGTACATTTTTTCCAAAGAAATTGGCGACATATTAATTGCACCGGACAAGACTTGTATGGGTGAATGCTTAGGGTGACAAGGCCCGAAAACTTGCCTTCCAAAAAAACAAATCGAAATCGATGTCTATATATTTAGAAATATGATTTAAAGAATAATATTTCGAATGGCGCTGCATTTTTTCCATTTCCGGTTCAAAGTCTCGATCGAGAGTCGAAGGTATGAACGTATCGACGGATAGACGCGAGCACGATGTATTATTTCCGCGGTCATCGGAATGAAAGGGAGTGGTTGAGGGCTTCTCTCTCTCTCTCTCTCTCTCTCTCTCTCTCTCTCTCTCTCTGTCTCTTTCCGACGTGGATATTCGATTTAGCAGAATTTCATCGATTCCCGAACGCATCGAGAAGGATTATAATGCCGACGATAGTGACATTCGAGGGATTCACAATGCATAGACGCATATGCTCATACGTATATACAGCCTTTATGTACAGGCTGATTCGCAGAATAGACGATGCATCCGACACCGTCCAATTTCCGATCATCTCCTAGAGAAGAAATATTTCATAGTGCTTTTACGAATGGTGTTATATTTTTTTTTTCAGAAAAAAAAAGGATCGTTAATAAATTAACGCGACAAGAGTGTAATTAAAAATGACCGAAGGAAAGTGTGCGACGATTTATTTGGAACCGTCCTGTTGCTCTCTGTACAAAACACCCCTACTTTTGTTTAGCCTGACATTCTAGTACAAACCACGATTTTCAATCACGAACCCCATTTTTCTGTCGTGATGCGCAATGCACACACATATTTTTTTACATCTGGTGCTCGACAACGTTTCGATGGCTTTTCTGTTTCTTTTTTTCTCGCGTTCACAAACTTCACTGTCACGAGCATCGAATGTAGACAGATACAAATGTCGACAACAAACGAAATATGTCGTTCTAAGAGAGACTACTTAAATGGGCACTGTTTTCAGTGACGATAAATTTGCATTGAAATCAATTGGAATTCCCGCAAGAAGATTAATTTTTCTTCTATTCGTATTGGAAGTTGTTTTAAGGGACAACACCACTGTGACGGCTTCAAAAAATCGATTTTTTGAAAACCATCTAGAAAAATCTAAAATACATTTAAGATTAAGATGCCGTTGGACCCAGGTCGAAAAAATAATTATTTTCGGAGATATTGAATATTTTGTGGAGCGGTGCAGCGCTCCGTGACGCTCGGAGTCCCGCGCAGCTGCGCGCCTCAGGGTTGGCAGGTATAGCGGGATATATAAATTTGAGCAGAGACGATTTGCTGCAGCGTTGTTTGGGCGGCTTCACGCAAAACAACAACGAAAGCTACAACAAATCAGTTTGGGCAATAGCCCCCAAGTGTCAGTGCGGAAGCAAAAAAATTGTCGATATTGCAGCTGATATCGCGGTATTATTATTCAATGATGGCCTGGGAAGCCTCATGAAAGTTTTGGAGACGTTGGGGATAACTATCGGCCCAAATTGTTTCAATTTTTGCGTTGAAACCGACGCAGCGCGGATCGAGCTGGCGGAGCGCTCGCTCACAGACGCTGCAAAAGAGGCAAGAAGAGCCTCTACAAGTTCGAGAAAAGATGCTAGGGACAATGGTTTGCTTCTTGAAGGCCAGCTATATGGTGCCGGCATCGCTGATTAAAGGTAAAAAAATTTTTTTCCAATTTATCGCATAAATTAACAAACCTAAAACTTTGAACGCGTTTTTCTCAAAACCACTTTTTTGAGTGCGGCACGCAGCAGAACTCGTGCAATTTTTATCCGATCGACTTCAAATTTGGACTGCATCAATAAAACTAGATTATGTAAAGAAGTACATAGGATTTTTTCGACATCTCAATAATAAAAAAAGTTATAGCCTATTTTCGACGAGAAATGTTGCTCGAAAATCGTCCTTTAATTTCAAAAGCGTGCCTATTTTTTAAAAATCAATATTTTTTCAAATCCCTATGTACTTCTCTTCAAAATATCATATTATTAACGAAAACACTCGATATTTTTTTTTCAGATCGACTTTGAAGAGAGTTCTGCTGCGTGCCGCGAACCACTGCAGAGGCAACAGTACCTGACGCGAGAGCTTCCCCAGCGTCACCATGGGGCGTGAAAAATTTGAACATTTTTTTTTATGTATCTTCAATAAACAACGAACAAAACAAAATTTTTTTTTTCGAATATCTCTTTTTTTTCCCACAAAAAAAAAATTCTTGAAAAATGGCAAAAAAACAGGGGGTCACAGTGGTGTTGTGCCTTAATATTTATATTGAAATTTTTGCGTAACACTTGTCCCTCGAATAACGCGGATTTACCTCTCTGTCTACAATTGTGCAAAGTCCTTTGAATGTATATATTCTTGTAGAGAAGAGACTAAATTATGGTCTCGATGATGAAACGAGGGGCATAAAACGATGTCGGTGTGTCATAACGTGCAGGTAGATGCGGATAGATACACGTTACGCGTATGTTAGTCGAGAAAATTGAACGTGCTCTTCTCTTCTCTTCCATTGCCTCTCTCTCTCTCTCTCTCTCTCTCTCTCTCTCTCTCTCTCTCGTTCTCTTTCTCTTCAAAATACGAGAGACTGTCACGCATAAGCATTTTTTTTCGCCCATGAATACGAAGGGAAGGTTGCTTCAGTGGGCTCACTTTCCGGAATAACTAGTTTCGCATATGTGATACGCTTTGCCGCACAGCGCGGAATTTGTGACGAGATGAAGAGTATGACGAGCGAGAAGGAGAAACAACGCGCGGCTGAATGAAGAGAGAATAGGCATTGTGCATTCGTACGTGCACCTATAACTATACCTTCTGCTGGGGGTAATGAAGTAAAACGAAAAACACGGGAACAAAAGGGAACTCACGAATGCCCATATCACCTTCGAAATTAAGAATCTCCGCCCGATTTGTCAGGATTGTTACCAGAATTTTTTGGCAAATGTTCTCAGATTTTTTCGTTAAAGATGCGTGGATTCGCTCTAAGAAAAGACGAACTATTCTACAACAAAATGAAACGCTTTCTGCTGAAAATTGGGAACCCAACGAAATTTTTTCACCTGGGTGACGAGAGCGAGGACTTTGACCTCAGAAACTAATTTTTGCTTTCCCTTAACGATCATAAACATCTATCGTGCAACACATGATTTTATGTTTAAAAAAATTACTATTGATTTATTGAATGATTTTTAAAAATGTCACATGAAAATAAAACACCTTATTCGCACGTGCTTCCGTGGCAGCATTTATTATTCACCACCTTAAAAAATATCAAATTTCCCGTGAGGTATATTGTTCACGATTGTAATAGAAACCTAATAACACGAGATGGTCGCGCTGCTGAAAAACACCGGGAGCAAGGATTAGCAAAGTTTTCACTACGTGAGCCTCCTGCTAGACGAGGCTAACACGGAGAGAATTTCGTTGGTTTGCCCCGCCAAACAACCAGTGAAACAGGTCGTGGTCCAGGCCAACGACGACGATGACGACGACGACGACTTGCCAGCTCGAGAGTTTCACTCGAATCTCTCCGAAATTCCAGGCACGTATCGTCCTTCGTTTAGAAGGATGGGCAAACAATATTTTGAACCCGTCATATCTGTGTAATGTCGGCTATCAGCACGCAAGGCTCTTCGAGGACGGTCCGTGTGCATTTTTTTAAACGAATTGTTGAGTTTCCGGACACGACCGGCCCTGAAATTACGTTTGTATAAATATTTTTGGATCGATTTAAAGATGATTTTGAAGACGTTGGGGGTTATGTAATGTTGAGTGTGGGAATAACAGGTTCCTGCGAGGACGGTCCTCTAAATCGAAAACGGTCTTCAAAATCACCATCCCTCGTTTATATGTTGGACCGTTTTTGCTCCACCTTTCTCTGTCCGTCTTTCTTTTCCTTTACTCTTTCAACATTCGTCTTTATTACCGGTACGATGGAAAATTGGATGGTCGTTCGTACGGAAAAATGTATTGCGAACCCTTCCTCCTCATTCGTCTTTCTCCTTTTTCTCTCTTTTTTTCTAGGCTTGTGCTCCGCTCCTGCAAAACGTCGTCCCGAGGGGGCGGAGGTGGCTTTGATTCGGTTTTCCAAGGCCTCCTTCGCGTCTGACTGGGCAGCAGTACACGTATACCCCACGGTCCTTTTTTCGGTATGCATTCATCGTTCGCTTCCCGGGCACGCAACGATGACAAAAAAAACAACAAAAAACATTTTTGCAGAATTCAAAGTTTCTCGCTTCGCCAAATATCACATCCGGTGAATATTAGTCGGACATTTTTAGCTGATGTGGAATTTAAATATTTTCCGCTTAGCCGACAAGTATACAGGCGGGAGGACGATACTACGATGAGAAAGAAAAGGAGAGAGCGTGAGCGGGAGGAAAAACGAGTAGCGTGGGGATGAGAAATTCACGAAATTAAGGGAGAAACGTAATGAGTCGTGTATAGATTTACGGACACGCAAATCCGCGATTAATCACGAATGAAAAAATGAGCCTTGTAGTTTGTTGAGATTACTAGGTCGACGGAAAATCGATATACAGTGCCAGATGTTAGCACATCCGACTGTTTTGAGAATGGTTCTTCATTTTTTTTTCAACCGGATCGTTCATTCCAGAATGGGACGGTCTTTATATAAATATGCTAATAGTCATCCAAAGGTGATCTCAAAGACGTTGCTACTTGGATAATGTCGAGAATGAGAGCAATTGGCTACTATGAGGATGGTCTTCGAAGTGATATATATATATGAGGTATTCCACGTGAATCAGGTGGGCTTTTTCCCTGACTGGCCAATTCGATTTTTTTTAAATCTGATTCCAGTGACTCTAAAAGACACCCTGATTTTTTTTCAACATTTTTCGAAACAACGCAAAGTCAAAAAAAATTCTCCGAAACAAAACGCCCCGATTTAAAATCTGAAAAATATCCTAAAAATGCGTGATTATATGTAAAAGTTTCAAGCTATCACCCGCAGTTGAAGTATGATTTTTTCTGTGCTTGCTGAGCGATTAACGTTGAAAAAAAATCCGAAAAATTGACTGTTCAAGGTCCATGATTGTGATTTGGTTATTCAAAAATGGTCGAAAAAATTCATTGTGGGTATCAAAATATTTAAGTATCCGCCCGAAGTAAGCGGTTCTTGAATTTTTCGGATATTTTCAAATGTTAATCGCTCAGAAAGCATTAAAAAAATCATACTTCCACTGCGGGTGATAGCTTGAAAATTTTTACATATGTTCACGCATTTTTGGGATTTTTTCAGACTTTTAAATCGGGGCGTTTTTTCGGAGAATTTTTCATTTTTACTAAGGGTTGTTTCGAAAAATGTAAAAAAAAAATCAGGGTGTCCTTTAGAGTCAATGGAATCAGATAAAAGACTTAATCGAATTGGCGGGATATTTATAATCAGATAGTAAAACAATATTACACACACACATGCGCGCTCGCGTTTTGTGTGTGTGTGTGTGTGTGTGTGTGTGTGTGTGTGTGTGTGTGTGTGTGTGTGTGTGTGTGTGTGTGTGTGTGTGTGTGTGTGTGTGTGTGTGTGTGTGTGTGTGTGTGTGTGTGTGTCTGTATGTGTCTGTGTAATATTGCTTTTACTATCTGATTATAAATATCGAAAGTAAATAGGGATAGTAGCGAACTCTCACAAACATTCATCAAAAGTATATGTACATCAATAAGCATTCCGCTAATAACTTGGTCGAAGAGAATCAAAAGGACGCCGATCTGGCTAATTGATAGGAAAGAGCAAGCACGGAATGAGACCTGTGCACGGGATCCTCAGCCCCTACGGTGATCGAACGGAACATACACGAATGGGGTTGTCGCGTTCTGTTTATTATTAAAATGTTATAATTTTCCATCGTGACATGTGGGGAAAAAAACTTAAATTTTACTAGTGCATTTACGAAGTGTTTGGCGGATGTTTGGTAATAATCATTGGAACATAATTCGATCGATGACCATGGAGTAAACAAAAGGGCAGAAATTCTTTGGATTTTTTCAAGCATCGAAGAATGCGGGGAATTTTTTTTGCTTCTCTGGGTTGATTTGTTCGTTGGATGCAACGGTTGGCCTAGAGGCAGAAGAAAAAAAATCGTTGTTGGCACGAGTTCCCATTTGAAATGATTTATTACGGAAACTGCCAACATTTTCGAGCCGCCATCCACCCCCTGACCGCTCTCTATCGCTCCCACTTTCCCTGAAACAATCACCGAGCTTTTCCCCCATGGAAACTCTCTTCGGACCAACGAGTATGCTTTTTCAATCTATTTTGCCCGGCCAACGACTGCGTGCGCGCATTTGTTTGCGTGTGATTTATAGGGGAACAACGACTGTGAGGCTTGGCCAGCTTGATCGGAGGCCGGTTGAGTGACCCCGGGGTGACCTGACCCAGAGAGCGGCTGGTTTCGCAAAACCTCGAGAATCTCCGGCGAGCTTCGGTTACATTCGTTCGCATTCTGGGGTGGCTCCGCTCCCTCCCGGTCGCTCGATACGCGTAAACGCCTAGTGGCTGTTTTCTCCCTCGTCTTGACTAATTTATCCATCCGTATGTGTAGTGCTGTATTTACGTATGTTAAAGCGGAGTCAGCTGGCAATGCTTTCACCCAAATAACCACGAGCTTCCCCATGTTCAAGATCGTCCAAATTGGTTAGCTCGATTACTTGGATATGGATGTAAACAACGCATTATTTTAGAAGAGTATGTGGCTTCCGGATGGAGGCCGTGTTGAGAATTAGCGTTGTGCCGACGTTTCGGAAACGTTACAGTCTGCACCATCAGGGTTGAGAGCTTCGATACTGAAGCTTTTGTGTCTAAGGTATTCCTTATACAGTTGCAGTTATCGTTCCAGATCACTGCCCCAGCCAATGAGATGTTTTAATTGATCGGCTGGTCGATTTAAAAAACCGGGAGGACGGTGTGCCGAATAAGATTGACATGATATCCTCCGTCTCTGTTTAAATTCTGCGGATGTTTTCGGATTTGCGGACCATCTCGGCGTTTTCTGGAAAAATAGCTGTTTGATGGGGCCAGACTTTGGGCTTTGTCGAACTGCATGGCATAGCCAGTCTCCATCCAATGTTCGGCCAGAGCTGATTGTGCAATGTGGTCGTATTTGATACACTGTTGGTGTTCTTTGATCCGTTCATCCTATATGCACTTTACCGCATGAACAGGGCATCTTGGTGGTGGTAGACAATAGTGGTCTTTGGTTCTTCACACCTGGAACCACTTGTGCTAGCTTCTTCTGAGGTTTGACGATGACTCGCACGTTATGTTTTCCAAGGACCCTGCCCATGCGATCGGTTATACCCTGAAGACAACATTCTTAATCTCCAAGGACTATTGGAAATTTGTTCAATTACACCAATAACCATCGGACATTTTTCCGATTACCAAAGAGTGCTTGGCAACTGAAAATAGTGGTCCTCAATGCTTTTCCTCAAAGAACATCCGAGTTGGCGCCTGATCGGTCACCCACCCGAGTATCGAGCCCCGCCTAGTCCTCGTTAATACGGGAGATCGTTGAAGCCTTTGACCGCGAATCCGCAGCTGTCGGTTTTCGCAGGATTGCACGTACTCTTGCAATAAACATCCATGTGGCCGTTAAAAATTGAAAAGCTCGTAATTGAGCGCGCGAGAGGCAAGCATCCGCGCACGATGCTAAACAGTCCGATGTGGGTATGCCTAGTACTTTTGCATAATGCAATATGACGGTGCACGTGCCTACGGTAGTAGACGTCCATCGTTAGGCTCGTACTACCAACGCCATTGGAGCCACCTGGCGCGACTAATGAGACCGGAGGGTTGTCTCTCCTGCCTGTCGCGTGTTGTGCGCCAATTCGTCATAATGGTGGGAACACTCGGACGAAAAGCGTTTCCGCCTCCGACGACTCGACGTTTTACGATGGTAATTTTGCGGCGAATGAAAAACAGCATCCAGATCGTCTGGAAAAAGGAGGGGCAATGATTGGAGACAGTTTTTTCACGAGGTGGATTAGCGAGATTTTTCTTCGATCATTCCAGATCGAAAGGTACGATAACTAAAATTACCAAATAACAAACAAATTCAAAACTTTTTAAGTCGATACTTGGATGGGTGACCTTTTAACCGCGCACCCGCATGCACGCTGTTCACCACCCGAGAGGTCATTTTCTCTAGTTTACGGTGGTAACTCGACTGAAACGAAAGCCGCCTGTATTGGCACTGGTTTTTCACAGCTCCCCCGAGCCCTCGTGCATACCTATGCGGTAGTCGAGTATCAGAAAGGTTTAAAAAAACTCGGCTAAGTGCGAATCGGGCCTCGCTCTATTAGAGTTCCATAAATATGACCAAAAAACTTTTTTTTTAACTACATATTTAATTAGATAATGCTTTTTTTCTGTCTTAGTTCTTCGGTAATACTAAACTGAAACCATATAGGGTAATGATAGCTAAAGAAAGCTTTGTATACTCCTGGTGTAAGCAAATAATGAAAATATATAAAATTATTGTTTATGTAAATATTTACAATACCAAATTACTTATTTTTGGAGGAGTCAGTACCAGCCAATTGCCAATTTTGTCACATTTTTCGCAGAAATAGAGGAGGTGAAGAAAAATTCATGAAATATACGATCTACAGTATTTTTGTTGCATTTGCAATCCCGTTTCTTCCGTGACGTCAATCTCTCGTTCTTGACTGGCACCGACTCAAAAAATAAGTAATTTGGAAATGTAAATATGTAAATAACAAAGATGTTATATATTTTCATTATAAATTTATTGTATTATGTATACAATAAATTATTATATATACTACATTATGAATAGGCGTTTTCAGTATTTGTTGTCTAAATACAGCATATGTTACATAATATGCAGAAACTCCAAATTTTTAACTAGTTTAGTTTTTAAGATAGAGCCCGTAACAAAAATAGTCTGAAACCAATATCTTTAACAGTCCCCCATTCCTTTATTTTTAAAGATAAAAAAGAAAAAAACTATATTTGTACTCTACTCAATGAGCTTTAAGGGATCACAGTGTAAAATTGTCTGAAAATCGATTTTTTTTGCATTGTCCGACAGTATAGATGGTTATAAACATGTCTGCCGTTTTTAAAAACGGCGTACACTCTCAAAGGAAGCGTTTTCAAGCTATCCGTCTTGAATTTTGACACAGTTTTTTTTACAAAAAAAAACTGTCGAAAAAAATATTCTAAATTCGATACTTTTTTTTTAACCGCGGTCACTTTGCCAATTCTGATAAAAAAAACCTCCGTAGCAAGATAGCGGCTTTCATACTGATTAAAGAACTTTTTACAAATCTTGTTTCAGATAATATTTACGGCCACAACCGTGTCCACCACGAGGACTCCTTTTTTTCAAAGATAGTTCCATCCGTTAAAAAAAATGTAAAAAGAAGTAAAAATAAACGTTGAAAAATTTATTTTCTGTTCTGTTCGAAAATCAGCCATTTTTTCAACCCGTTACACTGCGATGATCCCTTAAACAATGCCACTCCACATGCCAGGGTAAGACATTTTTGTCTGCTCCTTTTTCATGCATGGGACCCGGATGAAAAATAGTTTAATTGAATTTCTAACTAAATTTTCAAATTTCAGGTCTGTAACTCATTCCGTTTACAAGCTAGAGACCCGTGACATTCGGACGGACAGGCAGCAGAGTGACAGCAATAGGTCTCCGTTTTGCTCTTCGGGTACGGAACCCTGAAAATGGCTGACATCGTAAAAAACATAGGAAAAAACGTCGGAAAGTTAAAACAAAATCGGATGAAACGCTGTCTGAATTTTTTTTGCCAACCCAATCCAGAGTTTCAAGAAACTCGCGAAGCCAAGACTTCATTTGAATTTTGGCTCAATCTAGTGGAAGCAGAGTGCAGTCAATCATAGAGGTACTTTCGGGAAATCTCTCCATCTGGAAATATTAGATTGCCCCTTCCCTTCTCCTATTCGGATGGGAGAGTCCTTTCCGCCGACATTGTGATAATTGCGAGTATAAGTCGTGCCTGGGCGAATTGTCCAATGTATCGTTCATAATTCGTGCTGATGATGTATGTACGAATGAAGGTTGGAAGGTAGAAGAAAAGGGCGAACTCGGCAAAGCACAGAGCGCGGGGCTACGCGAAGCCGCGCTGCGGTGCGATCCTCAATCTGGTCCGGTCTAGATTAAATTCGTCAGGGGGCGCCGCGAAGCCGCAGACTCAGGTGTATCACCGACCTTAATTATGCAGCCGTTGGAGTCGCGAAGGTGGGGCGCTGGAAAGCGTGGATCTTCGGCGAGGGCCGCGAGGGCGGCAAGAGGAAAGAAGGGAGGAATGCGGATGAGAGCCTAAGACCGAGCTTAGTCGCGTCGTAGCTAAGCGAACGTGCCTGTGAGCATGAATAATGCAATGTTTGTATCAGCAGTCGGTGGTAGAAAGAAAGATGCTAAGTTATTCGCGCTGGAGAAAGAAAATCTACCTCCACCTCCTCGGTTGCGGGCTCTCTCTCTCTCTCTCTCTCTCTCTCTCTCTCTCTCTCTCACTCTCTCTATGCACCTCTTTTTCTCCCCTGCTCTCACCCTACGGCCCTTTCGCTCCCTTCTTCCCTCTCTCCTCCTTGAGAGAAAGCGAACAAAAGCTACGGCCAAAGCTGAATTCGTTCCGGAAAAAAAACACGGAAAATCCTCTGCTCAACGTTCCGGCCGTCTTCGACACAACATATTGGGAAACTCGTACGAATAACAATGGTATTTCACCGTTTGCCAATTTTCGGTACAAGAGTGGATAATTAACAGAAAGAAGACCATTTGTTATCAAGCTGCCACAGGGTACCTAAAAAATTACTTTTTTTTTCGCACGAGAAAAGAGTAAATAATGAAGTCTCGAACGAGATAGGAATATTGAGATCGTCAACTGATAAGGAATATTAGGGCTCGCTAACAGGTTTACTGCCGAAGGCAGCAGTCGACATGGCAATGCCGAAAGCACGTCAACGTCGACTGATGCCTTCGGTAGTTGACCTAGTGTAAGCAAGCCCTTACTCTCGTGTTCGCCTTCGATTTTGTTAAAATTCGTGCATATGGTGGAGCATTAAGGGGGCTTCTCACTTTAGACGTTAAAAAAGGCTATTTTCATGCATTTTTTATAGGTTTATATTATAGATATTGATAGAAAAATGTTATTACACTTAATAAACACACTTTTGGAATACATTAAAAAACATTTTTTCTTAAAGTCACTATTTATAGACGAAAACGGTAGTTAAAAAAATGTCCTAAAAAATTGTAGGTCTGCGCTGTTGATGAAATCTCGGAGATGGATCATCCGAAACAAAAACATCAAACGGTTTTAGATTCAGTATGTTAACGGCTATAGCGCATATCATAAGATTTTTGATATATGCAAACGTAACAAAATGGCGGACATTTTTCGAAAAAAACAAAAAGAAAAGTGTTTTTTTCACCGTTTTTGGCAAAAAAGTGAATGTCAAAATAAAAAAAAATCTTTTATATGCGCTATAGGTATAGTTTTAAAGAATATGTGGTTAAGATTCCATAAGGATCGGTTCAGTAGTTTCGAAGATTTACCAACCAGCCGTCGAAAAATGTTTTTTTTCGAGAAAAACGCGTTTCAAGTTTGTTTGGGTTACATAAATACATACAATTTTTCAAAATGTATTTTGGCAGTATATTTATTGAGTGTAACAACTTTTCAATATCTATAATATAAACCTATAAAAAAAATTCATGAGAATAGTCTTTTTTTAGCGTTTAAAATGAGAAGACCCCTTAAAAACTATTAGATGCGTATTTTTTTTATCGCCGGAAAAACGGTTCCACGAAGTGAAAGGTCCCCTTAGAAACACGTCAGGGGTTGATAATGTAGTTTCACCCGCAAGCAGTCCACCGCTTTCAGTGTAACAAAAACGAAAAGTCTAAAACGAAATCGACTGTAGGTACATTGAAAAAAGAAAAAAAATGGCGGATGAACCAGCCCTTTATTTAATTTTTGCTAACCCTACATTTAAAAGGAGTGCATTAACGTAAATGAAATGGGTAACACTTCGAAGGGCGGGGGGGGGGGGCGTGAAAAAATTAAAGTTTACGTATTTTTGCATTTCCTCCGGACACCAAGCTTAAGGGGCTCAACCACTCCTCACTTCCAAACTCCAAATTGATGTCAAAGTATGAAAAAAATCGGGAAGGTCTATGGTCGGACTTTTAAATTGTGCTAAAAATCGAAACACAATCGAAGACCGATGAATCAGGCCGCAGGTTTGAGAGCGAACGATAGCGAAGAGAATGATCATAGAGTGGAGTTCCAAGTCGAAAGAAAAAATAAATGCGCAACGATTCAGTGCAAAAACACTTTTTCTTTTATCAAGACGCAAAGAAATATTGAATGTTCAATATTTTCTCTACAGATCCATGTCGACGAATGTCTACCACCTCAACACAAATTCACCATTCATTTCCTCCGTAAACATCAGTTTTCATTGAAAATCGTAGAAAAAGTATAAAATGTGGATTTCCCCCTTAAGCTTGCTATACGACAAAAATATAAAAATACGTTAAGTTTAATTTTGTCCCGCCTTCAAATTGTTACCTGTTATGCTCAATTGAATGCACCGCTTTCAAATGTCGAGTGAGGGAAAGAAAAATAGAGGGTTGTTTATCTTTTAATTTTTTCTTTCAATGTACCCATAGTAGGTTTCTGATCGTTTTGCATGAGAAGAATTTCTGTTTCTGTTTCACTGATATCTGTGGCGTGCTTGCGCGTGAAACTGCAAAATCAGTCCTTAACATGATTCACTCTAAGGGATGGTTGCAACAATTAAAACTTTTTTCCGCCGATAAAAAAAATTCATGTCCAATAGTTTTCAAGGTATTCCTTGCACGGAGGGCCGTAGTTTGTGAGGGCATAAGAAGGCCCGTTCTAACTTATTGGTAAATTACAGTGGCGCTTAATAAAAATAAGTTGCAATCGATAATTATAACGAACGATAAACTGAAATAAACAATTTTGCGCAAATTTCGTAGATTTAGACATTTTTACATTTCATCTGAAAAGTCGCGGCTAAGAAAATTCTTTTGCTAGTCACATTTTTCTAACAAGGATTTCTAACTAACCCTCAGGTGTCTGCCTCCGATTTTGTTGAAACTCATATATGTGATAGAGCATCGAAAACTTTGAGACACGTATTTTTTTTATCTGCGGAAAAACGGATTTAAGGTGGGAAACCGCCCCTCAAAGAAAGGCGTGTCGAGGGGTGATTTTGCAGTTTCACTCAGAAGCAATCCACCAATCTGAATGAAACAAAAACGAAAATCCTTCTAATGAAAAGCGATGAAAAATCCACTATGGAAATGTTAAGAAAAAATTAAATTAGGGGGTAAACCACCCCTAACATAAATTTATTTATCATGGTCGTTTTTCTTTGTTTAAAGTGTATCCGCTGATTTTATATATTTCTATAAGCTACAATTTAATGTTTTATTATATTTCAAAATTATTACATTTGTCTTAAGGGGTAACTACCCCTCTGACGAGGAAAATCATTAAGGCATCCGCTTTCGATTTCGTTGAAACTCATATATGTGGTAAAGCATTGCAAACTATTAAACATGTTTTTTTTTGTATCGGCAGAAAAACGGTGTTAGGGGATGAGACCACTCCTCAAAGTTTCGCCCGCCTGCAGTCCACCAATCTGAATGAAAGAAAATAGAAAATTCCTGCAATATTAAGCGATGAAAAATCCACTACAAGAGTGTTGATTATAAATATAATTAAGAAGTAAACCACCCCTCCATTTGCCGTTTTTCACCCCACCCTTAAGAGGGTTGTATGAAAATTAATAAAACAGGCATCATTTTGACGGGGAATCAAAATTCAAGTTGACGCGTTTTTGCGTTTCAGCGGGACAGCAAATTTAAGGGGGTAAACCACCCCTAACATAAGTTTGTTCATCACCGTCGTGTTTTCTGTGTTTAACATGTATCCGCGGACACAAAATATTCTCCCGCGTTTTTAAATTATTACGCTTTTAAATCTTTACATTTTAAGGGTAATCTACCCCCTCTAATTGTTTTTGAAGTTTGAAGTTTCGCAAAAGGTTTTACGAAGTTCGTCAAAACTGCTTTCATTTCATCGGTAATATCAATTTTATGTTTGTGTGTGCAGGCATATTCGTTATGAGCTTTAGGAGTAGTACTTTGGGAGTGGGGACGTGAGGCTACCCCTTACTCATAAGACACATATTTTCATATTGTTATAATTATATTTTCATACCGAAATGTTTCTTCCTCTAATTCAAAAGTTTTGATGAAAGCATCTCCCATGCAAAGATGCAATGCAGTAACAAAAATATATTAACGATACTATTAATAAAATTCAAATGGTATATATAAATATATTGGGTTTGTTCGTTTTTTTTATTCCGCCTAAAAAAAAATCATATGCAGATAAATGTTCACGCTTCGATTCTTAAATGCGTCATTATCCAGAATGCTCTCGTTCGGAAATCTTTCATCTCTGTGTATGAAGTTATACAATCAACGAACAGACCGATGTTTATTTGCCTACGTATTAAACTTTCTCGACTAACTGCAATAATTAATTCTTCCGGCGCGAATATTCTGATCGCGTCATGACGCGATAACGATATTTGCGCAAAATTTTTATTCTACGCAGAATTTTTACACTGCGCAAATATTAAACTGCAAGACGTTAATTATACATTACCCGATAATGTGTTTACATTTTCAGGTAATGTGTGATTAGCCTCTGGCAGTTCAGGTTGTCAATAGCTTGCAGTTTTATCGCTTGCTTTATAAGACGGTTGGTATTCGGATTCTGCCATTTCACGTTAAAATGAGCCACAAACAGTATACTGTGTGTTGGAAAATACACATTTCATCAGCCATGAAAGTCAATCCAATAAACGTTATCAAACTTCTACTAGCTACATTTGAAGCTATGGATATTTCACAAACGCCGGTTAACAACGCGGAAATTGAACTTGCGGACAGTTTTGAACAAATTTTGATCAGTTCCATGCAAGACTATAATGGAGTTGAAATGATAGAGGAAAGAACGCTCGCTTTTCAAGAACCATTTAAACAGTACGAAGCCAATGCTGTAGAATGTACCATATGGCAAAAGGATACTGGTGATAGTGATTCTGATGCCTGTTCCAGTGATGATAAGCTGAACTACGATTACAAAAAAAGCAGATCAGTACTGGAGGTCTGGTAAGATAAAAACTACAGCCCCAAAACCGTCCAACAGAAATACAGATCTGTCAAGTCTGAAAGGCAATTGCGGCGCTGGGCGCATCAGCTGAATAAAGGCGGTACTTATAAAGAAAAGCTAGCGCAAATTTCTGAATATACATTGAAGAATATGAAAACTGCTCTAGATGCTGGTGTCATTATACATGATATTGATCTTCGGAAGTGGGCGCTACAAGCCCAAAAGGAGATTGGTTTCATTGATGTGCGATTTAAGGCCTCTCATAATTGGCTATGTAATTTTAAAAAACAGCATCGCATTGTATCCAGAAAAATCAATAAATTTGTAATGCGCAAAGCTACGGGAGAAGAAGAACTTCTACGGAAAAATGCAGAAAAATTCGTCGCCGATGTTGCACCAATGATAAAAAAGTATGGAACGGAAAATGTGTATAATTCGGATCAAGGCGGTTTTCATGTGGAAATTCATTCGGCGCGAACTCTTGCAACGGAAGGAGAAAAGAAAGTTGAATGCGGTGTACAGTCAGTTTCTTCAATAACTCATAGCTATACGATTCAGCCTACTATAAGCGCCGAGGGGAAATTACTTTCCCCACTTTTCATCGTTTTAAAGGAGACGAAGGGTGAATTCGGACCACGAGTAGAGAAAGCGCTATTTCAAGCAGAAAACGTTTTTGTGTTAGCATCCAAATCTGGAAAACTTACTTCCGGTACGTATGCTCACAAATTATAATGAATAATTTTTTTTTTAATATGAAATGTAATTGATGTCAACATTAGTATTTTTTTTAAATATTGAATGTGTTTTGTGTTAACAGAGAATTTCAAAACCTGGTTGGAAAAGGTTTTCTTTCCTGACGTCGGGAGACATAGCGTATTATTGATAGACTCCTGGAGGGGACAATGCCCTAAGGTTGTTCATGAAGCGACACCTCGTGATAAGAAGATAAATCCCATTGATTATTTCAAAAGGTACAACTGGAAAGATTCAGCCGCTCGATGTATTTGGATTCAGAGTGTGGAAAAATTTCATCCGACATTTTTCAGGCAGTGTAATATTATTAAAATCTGATATGAATCTGCACTTGAGGAATAATATAATTAAACTGCAATCACTTACACACAATGAACTCTCATCACCGCGGTATTCTAATCTTTTTAAATATTCATGGTATAAAAGTAATTATATATCTAAAAAACCAGAAGATTTTGAAAATCCGGTTAACTTTGGTTTTGGTGAATCGAACACACATTGTGAAATACCCGGTTGCAATAATTTGGCTATTATCAGATGTGCATGGTGCAAAAAGTCGTTGGGCTTAAAGCATTCTTTTGACGACTATCATTATTGCAGGAATTATGAGCTATGATTGTTGATAGTTATCATATGAAAAAAAATATGTCACAAGAAAATGATTTGACGGCATATGACTGCGATACTTTTCACAAGTACTATTAATTAAATCAGCTGATATGATTCCCAAATGAAATATGTCAAAATATATTTAAAACATGTCCGTTAACCTACTGTAAAACCCTCAGTTTCATTAATATGTTTAATTAAATAAACGGTTAAATAATAAAAATATACATTCCTCCACAAAACGTCGCTGGCTAAATTGTCGCTTGATCCAGGCGCATCATCGTTCCGAAATATACGAAGTGAGCCTTATAACTTATTCTGGAAATTATTATAATTAATGATATAGTAGAAGTGTATGTTTATTCCTGTGGAGATGCTTAATGGACGTGCATATTAAAATCAGAAGCGTTTCGACACGAAAATATGAGCCCCACGTCCCCACTCCCAAAGTACCGCTCCTAAAGCTCAAAACGAATATGCCTGCACACACAAACATAAAATTGATATTACCGATTAAATGAAAGCAGTTTTAACGAAATTCGTGAAACCTTTTGCAAAACTTGAAACGAAAAGCAATTAGAGGGGGTACGTGATGTTGAAGGAATCGGCTTCGATTTCGGCCCGTGAGATTTCCAAGGTCGTGGTGGAAAGAAAAAAGGGGAGTTTTTTCTGCTCGTTACGTTTCAATCCTTGGTTCGGATCCTCTTCAGACACTTTATTTGTTCTACAAATTTCGCGATACAAATTATATTAATGTAGTTTACAGATTTTTGCATTTGTATTTTGTGTAAAGAATAAGTATTAGATATGACATAGTGATTTGTGTGAATTTTGTGTTAGTTATTTTCCTATAATTTTTTTTTTTTTTTAATTTATTCGTGGTGATATTGTATGAATGATTATTTATAACAAGTTAATTTATTCTTGAGTAACAAGAATGGTGTGTGAGAGTGTGATATTGTGAGAAACAATGAGAATTATGTTGGATAACGAACCTGAATATTGTCGATATTTTTAGTTTTCCTTTTTGGGTTTATGCTTGGAGGATGGTTGATGGAGACAGTATATTTTATATGAAATACTGTCTCGTGAGGTTGATTCGCAAGATGGATTTATTTCAATTGATGTGTCACCGTTTTTTGGCGGTTTTACTATCTGTGAAAGATTGTTATGGTGAAGGAGAACTTTATTCCGATCTATTGTCATGGTTAATGAGGTTAATGAGCTATTGTGTGAAAATGGTAATTACCTATTGAAATAAAATAAAGATATCCTCGCAAGCACAAAAAAAAGGAAAACTAGAAAATGTTTCTTTGCTCTACATGTCAAGTAGTGACTTCAAGGAGAGTTCAAGAAAGACTGAGTGGCGAATTTAATGTTTCTGGAGAGAGGGAGGAAAACTTTCCACTTCGTCCAATAGTATCATCAATCAATAGCCCAACACATAAATTAGCAGAATTTATCCAATCAAAATTATCTAAACTAATACACACAACAAATTCACACGTCAAAGACAGCTTTTATCTAAAACAATCAGTCTCAAACATATCAATCCCACTAAACTACAAACTTGTCTCTTTTGATGTCGTATCACTCTACACCAATATTCCATTACATCTAGTTGTTCAAAGTCTTCAAAAAAGATCAAATCTATTTTCCGAAACTTTTCCACTAAACGAAATAACTAAAGCCATAGAATACATCATGTTTTCAACTTATTTCACTTTCCAAAACAAAATTTATCAACAAACTTCTGGATTACCAATGGGTTCACCTCTTGCTCCGATATTATCCAACATCGTTATGATTGATTTAGAGGAAAATTGCTTAGAAAAATTAAAATTCTCGTTACCACTATACAAAAGATATGTTGATGACATTATTATTGCTTTGCCAACCGACAAAATTGAATCCACAATCAATATTTTTAACTCATATAATCCAAAATTACAATTTACATCAGAAATAGAAGAAAATAAAAAAATTCCTTTTCTCAATATACTCTTAGTCCACAATCAAAATTCAATAATCACAAATTGGTACAGAAAACCTACTTGGTCTGGCAGATTTATAAACTTCTTCTCACACCATCCACTTTCCCAAAAAAAGCTATAATTTACATGTTAGTTGACAGAGCAATAAAACTATCTCATCCGTCCTTTCACCATAAAAATCTCCAACTTATTAAGAATACAATGACAAAAAATTGCTATCCGATTTCTTTCACTGAAAAAAAATAAAACAAAGACTTGCTACAATCAACAATCAAAATAACAATAGTACAAACTTTGACTCCTCTAGACTAATAAATCTACCATACGCAAAAAACATCCATCACCAACTAATTCGTCTTTTCAAACAATATAATATAACACTAGTCACAAACAACAAACACAATATCTTATCGATCACAGGCTCCACAAAAGACAAAATAGATAACAGCAAAAAATCCAACATAGTATACAAAATTGATTGTAATGATTGTAACTCCACATACATAGGCCAAACAAAACGATACCTTAAGAACAGAATCAATGAACACAAAAATAGCCTAAAACACACCAATGAAATACACACTGCTCTAGCACAACACGCAATAGAACAAAAGCACGATTTCAAATTTGATGATGTTAAAATTTTAAACAATGAAAAATGGCTCAAAAAAAGATTGATCCTAGAAATGATTCAAATCAAAGCGCATCCCAATGCCATCAATTTTAGAACGGACATAAATAATCTTAGCTCAATATACAATTCAATAATATAATCATAACAATATTTTATCATCCATAACCACACACATCAATTTTAAACTCGTGACAAAGTTTTAAAACTCTTGACATAACACTTAACTTCTTAACATGACACGGGCACCCTAAAACGCTTGACACAGCACTGACAAAGGATCATTCTCCCTCTCTCCAGAAACATTAAATTCGCCACTCAGTCTTTCTTGAACTCTCCTTGAAGTCACTACTTGACATGTAGAGCAAAGAAACATTTTCTAGTTTTCCTTTTTTTTGTGCTTGCGAGGATATCTTTATTTTATTTCAATAGGGAATTACCATTTTCACACAATAGCTCATTAACCTCATTAACCATGACAATAGATCGGAATAAAGTTCTCCTTCACCATAACAATCTTTCACAGATAGTAAAACCGCCAAAAAACGGTGACACATCAATTGAAATAAATCCATCTTGCGAATCAACCTCACGAGACAGTATTTCATATAAAATATACTGTCTCCATCAACCATCCTCCAAGCATAAACCCAAAAAGGAAAACTAAAAATATCGACAATATTCAGGTTCGTTATCCAACATAATTCTCATTGTTTCTCACAATATCACACTCTCACACACCATTCTTGTTACTCAAGAATAAATTAACTTGTTATAAATAATCATTCATACAATATCACCACGAATAAATAAAAAAAAAAAAAAAAAAAAAAAATTATAGGAAAATAACTAACACAAAATTCACACAAATCACTATGTCATATCTATATGACATATTCTTTACACAAAATACAAATGCAAAAATCTGTAAACTACATTAATATAATTTGTATCGCGAAATTTGTAGAACAAATAAAGTGTCTGAAGAGGATCCGAACCAAGGATCGAACCGTAACGAGCAGAAAAAACTCCCCTTTTTTCTTTCCACCACGACCTTGAAAATCTCACGGGCCGAAATCGAAGCCGATTCCTTCAACATCACGTATTATCAACACGGCCGCACACTACTCATACTAATTAGAGGGGGTAGTTTACCCTTAAAATATAAAAATTTAAAAACGTAATCATTTAAAAACGCGGGAGAATATTTTGAATCCGCGGATACATGTTAAACACAGAAAACACGAGGGTGATGAACAAATTTATGTAAGGGGTGGTTTACCCCCTTAAATTTGCTCTCTCGCTGAAATGCAAAAACGCGTCAACTTGAATTTTGATTCCCCTTCAAAATAATACCTGTTTTATTAATTTTTATACAACCCTCTTAAGCGTGGGGTGAAAAACGGCAAATGGAGGGGTGGTTTACCCCTTAATTATATTTCTAATCAACACTCTTGTAGTGGATTTTTTATCGCTTAATATTAGAGGAGTTTTCGATTTTGTTTCATTCAGATCGGTGGACTGCTTGTGGGAGAAACTTTGAGGGGTGGTTTCATCCCCTAACACCATTTTTCTGCCGATACAAAAAAAGCATGTTTAATAGTTTGCAATGCGTTATATGAGTCCACATATATGAGTTTCAATGAAATCGAAAGCGGTTACTTCAATGATGTTTTTCATCAGAGGGGTAGTTACCCCTTAAGACGAATGTAATAATTTTAAAATATAATAAAACATTAAATCGTAGTTTATAGAAATATTTAAAATCAGCGGATACACTTTAAACAAAGAAAAAACGACCATGATAAATAAATTTATGTTAGGGGTGGTTTACCCCCTTAAATTTCCTATGCCGCCGAAACGCAAAAACCCGTCAACTATAATTTTAATTCCCCTTCTAAATGATACCTGTTTTATTAATTTGCATACAGCCCTCTTAAGTGTGGGGTGAAAAAAGGTAAAGTGAGAGGTGGTTCACCCCCTAATTTAATTTTTTCTTAACATTTTCATAGTGGATTTTTCATCGCTTTTCATTAGAAGAATTTTCGTTTTTGTTTCACTTAGATCGGTGGATTGCTTCTCGGTGAAACTGCAAATAAACCCCTCGACACGCCTTTCTTTGAGGGGCGGTTTCCCTCCTTAAATCCGTTTTTCCACAGATAAAAAAATACGTGTCTCAAAGTTTTCGATGCTCTATCACATATATGAGTTTCAACAAAATCGGAGGCGGCCCCTTGAGGGATGTTCCTTGTAAGTTTTATAATTTATTTTTTCTTTAAACATTCGGCGACCCTCTGTTTTTATTGTTGTCACGGAAACTTTAGATTTTTTTACACACACGAGCAGTTTTCAAAGGGTATCTACAGTTATTTAGTGTACAAATTATTAGATAGAAATGTGGCCAGCGTGTCATCTCCGTAAAGCGCCGTATAAATGAGACTATTTTTAGAGCCGTAATTTTTCGTTGAACTTTCGGAAACTTGGCTTGAAATTTTAACAGTATACTGGGATGTATTTCTACTTGATTATAGACGAAAATCACTCAAATTTTTAATATTCGGGCTTGTGAAAGGAATACCTCGATGCTCTATTAAATACATGAGTTTCAACGAAATCGGCGGCGGGCACTAAAGTGATATTCCTTGTTAGCATTAATTGGAATTTAGCCTAAAAATGTTTGAAATAAAGACCGACTTTGAAAACAGTGTTTCGTGAAAAACACGTTAAAAGTTTGAGGTATGGTGCTGCTACCGCTCACCCGATCCACTGCTAGAACCTGTAGCTCATTCAATTTTTTTGCTCACCCAAGCCTGTGCGTAGCCTGTTAAGATTTACCCTCAATACACCCTTCGTCGAGGTTTACCCCCAATATAACCGTCATTAAGCTACGCCCTCGATATATTCTCAATGTATGGTAAGTCGAGGTTCATCCTGAATAAACTCTGATTTTCCCAACATCAGAGGCCACCATTTTCTTTCACAAGCGAACATTTAATTTTCCGCAACTTGCAATTCTGCCACGTTCAATGGCAAAGCAAAAAAAGCCAATTTGTAACGACAAAAAGGGTGTGTCCGACGAGGACTATATCGTTGCAGAGTTTTTTTGCGAGTTCTCGCTCTGAGGCCAAAGTTTCGGACACTCAGTCCGACTTGTAAGTAGTATCGGGTGCACCTACAGCTGATAGCGCTTGATAGCGCTAATAGCAATTGGATGTACAAGTATAGGACGAAGATTGGAAAGAGGAATGAGAAGTCGAAGAAGAACGGAAAGAAGAAGAAGCTGTTAAATTACGAGATAACAGAGTGCACGCAGTCTTCTGAATTTTTTTTTGCTTAAACGCTTATCTTTTTCTCGCTCCGTGGCAGGTGCCCGATATTACGAAAGCATGTTGAATATCGTATTCGAAATAATAGGGAATTCTCAATGACTCACGCGAACGGGCTGGGCTGAAGTCAAGTCGAGTGAGGTATCGCAACCGGAAGTCCGAGCTCCCATAATTCTTTCTCGCTCACTCCCGTATACAAACCTTGAGCCAACCCTCGTCCCGTTCGAGACACGAATACGTGTGTGTCGAGGAGCTTGCAAGCCCATGGCAACCAACAGCCGCGGTAGCCATTGCTCCCGTAGCTGGATGAAAATGGCTATAAATCCCTACAGGCCTTCCCTACCGGGGGGCTACATTCAACCCTCTCTCGTAGCAGACCTGAAACTCCCCGCTCCGCTATGGGTTATCTCGACGCCAGAGCTATCCGGTCATCGCGTTATCCGTCTCGTGGTTTCCATCCCCATTTCTCTCTCTCTCTCTCTCTCTCACTTTCTGTTTTGTCTTCTCGCTCGATCTCTCGTGCTGCTGGTTGAGACCGAATCGAGCTAATTGGCTACCGGCGAGAAGAGCTGTGCAATCCGTCCTACCGGCCAACTCTCCCTATGTGTAATTCACGTATGGGTCGATCCGGATGAAATTTAAGAAGCCGTCATTCTTACCGTTTTGTATAGAGATTAATGCTCGAATCAAGTGACCTACGTAGCTGCGGTTCAAATTTATTTATCGGCCAAAAGTCTCTTTCCTCAATCTTCTTTCCAAACAGATCAATTCCAATCAACGTTTTCCTCGACAATCCTCTTTGCCCAGTACCGTCGAAAATAAAAGTTCAACAATTTTAGACATTTTTGCTCGAGCCATTTTTGGATGACATCCAGTTCTCCCTGGAAAATGCATCATTCGGTCTGAAAATGTCAAACGAACAAGCCGGTGGATCTTTCCTGACAATGTTAAAAATAACAATTAATAGCACGACGACTCCGTTGAGACGAAAGATTTTGCCACGTACATTTAGAACTCTCACTGAGTAGACGATGAATTCGTTACCGAGTATTTCCCAAGTCTTCAACCGGTGGAAATCTTGATGAAAACGTATGAATAAAGTGCTCGTACACCCCAGTGCTATACAATTCGTACAAATCCCTTTTGAATTTACTCTATACTTGTTTTGGTGGGTGTTTCTCAACGATTGGAGAGGGACGATGAAGGGATCTCGTTGGCGCGAATGTAATACGTCGGATATCGCACGATGTGCACAATTGGCTGTATCCTGCCTGCAACCTTCGTTATTCCTCCCGCGTGCACTTCCCTATAACTGTAAATACACGCTATAGATTGCGGCAAACGAGACTTCTGATATCTCTCTCACCTTCGAAACAGTCCCTTCCTCCTCTGCTTCCCTGGCTTTTCAGCCCTCACCAACGGCCCTTTCCTCCGTTATCAAGCAGCCCTCCCTTCGTCCCTGAGAAACTCCTTCCACCCTTCCTGGGCAGGCTCTCTCTCTCTCTCTCTCTCTCTCTCTCTCTCTCTCTCCCTCACCCTCGACAATCCATCCCTCTTTAGAGCTGAACAACCCCTTCCTACCTCCTCCTCGTCCCTGACAATTCCTCTCTCACAGCCCCGGGCGCCCAGAAGCCACCGGATTTACTGTCTCTCGTTTGCATAATATTGGTTTTGCATTTAACCCGAGATTAAGATTGCCCAAAGATTAACGGCGGCGCGCGCCAGAAGCCTCGGCAGGACCGGAAGTCCTTCGAGGAAAGAGAGAGAGAGAGAGAGAGAGAGAGAGAGAGAGAGAGAACCCAAGCAAGCGCGAAGCAGAGTTGTTTCGGGGTAATCTACATTCTTTTTTCCCCCTAACTTTTCCATTGTATCGAAACGGGCAAATCAATGGCAAAGCCTTTTTATCGGAATTTTCAAGCAAGTATTTTTTACTCGATTTTCATCATTATCCCACCATCGATGCTCCGAAATTATATTGCGTATAAAAAAAAATAGGCGATTGAGCTCGAGGGAAAAAGTGTATGATAATTTCTTCGCTGATATCAGGTTTAGCGGTTCATGCGATATTTAGGTGTATCGTTAGCGGAGGGAGATGATGAGCACTTTAAATTGCGACTGGAGTACGAATACGGGCGCGCTTTTGCCAGATTCCGGAGGGAGTCGAATAAAATTAATTTAATTAAAAGGTCGGTAACTACTTCAACCTAAATATATATATACACATATATATACATGTATGCATATGAACAAATGCACGGGATCGCGAGCGCATACAAACTCGGAAAAGACCTTACTCGACGACGTAATATTAATTACACCAGGGGGGAAAGGTGTGCTGGCAGCCATTAAGGACACTGAAAAAAAAATTCGTCCATCCACCAAAATTCAGTTGGTTGAACAAAATGTATCTTTAAATACGTTTAACTTGATTTTTGATTGGCATAACAAAACAGTATAGTTGGTGGTAAAATAGTGTAGTGGTGTGAACTGTAGCTTATTTAGCATGTCTGAGCAAACTGTTTAAGCAACAAAATTTCGAGACAACAAAATGCATTTTGTACATTGAACGATTCTTTTTTCTCAGTGGATGTACCGAATACGTTGAAACCTCCTCCAGATACTTGTGGGAAAACGACGGAATTATGGTAATTAGCGCGATTCCATTAATGAAATCGGTAAACGATGATAATCCTGAAGAATCGTATTTAAAACTCGTAGTAACTCGACGCACGTTCGATGGAATCGATAAAGAAAAAAAGGGATAAACGTATGGCAATCGGCAAGACTTGGGGAAATCTCGCAGAAATCGTCAATGGCGAAGTGACAAGCGTGGGCAGAGTGATAGAGATGCGAGATCGTAAAAGCCCGGATCGGCATACAACGCAACATTGTAGAAAAACCAATAATCGTCGAAACTTGTTCCTATTTCTCATTCGTTCCGTATACTTTCAATGCTATCCTAATATCTGTAAAATAATGCGAAACGGGTAAAGTTTCGTGCTAAATTTAATGAGTACGAAGGAAACAAGGAAACTTCAAGCGCGTCGTGTATTAAAAAACTTGTTTAATATTTATAGGCGCATGGTGCATGCGGTATTTGAGAATTTCGCGAAGCTTTACGAGTTCGCGGCACATACGCGCCCGCACGGTGATTTCCCGGAAAACTTGCCAAAGTAAAATGCCAAAACGGGACCCAATTCGGCGATGGGGAAACCTCGAAAATATAATCTGTCAGCCACCGTTGATCGGAGACTCTGGCACCTTTCCAGAAGATTATCGTTAGCGCGCTAGAGAGGGAGGAAAGAGCTACGCGACTCTCGTGGATCGCGATTCAGTCGGAAATGAGGCGAAAAAAATAGCTTCGCTTTCTCTTCGGCCACGTGAGAGTCATCGTATCGTAAAAAAACGCTCGAATTATCTTTGGCATCTTTGCCTTCTCCCACTTGCTTGATGATGAGAGAAACACCTATTTTCTCCCGTGTTAAATTAACATTTCGAGGTAAGAAAAAGGGTAGAGCATTTTTTCGCACAGTGGTGTGGCTCTTTTTGAGTTTTTGTTTAACTCGAATTCCTGGAGAAACTGGGAAGCTCTATTATTTCGTCACGTCCGTCCGTCACGACACAGTGAAATCTCCTATTTTATTTATAACTTTAACTGATTGATTATTCTTTATGGTACATGGTTATTATTATTTAATGCCATGATTATCATTTTACATTGTAATTATTATTTAATAAACAACAAATAAATTCGCAAACGTTTTTCGACTGAATTAATTGGTATAAAATATGTGTTCGTGTGTTTACGGTGCTCGTTGAATTAACGTCCAAGGAGTTCGGCCGCGTGATGGTGTGGGAAGACTTAATCGATAAACTGTGTCTGGGTGCACGACGAAAGTAGCAAGAGAAAGTGGCAGCCAATGATGAGGAGAAGGAAGAAGATTCCATAATTATCGCATGTCACATAGGAGTTATGCGAAACTCGTGGGCGTGTGTAGGTACTACGTGTGCCACCGCGTACGAATCTCTCGCATACAGTTGGTAGAGAGATATCTGGGTGGTATTGGATATCAATGTAACACTGGGCTTCCTCCGTTATATTCCGACGACTCATCCCCTTTCCGTGGTGCCCCAAGTGGCTTTTGAGGTTTCCATCATTGTCGTCCATTCGAATGGCCATGATCGTGGGAGATACCTCGGGCTGCTTTGCTCGCTGGACACGCCTTGCTTTGAATACATTTGCAATGCGCCCTTCTCCAACGCTTCTACACGCGTATTTCTCATCCTAAACTTATTGTCAATTAATCAACCTATACCTACGCCGTGCTACTCTTTTCTTCACACAATCGAATTTTTCTTTCTCTCGGATAATCGCGACGTTGGTGCTTCGATTGCTATTACTTATAATTGAAGCTTTCACGGCTCATTTTCTATTACGTTAAAAGTTGCATCGTTGGAGTCCAACGATAATTAATTGTTTTTTATTGTTAACATATTTTGCCGTTTCCGGCCGTTAAAGTCACTCGAATGTTTCTAGGATTTTTTTTATCGGAGATTAACGACTTGAATTTGCAAAAAAATGGCTTTTCGATGATGATAACAATGACGAAATGTATCCATTCGTCCAGTCCTTCTTCCGACCATCCGGGATATCAAATCCGGTTTTTCCCGAAATATTCCTAAACTTTTTGAGAAGAATGAACCAAGCCAGAATTAATGAGGGGAGTACTTTCATTTTTTTCTTTATTTCAAAAAAAATGTTTATTTTTTATTTTGTTTGTATGTAGATGCTTTTCAAATATTTTATTCACACACACATAGATGAGGGATGGGGGGGGGGGCTTCCCACACACACACACACGCACACACACACACACACACACACATGAAAATCCAAGAATATCAAAATTCAACAATGTGATCAACATGAGTTGATTGGTTTCATATTACAGGCAAAAAGGGGTTCGTTATTCTAAATCTCGCTTTAGGTACCAGACTGTATGCAATAAAGCTTCAAAAAAGAAAATAAAACATAAGCCAGTAGCTTCGCTTCGAATGGGTAAATCACGAATATTTTTTTCACCGAATCGTCATTAATTTGAGTTTCGATGCACATTGAATTTTTGCTACTCGCGCTCATATCAATAATTCTCCGTAACGATGCAACATTTTTTTAAAAACTTTAAAACAGAGGGTTGCAAAATTTGCCACTTCCAAAGCTGAATTCAGCGTGGTGTCTCCAGAGGCATGCCTCTCGGAAATCTGATGCTTGTGAAAACTTTCGGTAACGTTCTTCCTCAAGCTCGAACGGCTGCGGCGCGCTTGTCCGTAATCAATTCACTCGTTAAATCTTTCATGAGATTCTAACTGCTCGTACTCGTTGTTGATAATGATAATTGAATAATCTTCGGGCTAAATTGAGCGTCGAGAGTGGATAATTATATTGAAGTGCGTCGGAGAATTTCCGTGGGTTGGGGCTGGCGAGGGGGGCGAAGAAGGGCGCGGGTGAAAGTTGAAATCAATCGGTGCTCGTTGAGTGAGAAATTGCAAGAAGTGGGTCGTCCCGGCGGTTCGCGGGGACCGGCGTCTATATACGGGTTGGAGAAGACGCGAGGAGGGCTGTTAGAATTTTCGAGAATAATGGAGCCAGCCACGCTATTCAATGGGAGCAACGAAGGACGACGGGCACCCTACAAGGACGAAGAGGAAGAGAGAGTGAGAGAGAGAGAGAGAGAGAGAGAGAGAGAGAGAGAGAGAGAGAGAGAGAGAGAGAAATGTGGAAGAAGGAGCGAAAGGATGAAAGAGAGCGATACGAATGAAATCCATTTCGTCGAGGAAAGCCCTTGGTGAAAGTACCGAACATCACGCAACTGTAGCCACCTCTTGAATCAGGACGAATAAAACATTATCGTGTACATACATCCTTTTCTATATGCATCTCTTCAACGCTCTTTCTTTCCCTTTCTCTTCATCCTTTTCTATTGCTTCCAGGCGGTTCGCAACAACAGCTAGATGGGCTTGCCTCGGACTCCCACCAATGTCAATGTTTCTCATCTTTGCCATTTCCCTACTTTCTCCAATTCAACTAACGCACCGAGTACTCAGTGGACTCGAACGTATATGCAGGCCATGTATATATGCGTTCTATATGCACAGGTATGAGTCGTGTGAGCCTCATGCAACATACACACACACATGCACAGACTGTCACTTCGGTCACTGCTTTGTCACCCCTTCGTGCTCATTTCACTTCTCCCTTTTCGTCTTCTTTTCGCATTCTTTCTCCTCTTCTTTGCTGTTTGCAATTTTAAGGCTCCCTCTTCACCACGTTTCCGAGGTACAACGGATTACCCTCGTGGACCTGCTACCTCCGCATTTTAACCAGAGCTATACATGCACCCTCTCTCATCTGTGTTTTTCGTTTTTTTTGCCTCGTTTTTTCCCCTCGTGTTCCCTGCTTTGCTGCTTTGTTCGCACGCCTACTTTAGTCCCACCCCCTACTCCTTTCCATTAACACTTTTGCCACTTTCTGAGCTTCTCCTTTGTACTCGGGCTACTCGAACCCCAGGAGGGCCAACGACTCCTGACCCTAGAAAATTCCCCCTAAATCGAAACGATTTGACGAGGTGCGCCAAGAAATCGTTTTTTGATATCGGCCTTCGTTACTCGTTCCCGGGAACAGATTAAGGCAGTTAGTTGAATAGCCAGGCTAGTGCCCCGTCGGATTTGCGTTTCCGATGAGTTTCCATTGTTTATCAATGGCGGCGTAAAATCTTTATCACGGTGCGAATATATTCCCGGTTTTTCCCCGTAGAATTATAAAAGCCGACGACGACATGCGCTCCTGCTGAATCGATGAATTATCAAATTGTCCATGACCCAAATTTTCATCTCTCCGACGTCCTTTCTTTTTTTTCCCCGAATCCTCAGTGAATTCACAAAAGAGGAAAGCTCCAGCGAACCAAATGACGCTTCTTGTCTCTCGCAGGATCTCCTTTTCACTCGTTCTTGTTGCATCTGTATCGCGTGAATGCAGTCACGTTCACTGGATTCTCTCGCCTGGAAACTTTCGGCAATTTAGCAAACACACACACACACACACACCCGTATATATATACAGATACTGAAAACTTGACCAGCTTCAGGGTCGCCCGAATTAATTTCCGACGGAAACTTTGAGAATCGAGATTTAATTATTGTCGAGGAGGAAGAGAAGGAAGAGGCAGGCGAGTAGGAGAAGCACACGAACTGTACGAACTCGTGAATTTGTAGGCTTCTCCGGATAAAACTCGAGGACGCGTGTGCATGTGGGTTAGGATATACATTTCCGTGTCATAACGTCGTCGCATAGGAGCCTCTATATATGCACAGAGGCGAAGACCGAGCTCCATTATAATATATCTGTTACGTCTCTGACAACGTTCAAGTTGGAACGCCTAGAGGTTGCTCCGAAACAATAACGAGAGTTACGACAATAGAGAGGTTGCGGTTACACCGATGTCCCGGTGTCAAATTACCTTCGCTTGCCTGGGCTTTTGTCGCGCGTGCGCGCTCGCACCAAAGTGAATTGAGACCGTTTGATATGGCAGGCCAACTTCTGCCACAACTCTTATATAACGAACACAAATTCGGGCTCGCAGGCGTGAGTCAAATGCGTCGATTGGATAAAACTCCGTACTCCCAAGTTCAAAATTAAATTGTAGCCTGTTTGGGTTCGTTTGAGTTCGAATTTGGGTCCGCGAAGTTGGCCCTCCATAGTCGAAAAATAAATAAAATCAGTTCTAATTGCCCACCGCATAGTTCTGGAGTTCTATGTACCCTATACCGATAGTCCTGTTGTTACAAATGAAAAAACAAAATCGTTCGAGGGGACCAACTTTACAATTCACAAAATTTGCTCGACGGGACCATCGCAAATATTTATCCGATGAAAAAAGTTGCAAGGATATTTTGCAGAGCTCTTAAGGCGGTTACCAAAATTCGCCAAAAAAACATTTGAAAAAAATGTTTTGCACTCAAAGTTGTCCATTCACCACCAATCTACTTCTCACGTTCAGTCAATACTACACGTCCAAGGGGAAAGTGAAGGTGCTGCGTCGATAATGTGTCAGTTCCATTTGCTCGTCACATAGCTTTGGAGTTCCATGCACTTTGTACCGATAGTTCTGTTGCTTGTAACGCAAATTGTATCTTTATCGTTTGTGAGGGCTAATTTCACCAAATTTGCTCGAGTGTACCGTTGTGAATATATATCTGATGAGATAAAGTTGTAAGGATATTTTGCAGAACTCTTAAGGGGGAAATCAGAACGCTAAAAAAATATTTAACAAAACTGTAATAATAATTAGTTTTACTTAAAGCTGTCCATACGCCACTAATCTACGGCTCAGTCAATACCACGAGTGCCAGTGAAGGTGGCAGATCATTTCCCAGCAGATCAAAATTAAATGCGTTCTATAGTTCCTGATGCTTTTAAACAATAGTTCTAGTGGTGTTACATAAAAAGGTGATTTAAAAGATTTTTTGTAACTTCTCAAAGAAATATGCTGATGGATAAGCGTAAGTTCTGGGTGCGTTCTTAGTGGAATATTATAGGTCCAGTAGTCTTTGATGTATTGAAAAAGGGCTCTGGCTTTTAGCGACTTTTAAGTCATTATTAACCATTTTTATCAGCATCTCAACTATACAAGTGTGATGTGCTGACGAACAAGCGTGAGTCTAGGTGCGTTCTGTGTCGGGTATTATAGGGTTAGTATTCTTTTATGTGTTCGAGAACAGTTCTGGCTTCAAGCTATTCTCAAATAATACTATACAAGTGTGATCTGTTGATGGATAGACGTGGGTTGTGGGTGCGTTCTGTGTAGGATGTTATAGTGTTAGTATTGCTTGATATATTTGGGAAGAGTTCTGGCTTTCAGCCACTTTTAAATAATGATTAAAAATGTATACTGGCATCTCAACTATACAAGTGTGATCTATTGATGGATAGGCGTTCTAGGTGCGTTCTGGGTGCGATATCATAGTGTTAGCATTATGGAATATACTCGAGAACAGTTCTGGCTTCTACTAATTTCAAAATAAGTATTAACAATTGCTATCGGCGTCCCAACTATCCAAGTGTGGTCTGCTAATGGATAGGCGTGAGTTCTGGATGCGTTCTGAGTAGCTATGTGACAACTTTGAGTAGGACCAATTTGTTTTTTTACTGGAAAAAATAATTTTTTCTGGGAGTCCTGATTGCTCCCTTAAGAGTTTTGCAAAATATCCCTACTACTTTTCCTCATCAGATAAGTATTTACAGCGGTACACCCGAGTAAATTTTATGAAGTAGGCTCTCACGAATGAACAAAACACACTTTGCATTACAAGCAACAGAACTGTCGGTATAAAGTGCATGGAACATCAGAACTATGTGAGCAGCGAATGGCACTGATAAATTATTGACACCAGCACTTTTACTATCTCCGTGGACGTGTGTTGTTGACTGAGCAGTAGATTTGAGGTCGATGTACTGCTTTGACCGGAACCATTTTTTTTTCCCGGACGAGCTAATTTTTTTTGGAGTTTCGGTTGCCCCCCCCCCCCCCCCCCATAGAGTTCTGCAAAATATTCGTACAACTTTTTCTCATCAGATAAATATTTATAACGGTACACTCGAGTAAATTTTGTCAATTGTGAATTTGGCCACCCCGAATGAATTATTTTTTTCTTTACTAACAACAGAACTATCGGTATAAAGCGCACAGAACTCCAGAGCTATGCGGGGTGGGGGGCATCGAGAAATGATCTTTGTTTTTCTTCGACTACGGGGGGGGGGGGGGGGGGCAACTTCGCGGACCCTTAAAATTTCAAGTTCGGTCCAGCTGATTTCGGGGAAAGATCCGAAAGTGTGAATTTCTGTTACCGGCAGTCGTGTGTTCTTCAGTCTTATGAGAGGTCACCCGGAATACGTGGACACGGGATCGCGCACTGCGCAACGGATTGTTTCTCCGTGCTCGTGCCTCTCTTTCCGTTCAAACGACATTTCGGCTCGTTATTTGCATATTCGGAAATTCCGAAGTTCCATTGTTCTTGGGCGTACCTACGGATAACGTGTCGCTATTCATTTCATATTATCAAGCGTTCAGTTATCAGGGCGGAACTTCCGGTGTACCAGAGTCCAACGGACTCATATATTTCAGCATGAGGTGGGGGTGGGGTATACGAGACCTGCAAGGAGCCCTTGCCAGCATCCCTTGGCCCATGGCAACGAGATCCAGCTCGGTGGTGAGTTCACAAAGACAATATAACCCAGCCAGGCAGAATGAAGACGAACACGACGTTGTTACACCATGCGCACTTACCTGTCTGTAGAGTTTCTTGGCCGTGGTACAATGGCAACAAACTCTCATCTCGCTTTTTGCCTCTCTCCCGCTCTCTGGCTCTTTTCTCCCCTCGAGTAAACGCGTTCGTGTGCCATCCGTGTATATTCTATTTGGCAGTGAGGTTGGTCACGCCTGGGCCCCACGGGCTCTTCCTCCATCTAACGTCCTCCACACACAGTGCTGCACCTGCTCGTTTGATCACCTTCAGTCTGACCCTCAGGATTTATGTCAGAGCTGGGGCTGGGGTCTAGGGAAACGCTGTGAGGCACATCTCTCGTGGTGCCTTCTCGCTTGTCTACTCTGTTTTCTCATACATCCATTTTACCTTCCCTCATTCCTTCCCTCTTTCTTCACCTCCTGTCTTTTCACCTGCCACAAAGATCCGTCCCTTATTTTTCTACACGCGTCGACGAGAATAGAGCAACCTTTCGTTTTCTGCCCACAGTGCACGGTTTTATATATATATATATATATAAAACCGCTGGTATATATATGTATATAGGGTTGTTGACAACTATAAGGATTCTGTTGGTGGGCATACAGAGGTGTGGTTGCCGACAAAACACGTTTTTTTAGAAATGTCGTATGAAAAAAATTGACCTAGATATTCGCGTTCAAAGTCCAAAGCTGACAATAAGTAATAAGTAAGTAGTTGCTCATGCGCGTTTTTTCTTCAAGTATTAAATAATAAACGAAAATAATTGAATCATATTATCGATATGCAAAGCGAGCCTCTGCGTCCTTTATATTGGCGCCAAAAAATCATTCACTTTTTTGGAGGCGGAGTTGAAGCCGTGCTCGATCTGGCTTGCACGTCCCGCGCGTGGCCAATTACTGTGCCATTCTTTACTACCGGGATTTTAAACGCGAATATCTCGGTCAATTCTTGCCGCACGATATTAAAAAAAACGCCTACTGCCCTCAATGACACACCCTATATGCTCACCCAGGGCGTTTGAATAGGTATAAATCCCTCTGTATGAATATATATTAGGGTGGCACAAATTTGAGCTCTATGTTTTTCCTTTTTCTCACCATCCAATTATTTTCTTAAAAAAAAAAATTGTCGCAAAAGCTACGAGCGGTCAACAAATATTTAGAGGTCGCTCAAGTCTCCTAAAAATTCTAATTTTTATTAAAAAATCGATTTTTTTTGTCCACTTCTCACCCATGAATTTTAAGTTTCATCATTTTTAAATTAACCTCGCGAAAGCTCTAGCCGGCCAATGGATATTTAGTGGTCGCTCAAGAGCTTCGAAATTTCCAAATTTTCAAAACAATTAATCCTTTTTTCTTTAAAAACAGTTTTCCGCGCATCGTAATTCGTTCCACAGTTGGTCTCGTTGGTCAAACTGCGGACCAACCGTAGCTGTACTCTATGACGAGCAACGCCCTAATACAATAATACATAAGTATACATAATAACACATATTGTCTAATTGGTGTTTGTTACAAATTATTATAATAAATTATTCAGGAAATGTAACACTTCGCTGTTTATTTTGTTTTTATGCTACAAGGAATTATAGGGCATGCGAGATTTATTCTTTGGCGGAAATTCTAAACTTTGAAAACCTTGAGCCACCACTAAATATTCATTAGCTAGCGAGACCTTTCGCGAGGTTAATTTAAAAATTATAATGCGTAAAATTCATGGGTGAGAAGTGGACGAAAAAAAAATCGATTTTTTAATGAAAACGTGAGCGACTTGAAATATTTGTTGACCCTTCGCATCTTCGGCGACAATTTTTTTTTCTTTAAAGAAGACAATTGCACGATGAGAAAAAGGAAAAAAATAGTCTCTACTCTACTCTCCATGTGTGTCAGGTCAACCCGGGTCACGGTCGTTGACACGTTTTATGACGACGAAAAATTACATCAAACGAAGAAATCTCGCAGCGACACTGCGACGACGCTCGGGCAAGCAGCCCGAGGAAAAAGCTCCGCGTAACCGTTCCGGAAACGCAAGATAAAGCGATGAGAGGACTACGCAATGAGTGAGTGAGTGAGTGAGAGAGAGAGAGAGAGAGAGAGAGAGAGAGAGAGAGAGAGAGAGAGAGAGAGAGTGTCAAAAGGAGGTTTGAGGCTCATAGCCCGGCGATTCGAAGCTCAAGGGAACAACCGACACTTTCGGTTATAAGCGTTTCGATGTTCTCGTTAAAGCTGAATCCCCGCGCCATTGGGTGTACCTGCTCTTGTATATACGATGAGCCAAGGCGAATTCCCATTATGAGGGACACGGCGAGTCATAACGTCCTTAAGGTTGTATCTGACTTTGGGAGCTCGTTGTCGAGGGTTGAACAAGGCGACGGGATCACCCTCGATATCCTGGTTACTTCTCTGTTACAAGGCGAAAAAAAAACGGGACGGGGCCAATCGACTCGTCTCACTTATTCGCAACGGTTCCTAAACTGTTGCGAAAAATTAACTGGGATAAGGTCGAGACACAAAAAGAATATTCAATTACTAGTCAAAATATGATATAAGCTTTTCGGTCAATTTTTTTGTTTGTTTGAGTTATTACGTTTAAAATCATTCAAGTCTTATACTTCAAATATTCAAACAAAAATAATTATTTTCATTACAAAAATCATTCGAGTTATATTGAAGCGTATGAAAATATTATAATTGAAATGATTATTGTAATTAGAAAATGTATTTCCATTGAATATTTTAATTATCGTGATTTAATGATTTCAATTTAATAATTTGATTAATTTAATTCAATAATTAGACATTTTCAATTTTAATAAATCAATAAAAACATGAAAAAACCCATCAGCACCTCTTATATTTCGACGTACTCGAATGTTCCTTTTCGCCCCCATTCGAAACTAATGACTCTATTGAAGCTCGAGTATGAAAGATTCATCGACATGCTGCGCACACGATTACAGAAGGGAACAAATCCAGAGTTGAATGGAGGACGACGGGGGATTCGCTCGTATGTTGCCCAGTTTGGTGGAGGTTTAGGACTTTCCTCGAATTATTAAGCATCGACGGTCGTATGTATCGTGAACAAGTTTGGTTGTGGAAATGGGCTTGTATGTGCACTCTCGTGTCGAAAGTGAACGCCTATATAGAGCGTAGGATATACACATATGATCTTTGGAACATGCTCCAGGGTGGGCCAAGCGAATCCCTTGAGCATGCCAGAGCTCTCGTCACGTTGTGGATGGAAAGAGATAGAGAGGGGCGCAGACGAAAGGAGAAGGAAAAGGAGAATACAGATCGAAAATCGTGGCGGTCTCTCGCGATGAATCCGGAACGTCCGTTGCGCTGCCCTGGTCGCACTATACATCCTGGACCCGTAAAACCCAATGGGGATTCAGCTGCCCGGCAAGGGTTTCCTTTGTCCGTGAGCGTATACGGACCTACGGAGGAAGAGAGACAGGGAGAGAGAGAGAGAGAGAGAGAGAGAGAGAGAGAGGCAGAGAGAGTGTGAGCCCAATGAGGGGGTGGGAAGCGGGCATGAAGGGAGTGGGAGAGAGGGAGAGAGAGAGAGACAGCCAGGCGACTTTATAATTCACCTCGCGTATAGCTCGGGTCTCCGCATGGTCTCTGCCGTTTGCCGCGTCTCCTTGAATGGTCGATGGGAATCCTTCCTATACATATCTAATGTCCCCTCAATCCTTGCCCCAGTCGACCGCCAAGATCCATTCTTTCTTGCAGCATCTAGCGTCCCCTCGAGGCGTCTTTTCCTCTCTCTCTTTCTCTCCCTTTCTCTCTGTCTCTATCTCTCTCTTTCGGATGTTGAGACCACCAATCTGAAAGTTCCCTGCACGACGAATATCACCAACCAAAGTTCACGTTCGGCCAAATCTCTCGAATAGTCTGGCTGCTCGTATGAAAAAGGAACAAAAGGAAAGATAAGAAAGGACCAGGATAAAGGGATTTGGGATGATAGTTGTTTTCATATCGGGATCTCGAAACGGACAGTTCCTACATGTTCCTGCATGTTCCTCGATCATCTTCGATAGCGCACCTGAAATCCTACTTTTCGTATCGACGTGACAGGTAAAAAGGTATGCGTTTTTTTACGAACTTACCAACTTGTCGGTGCGTTCGTGTAAATCGTCGTGAAGCCCGCTACATTTGCAAAAACAAGGATAAGTCATAACATAGTCGAACATTTTGGTCCTCCATTTCGAATGACTGTCAATTGATTGCTCGAGAACGTGGCTCTATAACGGAAGAGAGACTCCGAGGTAAAACTACATTTTCCTATGAACGTCGGCAAAATGCAAGAACTCGCAAGTTGGATGGACGATCACGAAATTTATGAGCTCCGGAGGATACGCTGGCCAGCTGCTTTTGTGGATATTCATATTTTTCTTTCTCTTCCTTATTTAAAAAAAAAGCTCCCGTCACTATGATGAGTTGTCAGTATTTCGACCAGACCCTCCTTCGTCACTGCCTCTGGCGAATCTCGCGTTTATCGCTACGCCACCCACCCACTTATCGCTTCCTTATACATAGATCAAAACTGTTGGCTCGCGAGCCTTCTTCTTTTGGTAACGGTGCCCTTAGCCCTAACCTCCCTCGCCTTTTTGGAACGTGTCACCCTTCTCAGGCATCTCGCACGGCTCTCTCTCTCTCTCTCTCTCTCTCTCTGTTTCAAAGAAAAACCTCAATGGCAATCTCTCGTAAAAATACCTATACCGAGAGAATCTCGTACGGACACTCGCAGGTAGCTAGGTGCAAAAATTTTGGACGCAAACGATACCCGACGATTTTCGACATCAAAGATTCGGACTGGGGTGATCGGAATGCGGGTCGTGAGAATTTTCGAAGGGGTCTTCCGGGTTGTGGCTGACTGACTTTTTTTGGTTCTTGGACAACCTCGTGCTATCGAGATTTCCATGTTACTTCGTAGCACTGCGATACAAGCTCGTCGTCTACCAAAGATCAGGGAAAATAGATTCCTACTTTTTTCGACCAAGTCTCGCACAAGGGTGAAGGGTTCCATTCGGCAAGTTTGGACATTCGAGGTCGAGGCTGGACGATAGACGATCGTGCTGGACCGAGACGAGAATTCCTGTTTACCGGATGGAGAATAAGCTCGGAGGAGCTTCCGAGAAGAAGAGTTACCTCATCGCGAACGACGACATAAATTTCACACGATTCCCGTTTGCATTTGCGCGATGACCGGACCGTAAACAGATGCCATCACGACGAGAGGATCGAGCTGGTGTATAACTTTGGTACGTTTTCGAAGCAGGGAACACGACCCGTAAGTGTCTCGTTCCTCAAGAGGAAGTGAACACACATTGGTGGGTGGTAGATCCGTCGTAACCGGAGGAGTGGAAGGAAAGAGCGGGAGAAAGAACCGATGTGTGTTCGGTGATCTTGAAAGCTCTACAGTACTACAGGCTTCAACGTCAAAGCTCAAAGTCGTATTTGTCGATGGATCGAGCGAGCGAGAAAAGGAGGAAGAAAGATCACGTACCCAACAGTAGCAGGTCACCGAGAGAGTATTTCAGGCTCAAATTTCTGACAGTTTTTATGGAAATACTATCGACAATGAGGTCGTAAAAGTGAGACAAGCATTCACAAGCTTATTCGGACACGGAGGGCCGTTTTCGCGATCCTTCACCAATTACTCTCGACGACGTCTCGATGCTCCTCGTTGTTCATTCGAATGGCAAATTGATTTGTCCCCGTCTCGGCTCTTTCCTTCTTTCTCCCTTGATCGACTTTTCGAAAATCGGTAGCTCGCAGCTTTGATCGTTGACCGGAAGAGTGGTACGACCCACATATATTTTTATATACATTCGTGTATCAATGGGATAGAAAAAAAAACAAGTTTGGAAATCGAGGCGTGTCCGGCAGTCGAAGCGAGGACGCAGCTCGAGAGGCAGCGAAATCGGGAATCAGTGTTGTAACTTTGTCCCCACGGTGCTGGTGCATATAGCCACTCGACGCAACTGTGCCAATTAATCGACTCGTTAATTGAGACCGTGAGCGCGTCTGATAGTCGGACTCGAACTGGCCAATGTTTCCAGCGATTATGCAAATTGACGGTGCAAGTTGTGAGACAGGTACGAGCTGGAATTGAGAGACGCGATATACCTTGCGCAGTTGAACAGTATACGAGCTAGTCGCTTGGATATACATATCTAAGGGGAAGATATATTTTGAGCCCGTTACATCTGTGCAACGTTGGCTATCAACCCAACCAGCTGTTTCGAGGACGGTCCTTCGATATTTTGGCATCGAATAATTGATTTTTCGTCCAATTTTTTTAAAGGTTACTTTGAAGGCTCCAGCGTTTACACAATTTAGAGTACGGGGACAGTAAGCTACTGTGAGAACGGTCCCCAAAGTCGAGTGCCTTGAAAAGCCCCTTTTCCCATGTGTATGTATATACGAAAGGGAAGTAGATTTCGAAGGCATTAGCGTACTGTATAGGTGGAAACTTGGAGGTGGAAGATGAAGCGAAAGAAGCGACAGACATAGACGCGTCGTGTGTGCAGGGCTCGGATCGATGGAACGGTAATGGTTGCCCGCCACCCTCGTGTCACGGAGGGACTGTAAGACTCGCCGTAGCGTGAGAGCTTTGGAAAGCTGCTGCGAGCAAAAGGATACTAACTGTATATAACTGCGGTGTTCGCGGTATGGGGTTTATACGTTGCAAAGGGGTGAGAAGGGAGGGCTTGAATGGGCGCGTGGATGAAGTGGAAAGAAGCTCGAGGGACGAGGGAAAAGGCAGTGGCCGGGAAAGGGGGAGGGGGGCACTTCGAATCCGGTAACAGCACTCGAAAAGATCCCTTTGACGTAGTAAGAATATCCCTTGTGTGCCTTCACTTTGCGCAAGTCCTCGGGTCTCGCCTCCAGCCTGGACGAAACAACTTGGAAAAAGCCCCTCGGCCCTTTGCGTCCCTGTCTGCACCAGATGGTTCACTCTGGTGTAAACGTAAAGGGGTTCTCGTTGTTTATTGCCATTGATACGTATCGAAACAGCGTTTATCTGTGCCTATTGTTATTATCATCAATAACGGCGATAAAATATTGCAGGGATCAGAGTCAGCGTGAGGTTTCATTTTTTCGTTTGTCCTCCTCGAGACCACGATACCCTCTCGTCCTCTTCTTTTCCCTGCAAATCTATTATAGCGAAGCGAGAATGAAACATCGTGGCCCCAAATTCGTTGGGTTACCAACAACCTTTTTTTATAGTCCGACGACCGGAATGAAAAGAAGGTAAGAGAAAGGCGAGTGTGTGAGAGTCTCGAGAGACGCCGAGAAACTTGGCGAGTGTGCCCATAAAAGCGTCTCAGTGTCTTTTAAAGTTGGCTCGCGGACGGAAGGGGCGTAAAAATGTAATTGGAAATTCAAGAATAACAATCTGCAATGAAGAACGCTTTATTCAAAAATATTCTCCTAAAAAGATTGCTGCATGACCAACCGGGATTTTGATCTGACATTCCAGCAAAATTAATTCTGGGAGAACGAAACAAAACGATAATGAAGGATGATGCTTTTGTTGAGCATTAGCCATCAGGGGTCAATCGCAGTGGGCGCATCTCTCTCTCTCTCTCTCTCTCTCTCTCTCTCTCGCTCGCTCTCGTTCAATCGTTGGTTCTTTCCTGGCTGTGAAAATCGATTTTCCGGGACAATACCAACTTGGGTTGGTATTCGACTTGGGTCCAAACAAACTCCCGTCGTTTAACGCTCGAGGTTATAATATATATGTATAGTGATACGAAAACGCACCCGTCAGACACGACTGCACGAAAAAGGGCGAGAGAAAAAGCAAAGTTGGTGAGGGTGCAAGGCTCGGTCGTGTAGTGAGTAAAGTGTTGACATCGAAATTCGTATGAGGTCGCTGGCAAATAATCGCGAGCATCCTATCCCAACAAGCCCGCAAACTTTCCATCCCGCTCCCGTCACCGACACACTTTGGCGCGTGAACTTTGCCACGTACGTCGATATCACGCTCCGCGACCTTATCCTATCATCGCCCTCGTCCTCGTCGTCGTCGTCGTCGTCGTCGTTCTCGAGAGCCCAATTGCCCCGGGAAAAATTCCCTCACGACTTTTCTCTCACCAACAATTCTAGGGGGCGGTTCGCTCGGCGGAAACCTTATCGACAATTGGCCCACGAGAGACATTGCGATCTCCTATTTCTGAAGAAAGGTACTGTACAAATCTACATTCATTTATACATATATGCGGCAAGGCTGGAGTATAGAGTAATTAAAGAGCCCAATCAATCTGAGAAAACACGTATTTCCAATTTCTAATGTATCTCCGAAGTCCTCGGAGTCCTCGAAATCTCCTTGAATAAGAATGCAATTAATGCAGAACGGGAAACCGAGTACAAAACGGTCTGCTCATTTCATGCTGTTTTGACTAATCTTCTTCGTCGAAAGCACTCTTGGTCCTTTTGGAGCGAATTTTTTTCTTCGTCTTAAATTCGACGTAGCAGAAACCGATACTTCTAGGAAACCTGTACAGTCTGTCTGTCTGTATGCCCTCGCAACACTCAAAAACTACTGAACCGAATGAAATATGGATTTCTCTGTTGCATAGCTTAAAATGCCACGAAGCTAATGGTATATGTTTCATTTAAATCGAACGAGTATAAGTTGAGCAATTGATTGCTTTACAACAGAACGTCATCGAGGGAGAAGTTCTGGCGGGGTGCGGACGGAGTGAGACGGTGCTTATACCGCGGATACGACTTATTCCCAATAACTTTCCGCTTCAATTCAAGCGAGTGCAGTTCCCCGTAACTATGTGCTTTGCTATGACGATTAACAAATTGCAAGGACAAACGTTACGAGCGGCTGTAGCCGACCTACGAACAACCTGCTTCTCGCATGGTCAACTCTATGTCGCCTGCTGTAGAATAACCAACCGAGAATGCTGTAGAATAACCAACTGAGGAAATCTTTTTATTTTAACTAACGAGGAAGGAAAAAAAACACGAAACGTAGTATATAATGAAATTATGTAAGATCAATTAAATTTTAATTTTAGATAACTCATTTCAGAAAATAAGATATCCAAAATTCAAAGCTTTCATTTTAGTACTTTTTTTATTTAGTGAAATTAAGATTAATCAATGGGATTTCCATAAAAAATAACGTAAATAAATACTCAATCTATCTGTACTTATATCGATGATGAAGGGACAAAAAGTCAGTATATGTGGAATGTAAGTAGAAAAAATGAACCAAGGTGAATGATCAAAAGCTGTAGACCAGGTAGTCAGAATAACTATTTAAACCGGTACAATGCGGGCGAAGCCGCGGGCAAAAGCTAGTGTTTAATACTCCACTTTAATTTTGACGTCAACCTGCCAAATCTTACAATTAAAAAATCTTTCAATTGGGTCTTGTTGAAAATCGCTGATTGTATTCACGCCAATCCTGAACAGCTAAGGAAAAATGGATTGAGTTGAGACCAAAGACAAGGAGGATTTACAAAATAGTTTGAAAATGTGTGTAAACATACATTATATTCAACGACTTTAATACATTTAACGACGAGATTCAAATGTGGGTCGGAGAACCGAGGCTGACAAACGGCTTCATTCTCGACCTGACGAAATGCTCGTTTATTTCATATCACGAGCAAAGTCAGATCTTATTATCCCAGATCTCGGACTGACGGAAAGTGCGGGATCAGCCTCGAAAAGTACAACAAAAAAAAAACAAAAACCAGATGCCTTTTTTCGACTCCAAAAAAAGCGTCTCAAAAAACATTAGACGCATTCTCTAGCTCAATAGGATACACTTGAGATACTCTTTTCACCTTCCTTCGTGTGCCACCGACGAATGATGGATATTCTGCCGTTGAGCTTGCCTCTCTCTCTCTCTCTCTCTCTCTCTCTCTCTCTCTCTCTCTCTCTCTCTCTCTCTCTCGATAGACGATGAACCTCAGCACAGGTTTCTAGTTTCAAAGACTTCCGGTTCCGGGTAAGTAAAATGGAGGTACGGAAAGGGGTGAGAAAACGAGCGAGGGAGAGAAAAGGAGGGAAAAAGAGGACGCTCTCAAACAATGGAAACTTCTCGAAGCAACCGAAGCGGCTGATCCGTGAGCATTCGCGCGGTTCTTTACGGTCCTCTGCCGAACCGGTACGAAGAAGCTTCGAGCAACGAGCCTTCAAAGATTTAGAGATTTTCACGTCGTTATTGTTGATATATGTAAATATAAAAAACATATATTTGTAGCGTGAAGAATAAATCGTTGAACGGTAAAGTTTAAAGATGTTAACCTCCACAGAAATAAGTAAACAAAATTACCCAAATGCCAAATGTGATATCCATTTGCTGAAATAGTTAGGGGCAAACGAACTCTTAAGACTGATCATCTTTCTATGGGCAACAATGGTGAAGGTTCTCTCGTAGTAGATATGTAGAAAGTGGCGCGGTCGAAAATCCTCCCTGTTAAGGTATAAGTATCTCTCTAAAAACCTTTTTCGTTTGCTTAAGGGGTTACCCCACTTGCGATATTGAAAAAAATCGATTTTTTTTATTGCATTTTTTTGAAGTATGAGTATCTGAGAATATGTCCTGAAAATTTCAAATCGATCCGAACAAAATTGACTGAGATATGAGCGTTGCAAGAGAAGAATCCGTTGTGAAATTGAAACTTTAAACGCGTTTTTCTCAATATGGCATTTCTGAAGTCGGTGACCAAGATTACTCGAACACTAATGAACCGATATTCTTGAAATTGTACAGGCTTATTTAATACATAAAAATGTAGTCTTTAATCGTTCGATTTTTTTTTTCGAAAAAATGGTCGTTTTATAGCCAAAAAACGGCCGTTTTTTTTCGTTAAAATCGAACCATTAACTTTGACTGTCCGCCATTTTGTGAAAAATAAATATTTTTTAAAATCCTTCGATTAAAGACTAGTTTATACTTATATTTGACTAAATCCATCCGCATTTTTTTTCAGATGATCCACTTCGCCGCAATGTTGGTCACCGCAAACCGTGTATATAAAAACATTATTTCATTGACAGCCATTTGCCACTAAACAATGTAATATTTTTCAATAAAAAAATTACTGAAAGTTCTTCAGGATGTGTTCTTTTAGATGGTATATTGATCGATTAAAAAAGTTTTGTAGTTTTCTTTAAAAAAAATTCATGAAAAAGGCCTTCTTTTGTGCTACAAGTGGGGGTAACGCCTTAAGAGCCTGGGCCCATGGCTCCAGTCATCTTACATATGTCGTTAGATCTTTGGATGACATTGATGGAGAAAGCGTTCAGAGAGTACGAAAGCAAGGGAGCTTAGCACGGTTATCAGAAAATCTTTTGTTATGTACGCCCCGACGGATAATATCGAAGAGTGGATGCAATTGGAACGAAAAGCCTTAAACATCATATGTATAAGACAAGGTGATGTTGAAGACGTTGCACAGCTTCGAGGACAGAACTTATAGTAGTTTATTGGTCTTGTATTGAATATTATGTGAGAGAGCCCAGATGTCCTGATCACCACATTTGGGTACATGTAAGAATATTTATGGAATATCCATTTTCAGGACAGAGTTGTCTTCAAAGTCAACGATATCCTTAAAAAATTTAGCTGATCGAAATTTCAGGCCTGGGTGCTTCTGAGAAAGTGGTCAATAGAGTTACACCCTCTTGATTGATTATCCGATGGGACATTTTCCGCCGATTACGAATACCACGGAGTTTTCGTCAAAAGCTCGAAATTAAGTCGGCTAAACACGAAAAACCTAGACATGCACATTCGACGATTTCTAATGGAAAGTGAGGGTTTGGGGGGAAATTAATGGTGATAATTCGCAATCAGGCGTTAAAAATACATCGATGAGGATTTATAAAAAAACAAAATATCCAAATTTCTGTTGCTCCTCTGCCAAATAAAGTTCCTTCACTGAATCGTCGATCATTGATTTCCTGCTTCGATTTGGAACTTCATTCTGTCCTTATTCTCTTCGTTATCGATTGCCCTTAGAAAGGCCAGTAGATTTATTCAGCTGCCGTTATTTTTCGATTTTCAGCAGAATTTCAAATACGGGTAATGGATTTTCACCGACTTTTATATCCCTTTTCGACTATTCCAGCCACTCTCCGAGTGCACTTTCCGGGACAATTTATTGAGATATCGAGAGGAATTAAGTGGCATTCATAAAGTCTATCAAAGTTCTTTTGAGAACACCCACATTAAGTTTATGTCACTCAAATAGAACCAACGGTACTGCAGTTTGAAATTACCCGATTTCGGCGATTTCGAAAAAGTGGCCAAAAGGGTCAAAGATTTTTTTTCGACTTTTCGTTTCAAGGGTCTATCTATTGGGAAATTTTCCACCGGTTACGCATATCACGGAATTTTTTTTTCTTCTAAAGCTCAGGATTCAGCCGGATAGACGATTAAAACGCGTTTGGGTTATCTAACAAACCCAAACAAATCCAAACAACCTCATACCCACACACATCCCGACACTTACACTAGGGATGTTGAAGACTTTACCTCCTCGTGGTACATTCTAGATAGCGCTACAATAGTAAAAACATGGTGTTCTAACCTACAAATTTTGAACGTTATCAACCAACTTTTCCTACAAAAGTTATTAGTTTGGGCATGACAAATTTTTGGGTGAAAAATTTATGATCTCATCCTAAAAAATATGTTGGCCGTCTTAACCTCGCCATTTTGAATTTTGCACTAAACATTGTTTTTCCAACGTCCCCCTTTGGACCCTAACAGTTTTATTATATTGAATACTTGATCAGAGCAGTATTTTTCGAGATAAATCAGGTGTGAGATTAAGATGGGACACCCGGTAAATATATATAAATACATATATATATTTACCGGGAAATGTTTTGACCACCTCACAGAGGTCTCCCTTTGGGTCGGTCTTAGAGCAAAAGGGCAGGGCAAAGGAAATGTGTGCTCGAAAATCCCGTTGCGGTTAAAAGGCTGCAGAGGTCGAAGAGAGCGAGAAGTTTATCCACTGGATGAATAAAAGTCCGAGGGTAAGCGTGCACACGCGTTGATGTATATATACATATATATATACATATATACATACATACATATATATATATATATATATATATATATATATATATATATATATATATATATATATACGAGGAAGGGTGGTCGAGGGAGAGAGAGAGCGAGAGCAGAAGATGTAGTAAGACATGGACGCAGAGTTGGCGGTTATACGGGAGAAAAAAGGAGGCATACGGGCAAAGAGAAAGAAAGAGAGAGAGAGAGAGAGAGACAGAGACAGAGAGAGGGAGGGAGCAAAGACAGCAAAGAGAATTGCCCTGGCTCCGATGTCGTCGCGAATGTAAACGTTTCGCGAGTAAACATGGCCGACACGACGTGTAAGTACCGTCGCAAGGCACGGGGATAAAAGAGAATCCAAACTACGGCTTCGCTGGATTATACCTATATATCTCCATGCAAATTTAATGTACAGGGAGTATCAAAATAGATAGCGAAGCCCGCGTTAGGCCAACTCCCAACAGTATCGAAAACTGTGCTGTTAGTTTTCCTTTGTACCTTTCAATCTGGACGATTAAGGCCTAACGATACACGATTACTAGCGATAAAGAACTTCCTGAATAGGTGTCGGAACTTTTCTCGAAAGCGGCTACATAGACTGGATCTACATTTTCCCACTAGACGTCGAATTACCGGAGTAAGATGCTGTGACTCCTGTACATTTGAATTAAACAAAATTGCCATGTGAAACTGTAAGTGAAGGTCAGAAAATTAACTTTCGATCGAGCCAATCGCAAATCGAAGAGAAACTCGACCACGTCATGATAGAAATACACACTATGGCACTGGATTCGTTTGATTTTGTGGAAAAATAACTCAATGAAGTTGCGAAACCGATCGTGTAGAGAATTGCGATAAAATGCGTGAGTTGAATGAAGCTGTACACGTAGCCAGGCAATGCCTCGCGATGGAACGGGACGCCGCAAAAACAGACGAAAAAAGGACCAAGTGTGTGAAAAAAAAATCACGGCTCATTCCTCAAACCAGAGAGACGGCGCATGTAGATTAAATAAAATTTAATATTTGTCTGAAGCATTAAAAAAAATGCCCTCCTTCGTATACGCAAGTGACGCAAGTGCACGTACGTATGGCCGAGTACGAATTGTTCCTACCTGCGATATTTTCTTCTTTATGTCACGTTACGAACGTGAAATCTTTGGACCGAAAAACATGTTATTTTTATTCAATATTTATGACTTTCGGAACGTATCAGGGTGAAATAAATTCTTCGATACTCCAAAAATCAAGTGGGCAAAAAAATAAACATAGGAAGTATTAAAAATTAAAAAATTACTATCGAACAGCCGCTCGTACCAAATAAATCAATTAAACATGTATACATTAATTAAACAATACAGTGAAAGTTCAGAAATAAAAAATCGCACACGTGGTTGCACGTCTGCAACGGCGAATAGGAAATCGCGTACGTTATACTATGCACGGGTGAATCCACGAGTGAGATTGATAACGACGAGCATCGAGTTCTCACGAAGGAGTTAATGAAATTACGTATTCGTTCATATCGCTCTATATATGGTGCAATATTTCGCGAGCTTCTCCGCAGCTTTTCATATTCCCGTACGGCACAACTCTACACCCCTTTTTACCGGCACTTGAAGTAACAGCCCTCCGATGAACGATCCCCACGCGCATAACGTTTCGTACGGTTACGTTCGCCCGTTTCGCCGATAAACCTGCTTCTCCGGAATTCCGCACACGAATATATTCACAATTAAGTACTTCGATAATGATTCAGTAATTAATGACCTAGGAATGTTGCTTGGTTATAATTCATCATGATGTAACTCAGATATATATACATTTTGATTATATATTAGATATATTAGGATGGCACGATTTTGAGCACTATTTTTTCTCACCATCGAATTATCTTCTTTGAAGAAAGAAAAAAATTGTCGCAAAAGCTGCGAGCCATCAAAAAATATTTAGAGGTCGCTCAAGCCTCCCAATAACTCAAATTTCCATTAAAAAATTGATTTTTTTTGTGTTTCGTCCACTTCTCACCCATGAATTTTATTCTTTATGAGCTTTAAATTAACCTCGCGAAAGCTCTAGCCAGCCAATGAATATTTAGTGGTCGCTCAAGAGCTTCGAAATTTCTAATTGTTCAAACTCTTTTGACTCATCAATTTAACGCTTTGTAAAATTTTCAAAACAATTGATCCTTATTTCTTTAGAAACAGATTTTTCAAATTTACCTCACACTTCTAACCCAAGCATTATAATCTTTGTTCTCATAAAATAATTATTTGAAACTCTTCCGTCCGTAAACAAAATTATAGGTCGTTTTATTCGTAAAACCGAAATGGCAGCTGTTTTCCGCGCATCGTAATGCGTCCCACAGTAATGCGTTCCATCGTAATGCGTCCAGTCGGAATGTACAGAAATTCGACGGCACAGAAGTCTTTTGGGTTACCAGAAATGTACCCTAAATTTTCCCAAAAAATGGTGTTCTGCGAACACCGGCGCTTGTTAAAAATAAAAAAAAACTCGGTTTTTTAACGATATCTTTTTTGGAATTGGTTTTATCGAAAAATGCTTCCTACAAAAGGTGTGCGGATGATGTCACCTATAAACGTTAATAAAATAAGTCCTATACAAAAATCACGTAGGATTGTTAGTTTAACGGCAAATCGCCGGTGAACGAAAAACATTATTTTTTTCTTTTGCATGTACTTCCTTTATTAATGAACTTGGTATTCTGAAACTCAATCAGCATTTAGAAGAATCTATCCCCAAAAGATATCTTTAAACTTTATCGATCTAGGTCAAATAGTTAACGAGTAATTATCGATTTACATTTACGATTACTGAAGGGCCACATGGAAAAAAAATGTTCGTGATGGTCATTTGCGTGTACATTCATAATCCAATACGAAAAAGTGATTTTGTTCATAAAAAATATTTTTTTCGAAGATTAAAAATGTTTGCTTATAAACAAATTTAATTATGTACTTCAATTTTGAGGCTACTTGAAATGTTCTTTCATATATATATATATATACAGGGTGTCCCATTTTAATCTTACACCTGAATTTTCTCGAAAAATATTGCTCGGACGAACTATTGTGTGGAACAAAACTTCTAGGGATTGAAGGGGGAGAAAAAGTAGAAAATAATTTATATGTAAAAAAATTGTTTTTTAAACAAGCTTTTATTTAATTTATTTATTCATTGTTGTAGCTTCCTCAGTACAGCGTCCTCACCCTTATTACATTCCTCACCATATTCCACTTGAATCTCCATCACCAAGCTTTCATTTAATGTACTAAAAAGTAGAAAATAATTTTTTCCAAGTCACCTATATGTGACTACAAATAAAATTTGGGGCGCTCAAAATTTCGACATATAATCTTTAATTTACATAATTTCGTTAACCTATCAACTGTATTTAATTTACCGTAAAACAACCTTAGATTTCATAAATAAAAATCCTAAAACTGAGTATAAACGTGTGATAATAATTTCCCTAATTACTATTATGCCAAATTAAGTACGGTTAATGAAACTGAATTGATCAAATTGATTAAACATTTAAAAAGTTGAGCGCCACACGCTTTTATTTATAGTCACATGTAGACGTGGTAAAAAAAATATTTTATACTTTTTAGTACATTAAATGAAAGCTTGTTAGAAAAAAAAAACTCACATATAAATTTAAATATCGTGCGACAAAGACTGGACGAGATTTTTGCGATCAAAGTCCAAGGCTGCCCATGTAGGAATTGCCAAAACTGACAAAAGGCCCAAGGCTTGCCCAATATATGTTTATTGATAATTGGCCGAGCGTAACTCGCCTATATCTGGGCCATCATCGGGTTAGTAATGGGCGCCATCGTTGCTGATTTTTAATATCTACCGTTATCCAGCCAACACTCGGCCGATGTACCGCTGCCAACGATTGGCCAAATATAGACTATCAGCTATAGGCCATCATTGGCTGCCAATTATTTGCCATCATTATTTATTTTGTGGTATTTGCCATTGTTTATCCAACTTATGCCCGATATAGGATTGCCAATCATTGGCCCAGTAACGGCCTACAATTCTGGGCCGTGATTGGTTATTAATGATTTACCGTAATTATTATTTTTCTATGTTTGCCATCATATGGCCAATGTAAGATTGGCAATCATTTTTGGGCCACCGACCAGTGCCCATTCCTTACCGTTATTAGTCAATTTTCTCTGTTGAACGGAAATTGAAGAATCGTCTTCTATCAGCGAATTTTCTTTTTCCCACTATGCTGCCGCTTCTTTGGTGAGCGGGAGAGACAACACTCACACATGATCCGATGACCACAGGCGGGTCATTTTTGTGTGTTCCCTCTAATATAAGCCGAACGGTAAGAGAACGATACTCTCGCCAGTCAGAGCAGTGTGTGTCGCGTTCCTACATTTTATTCCCGCCGATTTTTCTGTGGTGTTTTGAGTTGTCCACGTTCGTTGAAGTTTATAAACCCCAGAAAAAATAAATATTATCGTCTCAAAAGCCATCGAGAATTGAAAAAAGAACAGTTGATTCTGCAAGAAAAACGTGATAATAATGATGACAGGTCAGTCGTTGATTAAGTGATTTCGGAAGAAAGTGAGATTGTATGTGAGTGTATTCTAGTGAGTGTGAGTATTCCAAAATAATCATCCAAACAATACTGCGCAATTAAATGATGGAACAATTTTCCAAATCGCGAAAATATTTGCGACATGTAGACGAGGAGGAAAAAAATGTCGAATTGAACGATTTGTATTTGCTGGGTTACGAAACGGAACAGTCGGTCAATGGATTTTCTTACCCAACTGCATCATCAAATCTCGGCATTGTTACAATTCATAATTTTTCTTCTTCGGAAAAATTCCTTTCTGCAACCCGGATAAAACAAAAATGTGTTTTTCTTCGCGACAAACACCAGTGTTACGCCATTGTCTTGCAACATATGTGAGTGGTTAGAAAATGTATGAACTTGTGAAAGAAAGATAATGCATATTGGGGGAATAAAAAAAAATAATTGAACGTATAATGAACAGTGCATCAGGTTTGAATCACACATGTGTCTTCAAAGTCTTTCGTATTTTATTTGTTCATCTTCTAGCCGCGCTATA